>OY390723.1:1646519-2117777 GCA_959613375.1 Heteropelma amictum
CATCAATCTCGACGCTCACCCTCCACGTGTTTCCACCATTTGTAATCCATCACGAGAGTTTCACGCTCGAACGTTGCTCGTCCGAAAGGTTTTTCCCACTTTTTAAATCCGATCTTCTTTCCTTCAAATTTCATTCAAGAATTTAGGAAGAAAATCGCTGCCTCTGAGCGATTTCTCACGCAGAAAACGGGTTTTTTCGATATATTTGTCAATTTTGGATATTTGAAGCTCAAAATGAGGAAAAAAGTACTCTGAATCCTTCGCGATGATTTTGAAAATCGTTCAATTTCCTGCTGTCGTATTTTTCTCCTTTCGATAAGCTGGATTTGTGAGTCACCCGGTATATCGATCGATAGATACCCTCGCGGTCCCCCAGAGGGCTCTTCTTGCATTCCCTCAAGACGTGTGACCATTCTCTTCTCTCTCTCTCTCTCTCTCTCTGAGTAATCCAAAGCTCATCAATTATCGTCGCAGTTTCCACACTCTGACGAACGAGCCTGCATTTCCGATGTGCACCACAGATTGCCAATGAATATTTCACAAGCTCAAATATGCGTGCAGACTTTGATTGGTCGTGAAATATGTAAACGTTTTGCACAAACGCTTCAGCCTCGGAACAAACATTGTCGGTTAGCATCGCCGTGCGTTAATGAAATTATAATTAAGCACGTACTTAATCGCGTGGTCCTCGATAACGAAGATTTTTTTCTTTCTCATTTCAGGTAAGTTTCGTCATTCATTGAAGCTCTTGACGCTCATCTTTATCCGGATGCGAAATGCGGTAGGACTTGATGTATAAACAAAATGTCCGTCATCCCCTTTTAACGATTTTTTCATTTCATCGTAATTGCGCGTATACAGGGTGTCCCAAAATAGAACGCCCGAGCAGCTCAGTGGCACATCGGGGACGAAATTCCAAGTCGAAAAGTCCTTGAGCACTTTTCGATCCGACGATTCCCCGCCGAGTTATTCACCGATACGCTGGGACCAATGGAACGCTCGCGCTCGCGCGCAGGGGAAGGGAGAGCGCGCGTCCCATTGGCTCCAGCTTTGACGGTCGATAACTCGCGAGGTTTCGGTCGTACGAAAAAATGGTCAAATACATTTCGACTCGAAATTTCATTCCGAATCTAGATCAAACTCGCCAACATCGATATTTGCGAATTTTTTACACACAACGCACGTTACGTGTATTATATCGTCGGAAGGCTCATGTGGAACAAGTATCTGCCGTGGCTCATGCAGCCTCCGATCGGTGATGGCAATATTTGTCAGTTTTCACACTTTTTTTTTTTTTTCAAAATTTGTCGATTTTCGAAAAATCGCGTCGTTTTTTTTTCGCTGCTCTCCGGCGATGAAAGTTTCACCGTCATCGTTTGCCCTGTGTTCTTGCATCTCTCGCTCTTTGTCCATTTTTCTCCCCCATTCTCAATTCATCTCGAAGGAATGAGAAAAGATGGCGGTATTTTATATGATACCCGGGTTCGAGGTCCGGTCTCCGCTTCTCGAGCTCTCCTCTCCGACGAGTCATCGCACCCTGCAGACGCCGAGACTCGCCGCGATCGTTCATTCTCCGCTGGACAAAGGAGCCACAACTTTCTCTCTCCCTCTCTCTCTCTCTCTCTCATTCTCTCCCTCTTTAATACACTCCGCGGAACTTACGCGGAGCACGAACCTCCGTGAAATAAATATACGTATACAAGGCAAAAGGAAGAGACCAAAGAACAGCATTAACGGCAAGACATTCAACATGTTCCGATCGACCTTCGATCTTCCGAGGGAAAACGCCGTGTTGGATGTTTTTCATCTCGTCGCGGCAAAATACGAGCAGTATAAAGAAACATTCAGATACCGAAGCATCTGAGATCGAAGAGGGAGCCTCGATCCTGCTGCTTTCCCAAAATCGACATTCATTTTTTTTCTCGATCCTCAAAGATGTTTCCTCTCGTTGGTCCAGCAGAGTTGCACCCCCGCGCAGCATCCTGCTGCTGCAACTTTGAGGCGGCTGAAGAAAGAGGCGGAAATACGCATGCTCGTTGCCGAATCTGTGCCATTTGTGGGGTTTTTTTGTCCGCGAAAGATGAGGGATGCTGCGTGTCTCATAGCGGTCCAGCAAACGTTTAACCCGCCCGGCATCGAGCTGACGACGGTTGCCGAGCCGGAGAAAGGAGCGAATTCAACCGCGATCTATCCTCCTCCGTTTCCTGGCCACAGACGAGACTCTCCTCTCTTCCTCTTCTTCTTCTTCTTCTTCTTCTTCTTCTTCTTCGGTTCGCCTACAACTTTGGCGATGCCTTTTCTCCCTCTCGCGGGCTAGTCTCTCCTCGTCCCTCCTCGGGATGCTGCGGCTATCACAGGCTGGCCTGTGCGAACCCTGGCCGACGATTCCTTTTTTCAGCCTTTTGCATTCCCCGGGCGTCGAGCCCTGGGAACGCTCGTCGCTCGTGCTCTTCTCGTTCGACCATTTTCTTTTCTCTCTCTTTTTTGTTTTTTTTTTTTTTTGCCATATACTCCTTTTTTCCCCCTTTTTCGTACTGCACACCTATGATATTCCTGCACGATCCATCCCCCCCTCTCTTTATCCAAGTGTGGGTACGATCTTGCTGAGAGAGCCGCATTTTGTGCCTTCCCGAGTCTCTCGATACATTCCCCATCGCCGACGAGCTTCGCAAAGACACATCCGCGACTCGACGGTCTCGTTTTACGGTCGTGGCAAAATTCTGCGACTTTGCGGAAAAAAAAATAAAAGATTCCGGATGCTTTTGACATTTTCCGTCGTAGGAAATATGGAACCTGGGAGATATCATGATAACTTCATCTTTTCGGCAGGATTTTTTGTGCCCAATGGGGAAATGGGAATTCAGTGGGAAAAGACGAGAAAAAAACAATTGTTGTTCAAATCGGAACAGTTTTTTGGGGCTTTCCGAGCGAGATACCGAGTTTTCGATGAAATAGCGGCGATTTTCGTAATCAGAGGGGAAAAATACATCGATATGGAGTGTTTAATCGCATTTTGAAAATCGAAAAATTTTCGCTATTTTTTGCCATTTTTGTGTAAACCACTAAAATGCACGCCATTTTTTCCCTGATTGAGATAGCCGCCTCGACTTGTGCTTATTCTCTTGTCAATTGTTGAGGCTTCAAAATGCCGTTTGGTTCATCGAGATATCTTGATTTTTCGATTTTTGGCAGAATTTTAAAGATGGACCTTCGATTTTCGCCAATTTTCCCATACATACCCCTTCGCGTTTTTTTCGCCGATTTTCAACACCGATTTTGAGGGTGAAGGAATCAAGCTATCGACATGAAACTTGCACCATTTTCTAAGTCTACTCCAGGGCTCTTTAAAACACCCCCAAAAAATCTACGTAGCGTGATTGGAACCGTAGTTATGGCCCTTCGAAATTCCGGCTTTTTGACGATTCTGGAAAAGTGGCGAAAAATGACGAAAATTTTTTTTTTCAATTTCCCATCAGTCAACCATCCTGTCCCATCGCAAATTTTCCGCCGATCACAAAACTCGTCGACTTTTTCGCGAAAACTCGAAATTTCCGTGAGAAAACGCGAAAAAACCGTCGTTACTCAAATTTCTGCGGTTTTCCGAGCGAAATTTTTGTCGTAATCGAATCTTTCAAGTTCCGGTAACCGTCAAATGCAAGCATCAGCTTTTTACTAGCAGAATCGATTTTTCAAATGTTTTTCCCCTCTCGGCCCAGTTGCGTTGAACGCGCCGACCGCGGAAACGCGCGTACGTACGTGCGTGCGTACTTTTTTTTTGAATATTTCATTCTCGTTATTTTCGGTATTTCGACGAACGTTTTCCTCTGTTTTTGCGTACGAAAATTTATTCCGTCTCGTCGTCGCGTCACGCGATCAATCGCATAAAACGTCGGGCTTAAATACTCGCGTGCACACACGCGAATCCATCAGGCGAAGGGAAAACGCTGTCGTTTGCACGACGCCCCCTAACGTTGACTCTCGGCGTCGTCACTCGACGGCCACGCGATTCCCAATAAACTTTGTACGACGAGCATAAATAAGCCCGTTCAACGTAATACCTTGTACGTATGAAAAAAAAAAAAAAAAATGACCTCAAAGTTTGCACCGTTGGTCCTCACCGGAAATTCGAATTTTCGCGATTTTTAATCATCTTTTTTTGACGATAGTCATAATTTCTCCAAGCCGCGAAATATCGTCATAAAAAATATCGAATTTCAGCGATGCAAACTTTAAACTTGTAACAAAATATGCACGCGTAAAAAGTAAGAAAAAAGGGAGTGAAATCCTGCGAATTTTCACACTTTTATCCGCACTCTGCCGAGAGTCACAGTTTGGAAAATTGGCAGAAAGTTTGCCGAGAATCTTGCAGGATGAGAGAACAAGGGTGTAGCAGCGATTTTCGACGAAAATTTTGTTGAAATTTTGATTTTCGTTCCATCGTTCGTTCGAGCTCCCAAAAAGCGTCGTTATTCGTCATATTTTGTGGGTATCCATCGCCCGTTCTCCTGCAAGACCATCGATCGTATCTCCGTAAACGCGTGTCATAAACGAGGTGATTTAAACGGGGAAACGCAGCGAAAACATCGGCTGGCGTCGAAGTACTTTGCACGCGAGTGTATGCTTTTTTCTTATTTTTGTTTTGATTTTTTTCGCGTGCCCGTGTGCATCTGAGGGCGAGGCCTGCGCGCGGTAGGTAATTTACCAATTTGTATGCCGCACTTGGGCGCTGCGAGAGCGTCCAGCGTACGGATCGTAAAGTACGATGTAAACGCCGGAGATTACGTGATCTCTTTTTCTCTTTAATTATTACTTTTTTTTCCCCTCTTTTTTTCGCACGACAGTCGGTCAACGCGAAATCCGGGAACGTTTTGACGACGAGGGCCGGTCACGAGGTTGCCTCTGCGCGATAAATTCACTTCGGTGTCCTCGTCCGGCGCTCGATGCAGAAAAAAAATAAAAATTTCTCCGTGTTTCTCAATCTTCCAGCTCATCTCAGCAGATTTCATCTCGTCGAAAAGCGACCTCTCGATGCTAATTTTCGTAACCAAACGTTGGGTTTTCTCTTTTCCTCCCTTGCTGGTCCACCCCTCGATCTACGTTTGCCACATTAAGGGGGTGATTGAGAAAACCACTATTTTTTTCGAATTTTTCTTCAACGAGGAGAGAATTATTGAATTATTTTTGAAAAAAAAATTAATATTGTTACGTAATAATAGTATACGTAAAACGATCTTTGTATCGATCGAAAATGGAAAGAAAAACGACTCTGCTGTGGAATCTCGTCTGGATTATTTGAAAAAGTTCATAAAAACGTGTAATTCCGCAAATTCCGAGATGAGAACGGAGAGCACGTCGAGAGATGCTCGTCGTCGTCCCTTTGAAATTTTCCATACGCGGTATATCATCCGAGAACGTTTTAATTTTCGCTTCCGGTTTTGCGGTTATGATCGCTGATGAGATTCGAGGATGCACAAACGAGATACGAGAAGTTTGCTGCACGGGAATAACGAGGATTTTCCAGAAATGGCACGGAGAGAAAATTTGTACGAGAGAGAAGACAAATATGCACAGAGATGTGTGTATATCTTTTTTTTTAAACGGGCGTGGTTGGATTACGAACGTCGTCGGAATCAAATAAACCGCGAGAGGACCGGAAAGCGGTGATTCTGTCTCTTCGTCGCGAGCTATTTTTCCTCTTCTTTTTCCGATTTTCCATCATTTTATCCAGCAAAAAAGCCAGGAAACGGTCTCTGACGCGAGATGGCGCACTTTGGCTGAAATTAATTTTTCCAAATGACCCGCAAATTCCCCCTTAATGAGCAAAAAAAGCCCGTCTGTTGGCTCGGTCTATTGGCGAGAAAAAACATTGAAAGAAAATAGGAGAAACGAAAGTTCGGCGGTCCTCTCTCTTCCTTTGATTCTCGAAATGAAAACGGGGGATGAAAAGAAGAAAAAAAAGGGAGATGCTGCTCGCGTCTTTCCACTTTGTTCTCTCGGCTCTTTACTCGAGAGGGCGCGCGCGAGGTGCGAGGAATGCTTCCGGTATGCGTCGGGGCCGCGTTGCGGAAATAACGTACGCGCCAAGTGCAAACGCGATGAGCCATGGACCGGAGAAGGAGAAGAGAGATGCTGGGATGAAATGAGATGAGAAACGAGAGAAGAAAATGAAAAAAAAAAACAAAAATGACAGAAACGGACGTGAATATGTGCAATAAGGGAGGAAACTGTTTGGGGAAGACCGAAGAGAAATTTGCGGGCTTCCCGGCGGTCGCAATGCTTCCGCTTCTCTCTCGACAAACTCCGCGTTTCCGGTTTGCGTTTCTTTCGCCTTTAACAGCCCTCCTCTCCTAACGTATGCATCAGGGTCCGTCAGTCATGACTCGGGTATGCGCGGAATCATTCGTTCACAGCCTAAAAACGATGTATGAATTTGGAAACGTTTGCCAAAAAAAAAAATCAAATTTTCGAAATTTCAATCTCCTCGAAGGTGGCCGGAAATCTTCCGTCTCTTTTTCTACTTTCGCTTGTTCGTCGAGCATGAAATCATCGTCGCTGAAGATGACGGAACGAAGGAATGCGAGCGCGTACGTCGTTTTCTTAAGGGGGAGGTTAAGGATGCGGGTTAATTACTCCGTTGAACTTAATGGGAATCGTACGTCAACGGGGCTCACGAAAGTCCATTCCGTCGCAAATTGGCCACTTCCGCTCCGCGAGCCGACGGCCTCCTCGCGCTTCTCCGTCCCGACTCTGTCGGACGGTGTGCCTCGAATTTTCGAACGGGCAGGTTGGTTTTCATTTTTTTTTTCGAAAAAGCCAAGAAGATCGATGGCCACACCGCGGGAACTATTCCAATCGATGCACAAAGCGGTATACTCGAAGAAAAAAGCGGATGTTTTTTTTTTTTGACATTTCCTCGATGCGCTTGTACGCGAGTTATTAACGGAGACGCGCGAGATTCAAAGAGATCGCGTGTGAGAGGAAAAAACAAGCGGAGAGGGCAAAAAAAGATCGAGCGACTCGCGTTGGACGGATAACGGCCACATTGTGACTCACTAACCGGTCAAACGGTGCTTGAACCTCTCTTCACCGCGTCCATATTGCGAAACTCTCGCCTTTAAACAGACACGTATATATAGACGTGTGCTCTCGCATATGTCCTATTAATTATTGCCTCTTTCCATCGCTAATCTCCTCCGTGAATCATCGGGTCGTTTATTCCTATTCCGGAAGTTTACTTCCAAGTTCTCTACAGCTATTAATCAGGAAAGAAGAAACGAGGGCAAAAGCGCGTATACTTTGAACGAGTATCCTTTTTTTTTTCATTAAATTTTATTCGAATCGTGATAAAACTGAAAAATCGCCGATAATTGCGTTTATAATAAAGCTCGGGGGAGCTTTAACGTTGGTCGCACGAGAGACGAAATTAACATTTCCGACAGTCGGAAGTCTCGTATTCGGCGCGAGGCGCACGGATATTCGAATCACCGCGAAAGACCGGATTATCGATACTTGAGCCAATTATCGTTCGATTTTCTTTTTCGAGCTTCTTTACGCGCGATCTAATCAGTCCATGCATACGAACCAACCAATCCTCGAAAGCCGAGAGATCGACGGAGATTTGTTCGATGATTCGAGGGGCGACTATTTTTATTTTCTTCGTACATGTTTATCTGGACTTTGCACGAGCGGGATACAGCTAAAAATGGTTTATTCGAAAGTTCGCCGTACGGCGAACACGCCAGCGTTGCCGTAAAATGAAGAACTCATCTCCCGAGAGAGAAAGACAGAAGTGGGCGCGCGAGAGGCAGCTTCTATAGAATCGATATGGCTCGACTGTACCAAAGGATATTAAACGCGTATATATATACATATACAGGGTGTCCGGAAAACTCGGTGTCGACAATTTCACGCCGGATTCAAAATGAAATTCCGAGTCGAAATGTATTTTAGTATTTTTCCATACGATGAAAACTCGACGAGTTATCGATCGTCAAAGTTTTATCCAATCTGACGCGCGCTCTCCCTTCTCCGCGCGCGTCCTATTGGTCCAACTATATCGATCGATAACTCGACGTGGCTTCGTCGGATCGAAAAGTGCATAAGGACTTTTCGACTTGGAATTTCATCCCCGATGCAGGATTAAAATTTGAGCATCGACTTTTGGGACACCCTGTATAGTATACGACGAATATAGCGCAAAATGGCTGTGGCGCTTGCCTCAACGCCCCCGCCTTCGTTCTCTGAAACAGCTTTGACCTTCTCTCTCGTATATACATGTATATACATGTGTATATATATATGTATACACCTCTTTTTCTTTCTGCAAAAGTGCACTGACCCCTCCTGTACTCTTTTATACGATTTTTATATACTTGTCGTCATCTGATCGACGCTACAGAGCCAATAAGAGCATTTTCAATGAGTAACTTTCGAACTCGTTAAATTTTTACCGCGAAACGGGACAAACAATTGCACCTGCGGTATATACATACAGCAGACGCAATGCCCGTAAGTATATACACATTAGGGTGGTTAAAAAAAATTCGAATTTTCAATAATCATCAAATTTGTACTTTTGGCGAATTGGGGTCAGAATAGTGGGAGAATGACCTTGGAAATCGCCTTTCCTCTCTGGGTAAATAGTTCTGGGGTCGCAAAATCTCGCAAAGTCAACTTTTTTGCGAAAATTTCCGACAATTTATCTCGCCATTTGACGATCTTCGTGGATGGAGAAAATTGCAACTTTCTCTCCTTCCTGAACCACCCTAACGTACACAACGAGCAAACTCTGGAGATGACCGCATCCGGAAATTGTACTTGGTCGTTGTCATCGCGCTCGCCGCGATCCAACGATGATGCGCGATACCGTGCGAATAGACGCGAGAGAAAGAGCGAGAGGGCCGAGCGCACGGCGGCTCGTCACGGTCAATGTCCTTTTAAAATCGAAAAAAAAAAAAAAAAAATTCTCATCAGCGTTCAATCGCTCGGCAGTACTCGAAAATGCAACAAAAAATGTTCCTCAACGAGGAAATCTGCCGAAATCTTCACTTTTCCCTTTGCCGCCGGAAATAAAGACGTTACATCCGGAAAAAAGGTCGATTGATTCGTACGACGATATTTAATCGTTTTCGATGATTCTCGTCAGCGTTTCGGTGCTGACGAGGTTTTCCCCTTGGCGCGCGTGTTGCGAAAAAGCGTTGCGAAAGTTATTGATTTCGACGCTCTCGCCGGTGGCCGGAAGTACCGCCAGGTGTATTCAACGCGTGCAAACACACATGCACGAGAGTCCGCGCTGTAGTAACATCCGGCTGGTTATCGTTCCAACACGTGTATAGCGAATCTTCGTGCACGTGTTTTTCTCTTTTGTATTAACGAAGCTCCGCTGCGCTCGAATCGTTTGTTCTCGGTTGGCAAAATATTTCGAAGAAATCGAAACGCCGATGAACTTTCCAGTTTAAACGATTTTGCAATAAATAAAACCGCGATAAAGAGCAACGAGGAGTGTTTATAATAATCGTAAAAAAAGTTACAATGAAATACAACGCGAGAGAACAATGAGAAGAAAAAAAAAACGCATCGTAAATCGAACGAACTTTAACGGGCGATGCTTCGAGATGAAACACTCTCGTGAAATGCTCCAATGCGCGCTGAAAAAGAAAAAGAGTTACGACGGATGGAAAATGAGCGATCCTCGATTATCTTCGAACCTCGTTGGATCTCGTCGCGTATATCTTTTTTTTTCTTCTTTCAATTCTTTCAAAGACAGAAATATGCACCAAGGGTGACACAAAGGAACGTTAATGAGTGTATAAATATGTATCCCATGAAAAACGCGTCAATCTCCGAGCCCTCGTGTTTTATTTTCCCTAGGGGGGGAGACAGACGCGAGGCTGAAGAACGGGAGGGAAAAAAGAATCGAGCGCGACAATCGCAACGCGGAAAGCTGCGAGTTTTACGTTCGAGGGGCGATGCACCGCGGTGGAAGCAGTCTGAAAGGGGTGGAGGGGTGGTTTTCCGTCGCTATACCCTCTGTTAGGGTGTTGCCTCTTTCGGCAACGCGTTTTTTTGGTTTTTCCAAATTTGAAAAATCGTCAAGTCGCGTTTGGAGAAAAAAGTAATTTTCAATCGTTTCCGACCGATTTTCCCGACACCCCGTGTGCTTTTCTCGCTCGCGTCGGTTGTTTTTCTCGTTTTTTTTCACTCTCATCGCGATCGGCCGAATACCGGCGAGTCTGGGATGTTATATACACGTTCGGAACGCATTCAGCGGCGTCACGGCCGCGGGAGAAACACGTACGCGGCGGGGTCGATCGCAAAGTCGTCATGGCAACGAGACGCGCCGTCCGCCGCCACCCCTGCGTGCAACCAGGGGGTGGAGAAGGGGTGCATTCACCGAAGAGGGTTGCAGCCGATTGCCAGGCGAAATTGCGAGGGGATTTGCGCCCTCCGGCGCATTACACGTCAGTTTTACCTCTCTTTCCTCCCTTACGCGTCTCTCTTCATCCCTTATACCCTCGAAATTCGTATCGCGGCGCGTTCTCGCACTTTTTCCACTTTGCGAATACGGCGGGCTCGCCTTCGAGAGGGCTGAATGCCGAATTAAAACGAATCATCGGATCGGTTACATTGTCCGAGGCTCAAGATCCAATTTTCGATGGAAAACGGATGGATAAAAAGACCTCCTCGTCAGCCCCGATTCTGTTCCAATGATATTTAAAACTCTACGGAGTTTTTGGGAAAATTTGTTGAAAAATGTATTTTTCAAACTTTTTTTTTTCGTATTTCGTCGCTGATGGAATTGTTCCTGCCGCACTCGTCCTCGAGAGATTTGAGAGGGAAAATAACTGGGGAATATTGAGATTTTTGGGAAAAAAACGTGGCAGGAAATGAAATCTAACGTTTCGTTGTGTTGAGAACGAAAGCGAATTAGAAGCGACGACGAAGACGTCGGAAATGATTCATCAGCAACGAGCGAGTATCGGGAACTGTGTGGTATTAAAAAGAAAAAGAGAGAAAAAAAAACATGACGATATTTCACCTCACTCGTAAATATCATGGCTATTTTCGTATTAACGCTATTCAGTCCTCCTTGGGGATACTTCCTACGTTGGAAAATTGATGGCCGCAGTTAAATATGAAAGGAAAAACCATGCGAATGTAGCGTGTTATCTCGTCGTATCGTGAATCAACCGTCGGGCTTCGAGAATACCCCGGAAAATCGATGAATCTAATCAGATAGAAACACGCGTAAACAGAGGAGGGGCGGAGAGTGATAAAAAAAAAGGCGAGATAGTAGAGAAAAATATCCAAGAGAACGATAGCGGTGCGCGTGTCCCACGGAGGGAGCTCGTGTCATCGAGGGGTCAACGACAGCCAATTATCTCGGCAATGAGAGCAAAAAAGGCGAGCCTTTGCACGGTCGAACGTGAAAATGAAAAATCTGTGCCCACATACACAACCCGGAAACCCGGAAAGTTCAAAAAGACCGACGCGCGGCTTTTGGTCCAGCGCAGCATCCCACATTTTCTCGCTCGAGTTCAATGACGTATTCCCGTGAAAAACGACACAACCGAGCCAACCTCGAGCCGGTGTAACACCAATCACGTTTGACCATCGGCCGGTGAATGGCGGCACTACCGGCTTAGTGCTGAGCCACGGTAGGAGTGATCTCTTGGGCCCAACGCTGGGATGTACGGTTGGCCAATAGTAGGCTCACCGGAAATCCCAACGTTTGGCCAATTGTTGGCAAACAGTTGGCTGAGCGTTGGTCCAACGTTGGCCCAAAGAGAACACGATCATCGGCTGACGGTTGGCATTACCACCGGCCCATAGAAGGGCTAAGGTTACATTTATATTGCTGGCGCAATATTCGGGATAGTGTTGGCCCTGTGTAGGGCTATGAAAACCACCCAATGCTTAGCCAACTCAGTGATTTTGAGAATATTAATAGCCATTATTTTACATTTTACATCAGTCTTTATTTTATATCACACGTGTACAGTCTTTATTTTATATTATATGAAATTTTATTTAAGCGAAATATATTATATGACAAGGCCTTTCGCGCCGACGTTCTTTTATCCTCGACCAGCGCGACCCCCCTCTCGGTCGCATGCTCCTGCGAACCATCGACTTAGAACGCTCTTAAATTCTTGGATATTGAAATCCATTCCAAAACGCTCTTGGAAAACGTCTGAAAAAAAACAAGGAACATAATAATTATGTATTCCATACTTCAGATTGTCGGTAAGTATAATCGGCAAGTATATATCAGGTAAGTATAACAGGTAAGTATGGCAGGTTAGTGTATAACAGGTAAGTATGGCAGGTTAGTGTATAACAGGTAAGTATGATAATTTTTAAGTTTGCATCGTTGGAAAACGCAGTGGTTTTTGATTCTCAATTCATTTTTTAATCGTACCATTGCATTCATATTTCTATGCAAAAGTACGATCAGAAAATGAATTATAACCCAAATTTGGAATTAAAAAGAAAAGAGCAAAAGCGTTGCACTTTCCAAAGATGCGAACTTCAAATTTATTAAGTATGATAGGCAAAGTATAAGTATAACTATAATAGGTAAGTATAAAAATAAGTATCTTTCAGAAAGTAAAAATAGTCTCACCACGGAAAACTAAAAACGAAGTAGTCGAAATGAACGGAAGTTTTCCCGGATTCGTCTTTGTCTTCCGGCCAGAAGCGCTGAAGTCCAATTGAACGACGCGACTCATTACCATTGGCATCGTCCGATTGAGCGCCTGTTTAATCGAGGTGCTCCCCCCGATGGATGCGTTGACAAATATTTTCTACAAAAAAATAAGATAAAAATATAAGACCATGGCTGCTTTCCAATTAAATAGCATAATTTATGCTGTTTCTTAAATTAACAAATGACTCACTTATTTCATTATTTGTTTGAAAATAATGATTATTGCAGGAAATTTTTTTGTTTTTACAACATTAAACGTGAATACCCAAGCGCAATTTGAATGTTGCCTTGTCTCGAGAACGAGTACGATAAAAGCGAGAAACTAAATTAAAAGTAACATACGTACCATATCGGTGTATTTCTCCGCATCTTCTTTTAGAGATAGATCGATTGCCAAGAAATCTTCCAGCGTTTTCACTGGCAATTTCGCCCGAAGCTCGGATAGTGTTTGCCCGTGGGCAACAGTTGTTCCACGCGACGTTAAAGAAATTTTCAAATCCGCAATTTTGTTGCTGAAATCGTAGAGCATCGAGCGTTTCACTGATTCGATTTGACGACTTAATACATCGAATTTGGAATCGATGTACGTCATCCAATCTGTAAACGTATTATTCAACACATTAAACGGCAATTTCTTTTCGATCATAGAGTATAAAAATATTAAAACGGCAAAAGAACATCGAAAAATAAGTGAAACTCTTTCGGAAATGAAACAAAATGTACCTGAATTATCATTTAGATCAGGAAGATTGTCGACAACTGTCATGATCGGAATTTCAGTGTCTTCGATGATCGTTGTCCCGTTGCTGTTGATATCTTCTGTGCATGGTAGTGGAAAGTCATTTTACTTATTGCGATAGTACGGTATCGTAATTATTCACAATAAGTGAAATGACTTGCCGTTTTCGTGTTTCCGCTGGCTCATTTGCTTATAATTAAATTGTCTACGGCAACTTTTGAAAAGTAAATTACATCAGCAGATAGTTGTTCACATTCGAAAATCTAACACATCTGCCGATATAATCTACTTTTCAAAAGTTGCCATAGACAATTTAATTACAAGCAAATGAGCTAGCAGGAGCATCGAATCGACAAGCTGAGAAAAATATGAAATTAATTCCTCAAAAACTTTAAAAAATGGATTGCGTCTAGGTTAGGTATCAATTTCATATTGTTCTTAGCTTGTCGATTCGGTGTTCACGCTAGCTCATTTGCTTGTTATTAAATTGTCTACGACAACTTTTGAAAAGTAAATTACATCGGCAGATAGTTCACATTCAAAAATGTAAACCATCTGCCGGTATAATTTACTATTCAAAAGTTGCCATAGATAATTTAATTACAAGCAAATGAGCTAGCGGGAACACCGAATCGACAAGTTGAGAACAATATGAAATTGATTTCTCAAAAACTGTAGAAAATGGATTGCGTCTAGGTTAGGTATCAATTTCGTATTATTCTTAGCTTGTCGATTCGGTGTTCGCGCTAGTCCATTTGCTTGTTAGTAAATTGTCTTCGACAACTTTTGAAAAGTAAATAACATCGGCAGATAGTTCACATTCAAAAATGTAAACCATCTGCCGGTATAATTTACTATTCAAAAGTTGCCATAGATAATTTAATTACAAGCAAATGAGCTAGCGGGAACACCGAATCGACAAGTTGAGAACAATATGAAATTGATTTCTCAAAAACTTTAGAAAATGGATTGCGTCTAGGTTAGGTATCAATTTCGTATTGTTCTTAGCTTGTCGATTCGGTGTTCGCGCTAGCTCATTTGCTTGTTAGTAAATTGTCTTCGACAACTTTTGAAAAGTAAATAACATCGGCAGATAGTTCATATTAAAAAATCTAAACCATCTGCCGATATAATTTATTTTGCAAAAGTTGCTATAGATAATTTAATTACAAGCAAATGAGCTAGCGAGAGCACCGAATCGACAAACTGAGAACAATATGAAATTGATTCCTCAAAAACTTTGAAAAATGAATTGCATCTAGGTTAGGTATCAATTTCACATTGTTCTTAGCTTGTCGATTCGGTGTTCGCGCTAGCTCATTTGCTTGTAATTAAATTGTCTACGGCAACTTTTGAACAGTAAATTACATCGGCAGATAGTTGTTCACATTCAAAAATCTAAACCATCTGCCGATGTAATTTACTTTTAAAAAATTGTCGCAGACAATTTAATTCTAAGCTAATGAGCCAGCGGCAGAAACATCAAATCGATAAGCTAAGAACAATATGGAATAGACAGTGAACCTCGGTGCAATGCATTTTTCAAAAAAATGTTCACCTGACTTCAGCGAGAGTTTAAAATGTAATATGCAAAAATAACTCACCATTTATGTTCATTGCGAAAGTCATCTCTCCGATGTCAGGGAGCAGCGTTTGCGACATTAAGATGTCTTCAAGTTCCCTGCCTGTCATCTGCGAAGCACTCGACTTTGCCGTTTCGCTGTCCACATCAGTGCTCATCTCCGGCTCGAGCGTAACCATGGCTTTCTTAACGCGCCGCAAGCCTTGTGCATAATTTTCTGTGTAAAAAAAAACAAACAGATACATGTATTTCATTTTTATTTTCATTTTTTTATTTTAAGAGAAACATAAAAAGAACATTTACTTGAGCACTACTTTTATACTCACTGCATTCCGCGATAATTTGTATCACGCTGAATTTCGGCCAATCTTCATCCGGCGGTGAACTCTGTGCGATTAATCGCGCGATTTTTTTCTCCTGCATGCTTACAGGATAGTAAGCCGAATATTCTCGTTTTTTTTCTATGCACATCCATGATCGCGGCAATAGCTCTATCGTAGCTTTACCGGAGGAATGCGTCTCGTCGAATTCGACTACCACGAAAGTCGTTGAATCTTTTAGGCCACTCATTTTGTTTTATACCTATGGCGTGATAAGAGAAAACAGAGAAGTTATGTTATGTGGGAATAACGAAGAAAGGTTATGTGAGAAGATAAAAATGCAAGAAACTTCCGCACACACGAGAAAAATCAAATTAAATAATATAAATCTTATATTTTGTTGAAAAAGAAGTTACGATTTTACAGTAGGATAATACTTACGTGTTGAATGAAAAAAATAAAAATTCACGAGGCACACGTAGTACTACGATATCGTCAGCACGATAGCACGCGAGAGAAGAACGTTCACGGCCCCAAAATCGCTAGCGTTGCATAGACGCTTGCGCACAAAAAGCACGTGTTGGGACTAATGGACGCATGTTGGTGTCACCATTCTGCCAGTGAATCGCCGACGGTGGTAAATTCAAACAATCAACAGGTGTATAAAAAAGTTTTTCCCTTTTTTCTGGTATAGTATAAACAAACGTTTATTTTCTTTTTAGTCATCACAATGTAATAGGGTTACGATGTACGATATGTTATCAATTTTCATACAGAGGCACTTACATTCTACGTAATCCACGGGTACAGAAATCATTGTTTTTGAAAATTCGACAACCTCAAACATTCCAAATTTCGTCGATATGTCAGGCTCGGAAAAAAAAGGACGTGATTCGGTAAGTATAAACCCAGTCATCATTACAATTTCTCGTTTATCATCGTCCTTTGAACCCGTACAGACATTCGATAAATTACGTACATTCATAATTTTATTATTCTTCAATTTAAAAATGTTATTGGGTGGTTTTGAGGAAATTATCATTCCTCTCGTTCGAACTTCGATCAGTCTTCCTTCTTTCATTTTCAGATCTTCAAAAATCTTTCGTTCCTGTATTTTTGTTGATGGAAGACCATCGAGCTCTGACAATCTGTTAACAACTTGTGCCAATGGATTTTTGGGAGTACGGACGAGTTTTTTCAGCCTCCCAATATAGCTTTCGGCCCAGAATGCTGAAATCTCTGTCACCGAAGAGTCAAAATTCTTGACGTCATCGGTAATATGTATGAGATTGTGAATGTTCAATACTTGTGAATCAGGTCCATACAAAAAAGGTGTAAGCGTAACAAACTTTCGCAGGAGCTCATTCGCATAATCCGCAAGTATCACCGCTATGCTTTCATGGCATATGATTCTACATGCTACGGCGAACAACAGGAAGTGATTGTAATGGACATTCGAGAGAACATGGGATAGTACGACCGGACCAGCATACAGTAACACAAAGCGATATTGCGTAGCCTTCCAGCGAGAGATTTCAGCTACATCGTAAGTTTTCCGCTGGAACTCAGCAGGAATCATCGGTTCCAACGATGCCATCAGGTGTGTAAAAAGTTGCAGTTTTTCTTTCTTGATGTGATGTGGATTACTCTTCAAAACCCATCTTTCTAACAGGAATTTCATCACGCCCAAATACAGGAGGTGCATTGAGTCTAGCGGGACTGATTTGATAATATCAAATTTCGGTAGTTCTAGAAGCGGTGACATGGTGTATGCCGAATGGTGATGTTTGTCACTTTGTAAGCGAAAGGATTTTTTTGTTCGCTTGGTACAGTTGATGTCCGGATACACTCTTTTTTTGTTGACGGTGATACCTTTTATAATACACCGTTCACATGCATGAAAACCACCATGGTACTTGACGCACTTTACAAATGCCCGAGCCGGAGAGTCACAAATCAATGCACGGATTTTAAATTTGTATTTTTTGCCACTTATGACTACTCCGTTCTTAATTAATTCCTTTGCTTCAGTGACAAAATCTTTTAGAAAGTCAACAACGTTCCCTGGCTTCGAATCACCAAGATATAAAGCAACAACAGCTGGTACACTCTGGAAACTCTTGGCATGTACTTTCATTACAATTGGCCAAAATTGTTTATTTGAACTCCGATACACTTGGACACCGTCAATGGCAATATGAACATCAATGTTGTTCTTATCGTAAACGCGCGGTTCAATTTGCTTCGTCAACTGGGTCTTTATACCAATGTAAGTATATTTACCAAATTTCCCTTTTGTACTTTTCATATCTGAAATTATTGTGTCTCTACAGGTACCCAAAAGACCTTGGGCAGTCTTCGGCAAATTCACATATCCTTCAGAACGGAAAAGAAGCAAGAAATCAGTGAGGACATTATGCTGCAAGGTATCAGCATGTTTGACAGCCAAAATCTTTAATTTTTCTCTCAGAGACAACGCATCGTTACTTGTTTCCGCACATCGATCACATTCACTCGTTTCTGTGCTCGGTGATTGCTCATCTAACGAACTATTAGATTCACTTAAATCGGCCGACACAATCACTTGTTCATGGAATGTTTCTACACTTTTCTCACTATCTGCTGTTTTTTTTGTTTCTTTACCTCTGATCCTAACCTGCTGTAAAGAGCCTTCGAATTTTTGTTGTCGTTTTAAGGTTCGACGTTTCTTAATACTATTATAATAACTCAGCATTTTTTGAATATACAACCAAATTTTTATCTAAATCAATTTTATTTGTAATGAAACAGAGTTAATGAATAGCAGTAATTGTGAGGTTTGATTATCGGAGGACGTAGAAAATTTTATGCAACGTGAAAATAAAAAAATATATATAATAAAAATAATAAAGCATTCTTGTGTAGGTATACTGTTCAAAGACCAGTGTTGGGCCAGGATTGGCAATTCGTCAGCTTGCCATGCTAAAATTCAGCATTCGCAAAACTATGGTCAAACGGTTGGCTTATACTCAGGGCCTATGCTTCGTCCCGATAGTTGGCCGACGGTGCATAATCACTATAGGCGAAGCACTGGCAGTTCATTGGTTTGCCAAGCTTCAATTCAACACTGGCAAATCCACGGCCACATGATTGGTCCATACTCAGGGCCAACACTGATACTCGATAATTGGCTGACAATTGGCGATCGATATTTGGCACAATGTTGGGTCGTCGTTCGTTCGCCATGCTCTGAATGAGTACTGGCAGAATCATGGTCAAACCATTGGCCCGTATAAAGGACCAACACTGACTATTAATAGTTGGTGCTGAATATCGTACCAAGCGTCGGCCACATCTTAAGCATCGGCAAATTTTTCACGGGTTGCTGAAATCTCGTCACTAAAAAAAAGTAGAGATCCAAGCGAGTCCAGCGACGTTCCGGTGGGATGCTGCGAAATGGAGAAGCTGGAGATGTTCAAAGATGGGATGCTGCGGTGTAAAGATCTCCGATAAGAATTGCTGGAGCGAGGAGGGCTGCGTGTAGGGTGAAAACCGAATGTAACGCGGAGTTGTAGAGGCGACCGAGTCGGAAATCTACGTATAATGTGTGGAGAGGGGTGAATACAGCTATACTCCCGTGACGACCCTCTCGGCGCGCAAACACACACACAAACGCGGTGTTTATCGATCGGCAAAGGGTGTACGCACTCTTCGCAGCACTGCGAACGCTTTTATCTTTTAATATTCGGCATACATATGTATAAACGTGTATAGTACGTTCGTGACGTCTCTCTTGGGTATCCACCCTCCTTTCGACTTGTTGCAAAAAACAAAAACGAAATCAGACGCATCAGAGGGTGTTTTCGAACGCGATTTTATGAACTTTTCCGTATAAAACACGAGTCTGCTGAATTTGGTCAAATTGGTCCGTTTTTTTTTTCGAAAAAAAAACTTTTTCGCCCGTGAAACCTGCTACTCCCTGATTGAAGGCTCCAAGCGAAGGGGTCGTGAAATTCCGTTCGAAAAACATCCCCTATCCGGGCCGATATTGCCATACGACTCTCTTTATAAAACGCACGATGACTCACGTGTATTTCATGCACTCGTCAAACTTGCCGCATACGTGTCCCTCGAACTCGAGTGCGGCAAGTGCGCCGCGTCGTCGGTGACCTATCAGCAAAACTTTTACGTAACAAGAGGGGTATACAACTGCGTGTTAGTTTCGTTAAAACTTTATTTCGTAAAATACATCGCTGTTCCAGTGCGAGATTCGTGTATAAATAAATAATCCTCCCGATCGGCCCTCATTTACCGAGGCGACTGTGTGTGTTTGCGGAGGAACGCCGCAGAGTCGTGTACGAATTTCGCTCGCGAACCCGCGCGCAGTGTGATACGAGCGTGCCACACGAGCGCAGTGGCATTAAATATTTGCATCCAACCGAGCCTCGCGTCACGCGGTACCTTTTCGTTATTTACATTGCACTTAAAAGTTTAAGGGTAAAAAACACCCTCGCAACTTGCCCCTCACTGTCGTCGCGGAGCTTGGACTATTCAACGCTCTGCGTTACATCGAAATAATTGTAATTCTCTTTACCCCGCACATTTCATTCAATTATTCACGAAAATATCGATTTCACGCGAAACAAGTTTCCAAACTAAACGAGGTGGAGGATGTGTCGCTTCCAGCGCGAGTCGTCATCGACCCAACATTCCGCAATGACGCACCTTCGTGTCGAGTACTCGTTCCTTTTGGTGGTTCTTTTTGTCTAACGACAATTTCCGACTCGCAGTCGCGTTCCGTCAACGCTGACGTCGCTCGGGCGTAGAATTGTCTAGAGATGGATTCGCGGGAGTTCAAAGTTACGGGTCGCAGGATTGAATTTTCGATCGGAGAGGTAAGGTCGAATGGAATTGATCAACGCCGATGTATCATCCTGGCAGTATCGATGACGATAACCGGAAGGTTGCGAACGCGCAAACTTCCGGGGCTTTGTGCTCGTAGATGTGGCATACGTCATACGGTTGAGACTGGCGTGTGCAGAGCTACTCTTGGCTTCGAGAGACCATTAACCTCCCTGGGTATATCTCGGCAAAGCATCGCGAAATACTCGCACGAAGAGCGCCCGCGCTTGCGGAGTTACGTCAACGGAAAAAAGCCAGCGATTATGTGTGTATGCACACTCGGTGTTTCGCATACAGGTCTTGTTTATAAGCGTCCTGGATTTGGCTGCGGAAAGAGCTCGGTGTTGTTGCTGCACCACTGCTGGTGCTGAAAATGATACTTTGGAGAGCTATGCGCGATCGGAGTCGCGATGCCGACGACTCTGACCGTGTAGTTTGAACTCTCTTGGCTCTTGGATCTTACCAGTGGATCCGCTGCCTCCTCGGGTAAAAGCCTTGCCTTGTTTGCCGTTTCACGCTGAGTTTGCTGAAACGGCCAATGGAAAATAAAGAAGCGCGATCGTAGTGGTAGTAGCGGTAGTAGAATAATCCCCACCGCGCGATCGTAAATTCAGCGGAGCAGGAGGGAATCGGTGACGTGGGTGACGCTACCACGGTGAGACAAAGAACGTTGAGAGTCCGAGAGTGGGGGAATACGAAGACGAAAGGCAATGGTTCCAGAGTGAGAGAGAGAGGGAAGAGGAATCTTCACGGTGGGAGAAGAGCGATAACCTTCGCGCTCATGACCTTGGTCTATCTCTCTTTCTGCCTTTCGCAGGATGTTGGACGTGCACACGGGAGGCACTCGGGTGAAACATGGTCAGACAGGCCGGGGAGCGATTTAATTAAAGGGCGAAAGGGAACGGGCGGTCTTGTGTAACGAAAGTAGTCGCCGATACGAGGGGAACCCTGACACCCGGGACGCGCGGTCGAAAAACTGAGATGTACCGGATAACGTCCCGCGTGGGAATGTCGGGGTACTTTTTTTCCTCGTACTTGGCGTCTCGCTCGAGTTTTCACGGGTTCTATTCCGACGGCAGTGCGGATGTGTATTTGAAGCTACGAATTTCGTATTAGTACTCCGCACGGTGCATCACCGACAATTGATTTTCTTTTGGATTCTTAGAGCCTGTACCAGGGACTCTTTCCGGTCTCGAGTCGCTGGTACCCGCTGTGGGAATCTTCGATCCTAGAGTCCTTATCGCAATGGAATGATTAAACGCGGCGTTTCCTTTGTTTGTATTTTCCGCAGGGATGCCGGTTGACTGAAGATGGCCTCCCCGACACCATCGTTGGCATCTAGCGCAAATTCCCTCGACTCCCTGGTATCGTTGTCGCCGTTAACGGTGAGCGGCAGCTCACCGCCAGCAAGCGATTCGGCGATCTGCGACGTCGACAGTTGCGACGTCTGCCTAGAGTCCGGTAAACAAGGCGACGGGCCTTGTCCGCATTGCCGTATCGGTAGCGCCGGTAGCGGAGGTGGCGTGAGGTGCACAGGCTGCAAATCAACGGAATCCGACGCTGTTGCGCGTTGCTTCGACTGCGCCAATTTTCTCTGTCCAAATTGCGTCATGGCGCATCAATTCATGCACTGCTTCGAAGGCCACAGGGTCCTAAACCTCGGCGAGTCCAAGATGGAACAGTCGGAGTCTAGAAACAGTTTGGTGATCAGCTCCAACGGAGGAGGCGGTGGTAACCTCGGGAGCGGAGGTGGAGGAGGCGGCGGTGTTGGCGGAGGTGGCGGCGGCGTCGGAGTGGGTGTGATCGGCGGCAACGGCGAGAAGGCGCTCTTCTGTCCGCGCCACAAGACGGAACTGCTCAAGTACTTTTGCCGGGCCTGCACCGTGCCGGTCTGCAAGGAGTGCACGATAACCGACCATCCGGGCTCCCTTCACGACTGCGCCCACATCTCCGAGGCGGGACCCCAACAGCTGGAGGCTGTGGCGCGAGCCGTGCAGGATTGCCGGGCGAAAGCGTCCGAAGTCCGCACCGCCGTAAAAGCCGCCGATCACGGAGCTGCCAGGCTCCAGGTGCAATACCACAAGGCGCAGAACGAGATAAACGACACCTTTCAATTCTACCGATCCATGCTGGAGGAGCGCAAGCAGGAGCTCCTGAAGGAGCTGGAATCAGTCTTCTCGGCGAAGCAGATCTCCCTGGGGGTGGTGACGCAGAAGGCCAACGAAATGGCCGACAAGATACAGCAAACTTGCGATTTCGTGGAAAAACTTACCAAGTACACTACCGTCACCGAGGTCCTTATGGTAAAAAAGCTGCTGGATTCGAAATTGCAGCTCCTGCTGAATTACACCCCCGAGATATCCGGACAATCGGCTGACCTTGAATTCGTCAGCAACTATCAGGCGATACAGGTCGGGGTTAGGAACACCTTTGGGTATGTCAGGAGCACAGCCGACAGCAACAATTGCGGCCCTAGCAAGCAGCCCCCGATCGCCAGGCCCACGGCTCTGTCCAGCGGCGGGAGCAGCAGCAACGCCAGCAGCGGACCCGGTAGCGCGGGATCCTTAGGCGGACTTCTCCTAGACAGGCCTTACAGCAACGGCCTAGTGTCCACCACCGCGAACTGCGTCACTTCGACGTCACCCTCCTCCTTCGAGGGCAACGTCATCTCCAAGCGTTTCAGCTCCGTCAACAGCCTGGGTCCGTTCTCGACGACCATCAGCGACCTCAATCTCAACGGCATGAGCAATCCTTACGAAAAGTGGAGCAACGGCGGCAACGACGCGTATCCGGTAACGAGCAACGACCACTTTCCAATGCCGAACACCAACGGACCGGCCAACAACGATTCGGTCCTTGATCTCACGTCCAAACTCATGTCGGCCGCCGCCATATTCCCCCCAAAGTCCCAGATAAAGAGGCAAAAGATGATCTACCACTGTAAGTTCGGCGAATTCGGCATAATGGAGGGGCAGTTCACCGAGCCTTCGGGAGTCGCGGTTAACGCGCAGAACATCATCGTAGCCGACACGAACAATCATCGGATTCAGATATTCGACAAGGAGGGCAGATTCAAGTTTTTGTTCGGCGAGTGCGGCAAGAGGGACGGCCAACTGTTGTACCCCAATCGGGTCGCGGCGGTAAGACCCTCGGGCGACATAATTGTGACGGAACGGTCACCCACCCATCAGATACAGATATACAATCAGTACGGTCAATTCGTGCGAAAATTCGGCGCGAATATCCTGCAGCATCCGCGGGGCGTTACGGTCGACTCCAAGGGCCGTATCGTCGTCGTCGAGTGCAAGGTCATGCGCGTGATAATCTTCGATCAGACCGGCAACGTGCTGCAAAAATTCGGCTGTTCCAAGCACCTAGAGTTCCCGAACGGGGTCGTCGTCAATGACAAACAGGAGATATTCATAAGCGACAATCGGGCCCACTGCGTCAAGGTCTTCAATTACGAGGGTGCTTATCTGCGTCAGATCGGCGGCGAGGGCATCACGAACTATCCGATCGGCGTTGGCATCAACGCCGCGGGCGAGATTCTCATTGCCGACAATCACAACAACTTCAATCTAACCATATTCACCCAGGACGGACAACTGGTTTCGGCCCTCGAGAGCAAGGTCAAGCACGCCCAGTGCTTCGACGTCGCCCTCATGGACGACGGCTCCGTCGTGCTGGCCAGCAAGGATTACCGTCTTTACATCTATCGTTACGTTCAAGTACCGCCGATCGGCATGTAGAGATTATTGTTATCGATGAGGATCATCGATGACCCGACGTCCGCTTCGACCCCGGACGAAGATTCGGCGGGTCGCGTTTATGATCATCGTCGTGCCAAAGTCACTCGTTACAATTCATCCAAGTTCAGCGGTATTACGGCGGATCTGCCGCGGGAGGAGCATCGTGGATGCCGCAGACGCGGAGGTGACCTTGAGAAACTTCGTACGGTCAGAGAGCGACAGCAACAGCGGCAACAACAACGGCAGTAACGACGAAATCAGTGCTAATCATCGAGCGTTCCGATCTCCGCGATCCTTCGACGAAATATCGGTGGCAAGATGGTCCATCCGAGGGGTGATCCGGGGCACGGCGGCATCATCGTCGTTTCATCCAACGAGGATCGTCCATCGTCGTTCAACGGAACTTTTTTCTACGGCGCTCGAATCATCGACGAAAACACGGAATCGACGATGCGCGAATCTTTTTTTTTTTAGTTTTAACGCGCGATCGATCGACATCCACATACCCGATTTCTCTTGATGAATATTAAACGCACACCCTCTTCCCCCCGCCCCCTTACATTATATTCGCGAGAGAAACAAAAAATGACCAAAATTCATTGACGAATTCACGACGAGTCTCCGGCGATGACCTTGCGAAACCTCGCGCGGGAGAACGCGAAACGTCCAGCGGAGCGTTTTTCTTTCCGAATTTCATTGCGAACAATCGTATCTGTACGAACCTCGAGTACGAAATTACGCGCGAACGAAATTGAAAAAAAAAACGGCTTGTAATGAGATAAAAGTGTGTGTGAGAGAGAGAGAGAGAGAAAATGCAAAATTTCGGGAGCAAAGCTACGCTCGAATGATGAGCGACGAAGAAAAAAATTGCTTTTTTTTCTATTTTTTTTTTCAAACGATATGACTACGACATACGCACAAAATGAAGACGTTTAAAAAAAAAATGAAAGAAAGCAAATATCCCCTTGAAAGACCAAACAGGTGGAAACAATCAATTAAATAAAAACCCCCTGCCACTGACCCACTCCCCCCCCCCCCCCCCCCCTCGAGGCGAACTCGGAAACGAACCGAGACACACACGTACACACGCGCGATAAACTTTCTTGTTAATGTTGTTATAACTGAAAATACTGTTGTTGTTGTTTAGTTGTAGAGCTCGCCGCCGCTAGTCACTCTCCTCGTTCCCCCTCTTGTGATTCCCCACTGCCCTCGTCACTTCCTCATTCCTTCTTCTCTTCTCCGAGCGAGAGAGAGAGAGAGAGAGAGAAAATAAAAAAAAAACAAGAAAAGAAAAACACGAAAAACAGACGAAAGATGATCACTCGAAAAGCCGCCAAAGCCCGTACCTTTCGCGTGATCCGTCGCCGTCTCGTTTCATTCCCAAAATTCTGAAGGATGCGAACTTTGCATCTCTTTCGTGCCGTTCTCTTTGCATAATCTCGAACACGTCCGAATTCTACATTACGGCAAAGTGTTTTTCTTCTTTCTTGCTTCAAACACTTTGGATTCTCTTTATGTACAATTATATAATTATATTTATATATTATATATATGTACAATAAATATAATAAATATATTATATTTATATCATATAATATATAACATATCAATTATATAATGTGTATATAATAACGGTAATATACAGAGTGTCCCAAAACTGCCCGCTGATGATTCAAGGTCATCGGGCGCGAGATTCCAAGCCGAAAAGTCCTTGAGCACTTTTCGATCCGACGAATCCCCGACGAGTTATCGATCAACGAACTTGGACCAATAGGACGCGCGCGCTCGCCCGCCGGAGTAGGGAGAGCGCCCGCCCGATTGGCGCAAACTTTGACGGCCGATAACTCTTCGGGTTTTGGTCGTACGAAAAAACACCAAAATACATTTCGGCCGGGAATTTCATCCGGAATCCGACTCTGAACTCTCAACACCGCCTTTCGGGACACCCTGTAAATCATCATCCAAGTTTTGGTTTTTCTTTTTCTTTAGCAGTATTCAATCGATGTCGTTAATCGATCGATTAAATCCCAAATCGTATTTAAGCTCTTGACGATATAAATATGTGTAGGCGTGTTCCTCCCTTACCCCCAAAACCCCTCATCCCCCAAAGAGCCCCTCACTCTTCTTCGCGAGCGTCATCATCGCAAGCTCTCGACCTTGTTTCACGTAAGCGCGTGTACATGCGCGACGCACACACACACGGGGTACTCGTTAAATATCCCGTTTTTGTTTTGTTTTATTTTCTCCTCCGCGTTTGATCCAATGAAAGAATCCTCGAGCTCTCGAGAGCCTCGCAGATTCCTTTTTTTTTCGTCATTTTTGCCAAAAAACCTGTAGGGAGAAACCGTCACGTTGACGCGACATGAGAAATATTGTGATAGAGAGAGAGAGAGAGAGAGAGAGAAAAAAGCAAAAAAAAACAATTGAGGAAACAGGAGAGACGCTGCTGCTGCGCGAGAGGAAAAGGAATAAACGTACGTCACGAATAACGATTGTAAAGCTCATGCAACGACAAGACGCGAGTTCCTTTACGTAATTTTACGATCAAACGAGCAGCCGAATTATCGGTGAGATAATAACGCGGCTCGGACGAAACTGAAGGTGGATGGCGCTGGAGAAGGGGGCGAAAAAAAAAGAAGGAAAAAATAATTATTTTTTTAACCCGCTGACGACTGTCTCGTACAAAGTATTTCGTTTCCTTTTTTTTATTCATATTTTTTTTACCGCATCAACGTGCTTTTTTTTTCGTTCGTCTTTTAATCATCTCGGACGAGAGCATCCGGAACCGAGGCGGTGATATCCGGTGCGAAAGTTGCATTTATACACGGGGGAGAAGGAAAAAAAAATCGACGACGACAACTGGACCGAGATCGAGTTTTTTTATCCCCTGGACTTTGTTCGACCGACGTTTGTCGACTTGTTTGTTTGTTTGTTTGTTTGATCTGTTTGTTTCTTCTTATTTTTTTTTTATCCGACATCTCGCCTACTCTTCGCATAATTATTCCTACTCGCGACGCCTCTCGTTGTCATTATTATTTTCCATCGTACCACGAGCTCCGCAAAAATACCTCATTGTCCGAGATCGATCCGAAAAAAAAAAAAAAAAACAAAACCAAAACCAAAATCCCGACAGACGATCGTCTGCCGCACCGAGGGGATTCGGCGACACGGCGAGTCCGAGACTCGATCGACTTTTTTCGAATCCGTCGATTCTCCCACTCGCGCGTGTCGACAAACATCGCTTCCCCGTTTGTTTGAGTTGTTTTTTTTTTTTTTTTCTTATCGCCTCCCACATGATCTTTTTTCTTTTCTATTTTTGATACGCGTAAGTAGCATTTTAGATCGTAGCACGTAGTTGATTGAATTACAGCATAAGAATTTGTTCTCCCGACTCGCTCTTTACTATTATTATTATTATTATTATTATTATTATCATCATCACCACTATTCCTCTCATTACGCGTTATTAACTATTATTACGATCGTCATTATTAATATTATTGCTCTACCGTCATCATTATTATTATTAATATTATCACGTCGCGTCTGGCCGCGAACTTTTTTTTCGTTTTTTCCCCATTAATTTATCGATCAATTTTCGTTTCGCTCCGAACCGCACGCAGCATCCTGTGTTTGTTGTACCCCCACCCCCCCTCCCCCCGTCCCGCGTCCCAAAAACCCGCGAAAGAATGCGCCGCTGGTCCACGACCGGCCGGACACGTGTGCCGTTGGTGCGTTTGTGTGTTTCTTTTTTTTTTTTTTTTCTTTACCCTCATGCGCTCCACTCGGTCGTCACGAGGCGGATTTTGACAAAAGTGAAAAACAGTAAAAACAAATACAAATAGTATTAATATATTTTGTTGGATGATTCGAGCGGGTTATGGGGGCCCTTGTGGCCCTGAAGAAATTTTTTTTTTTTCTTTAAAGTACACACGTTGACTTCACGCATGTTTACTATTTACTACATTATTGATTATTGTATTATTATTATTATTATTATTCATATTAATATTGTATTATTATTATTATTGTATTATTTTGTATTTTTATCAACGCGACTGTTTCCCGCGGCCGAAACATCCGCGATGAGTCTCAGAGCCGATCGCCCGTGCCCATACCCGAGACGAGTACGATCGTTCATCAGCGAAATGACAAAAAGGAAAGAGAGACGAAAAAAAAAAAGAAAAATAATTACCAAAGTTTGCATCGTTGCAATCCGACGAAACGCGAACGAGCCTCTTTTTTTTTATCGTCGAATATTTTACGATCCGCGCGAACGCTTTGAACGAATTTTAACGAAATTGTGACACTTTTGAAAGAAAGAAAAAAAACGATGTTAAAGATTGACGAAATTCGGATTCTCGTTGGGGTCCGACGATGCAAACTTCAGGATCATTATTAAAAAGAAAGAATATATATTTATATATGAACGAAAAAGCTTCGACGCCGGTATGGAAAATAAACGTAAAATCAAGACGAAGACGAACGTATATTTAGAGTCGGGAAATTCCGACGCAATCGAAGACTGTTTTACGCGGCGCTAGCTGGCGGATTTGTCGCTCGTCGAGAAATCGCTTCTTTTCGTTTGCTGCTTTTTTTTCTTCAAATTTCCAATCTTGCATCGATGAAAAATGAAAAAAAAAAAATATTTCACAGGAACGACAAAACGGTACTCCTTCCCTCTAGCGATTCGATTACTCGGCTTTTCTTTTTTAGTTTTTGAATTTTTTGCTTCGGTGAAAAAAAAAAGACAATTTTCTTTTATTCATCCGCGCTAGTCCGAAGACGAGAGTTTGCCCGGAGTTTCGAATCGATGGACCGACCTCGAGCTTGAATTCTCTCTGACTTTATCGAATTTATATATATATATATATATTTATAAATATATATGTATATATATTTATCTATGTACCTCGGAAAATTTCATTTCCCGAGAGGTTCTCGTAGCCAGAAACTTCGAGTCGTTAATCCGAGGGTCGCGTCACGTTTCGTCGGTGAATGTACTTATTTCGGGAAAAAAGGAAATGGAAAAGGGAAAAAAAAAGATACAATTTTTTACCTTCGTTCCCCGGTACGTCAAAGTTGCCGAACTTTTCGGCAAAGACGGCGCGTTCGTCCGCCGAGCTACCGTTGAATCTCAGGAAAATTCGAATTTTCTTCGATTTTTCTGCAATCGAAATTTTGGAAGAATTCTCGTCGCGCTTTCGGAGATCCGCGCACGCGAAAGCCCGCGTATTGTTCGAAACTACGGACGGGATCCAATCTTTTTTTTGGTTTGTTTTTATTTGTTGATTATCTCATAAGTTTTCTTTCTTTGTTTGCTCTTTTTCTTTTTTTCTACTCTCGTTGACAGTCAACGATCCGAAACGCACTCGCAACGCGCGAAAGTACCAAAGTACAACGGCTGATTATTTTACGACGAAGAAAAAAGGGTGATTGAACGAATTGCAAAAGGGAAAAGTCGCGTTTTCCGCCAAAAGTATTTTCGCGAAATAGACGGTGCTCTTCCGTTGGAATTAATCAATCAAATTTTCCGAGGTTTTTCCGACCTTGCTATGTTTGTTTTTTTTTCTTCAAAGAAATCACAACTATCCTGCATCTGTAATTTTTTGTTTTTACCGAAACGCGATACGGGAGACGAATTCATTTTCCAATGCCAGCTAGCGACGCGAAAGAATTTCCAAAACGGCGAGTTCCGATGTTTTCCTCGCGATGTAAATTTGTTGGAAAAAAAAATTGCGAGGTCCGATTTAAAGCTTTTGTTGTTGCCGTCGTTATCGTACACAAAAAAAGAGATAACCAAGATTACGAAAAAAAGGGAAAAACGAAGAAAAAGGAAAAACAAAAGACATCGATGTTTGTTTTTTGTTTTTTTTTTATTTTCACATCGGCTGTTCCTTCCTCTCTCACAATATCTCTCTTTCTCTCTCTCTCTCTCTTTCTCTCTTTTTTTTTTGTACGGTTTGTTATGTTATTACTTTTAGCGATACGAAAATCCAATTGTTCTTAATTTAATTGTACATCGTATTTTTGTTTGTTTTTTAGTTATTATCTCTTTTTTTTTCTGTTGTAAAAGGCTTTTTTTTTAATAATATTTTCAGTTCACATTACAACGCAGTGGTTTCTGGTGTCATTTTTATTTATTTACATTTTTCTTTTTCCTCGTGTGATTTATCCCGATCCCAGAGTGTTTTTTTTTTCTCTTCCAAATCTTCGAGTTTCTTTGTGGATTTTTTAAATATATTTTTTATTTTATTATCAAACGCGCTGTGGAGTAAATCGCGAGAGAAGGCTTTTTCGAAAAGCTTGGATGTTTTTTTTTTTTTTTTTTCCGAAAATTACCGCCGGTCTCTACCGGGTGTGAAATTATTCATGTTCGTCTATACATTCCGATTCCGAGGGTCCAAACTCATAGAAATCTCGTCCATTTTGGAAAGAAAAAAAAATGTCTTCCGCGTACCCAATATTTTTGCACTTTTTTTTGGTTTGTTTGTTTGTTTTTTTTTCCGTATTTTTCAATATCGATTTTTTGACGTGCGTGTGCGTGTGCCATGTGAAATCGTGCCCCTGCTGCATCGTGTGTGCAAATCCATTCCACTTTTTACGTACGGTTTTTTTGTTTTTTCAGTTTTTGGTTTTTTTGTTCTAACGACAAGTGAACGAGGACCATCGGAGCGATATAATTTTTACGCGGTGAAAAAAAAAATAAAAGATAAAGATGATAAATAATGTCGATAATTCCATGTTGATCGAACGGTGAAATAATCGTTGACCGATTCTACATTGTCAATTTTGCGTGATGAAGCGCGTGAGAAGCATTTGCAGACACTTTTCAAAATTTTGAGTTTTCATTTTCACCTTTTGATATTCCTACGCGTTTTATACTGAGAAACGAAAAAATGAAGAAACAAAACACCAAAGAAACTCGTCGAAATTCCTCGAACAACGAGGAGAAAAATGGAATTTTTTCGAAATTTATCGTCTCTTTCTTTTTCATTTATTTTTTTGCCGCGCACCACCCGAGCTGCCCCGGGATCTCGTCCGAGTAACTGCAGGCAAAAACCGCGGATTCAGCAGGGCAAAAGTTGCGAAAAAAACTAAAACACCACGCTGAGGGGTTGGGGACTCGAAAAAAAAAAACAAGAAAAAATTGCCCGGCGATCGAGGATTTTCTACTGTATCACTAATTTATCGACCATCACGTATTCCGCTCGCTCGCCAAATGAATAATCAACTGGTTGAAAAAAAAAAGAAAATAACGTTTTTTAGGGCTTAGTCGTTCGGATAGATGACACATATATTTTTGTACGTTCGCATGTGTATATGTACCGAGGGGGAAGCCGTTGCGAGACGCGCAAAAATGAAAAAAAAAAATCGATCGAGCGATAATATATCGTTGAAGACGATAAATTTTGCGAAAAATTGGAAAAGGTCCACGGGGAAGATTAGGAAAGAATAATTTGTGACGAATCGATGTTGAGATTGGATAGAAAAAAAAAAAAAGAAAATCTGCTCGAAGAGTTTGCGTACAGGTGAGAGAAGCGGCGAGCGCGGCGACTCTTTGATTAAATCGAATTATACTCTTCCCGGGCCCAAATATCGTGTTATTTAATTACCGCCGCAAACGCGTGTGTCGTGGGTAAAAAAGGAACTCGCGAAATTTCGCGAGGAGAAGAGAATGACGAATGAGGAAAAAAATGACGTTTACGTAAATCGCGAAGAGACGAAAAAAATGAGGATAAAATTCAATGTGAAAAAGTCGGTTAAATATTTTTCAAAAAAGGTCACAAGTAGCTCCCCATCGTTGTATGTCTATATAGTTATCGCGTAGCAATTGTTCTCGATATATATTTATGTATATATCAAGCTGATGAAGAATTTTTCAAAAACATTCGGGAAGAAAATTTGACGATCGAGAGTATGATTTTTTTTTCCGCTTTGTAGCGTGATTATTGACGTCTGCGTGTAGAATTAAGAGATATACCGGTATGCATTATACAGAGTGTCCCGGAATTTAACGTCGATAAATTCGACGTTAAGTTCCGGGATGAAATTCCAAGACGAAAAGTCTCGATGCGTTTTTTGATCCGACGAATCCCCGCCGAGTTATCGGTTAAAGAAGCTCCGCCAATAGGACGTGCGAGAGGGGGGAGCGCGCGCGTCCAATTGGCCCAAACTTTGGCGATCGATAACTCGTCGGGATTTGTCCGTAGGAAAAAATGAAAAAATACTTTTCGTTCTGGAATTTCGTCGCGAATTCAACCTCAAATTAGCGACATCCAGCCTCGCGACACCCTGTATAATATCAAGTATATTATAATACACGATGTTCAAGAACGCGAACCGTAGGTTATCGGGAAACAAAAACGAAGAAATAAAATGGTCATTGACGTTCGAGGGGATCTTCGGTACGTAGAAATTAATCGGAAAATGAGAAACAAAGGAAAATCTGCGGTATAAAATCCTTATGAGCGATTTTCCCGTGAGGTTGAAAAAAAAGTAACGAGACAATCGCGCGTTTTCACCGCTTCGTCCCACGTACAATTACAAGACGACGATGTTGGTGGTGATTTTTTTTTCGATGATCAAACTACGAAAAGGCGAGAAAGGGAACGAGGGAGAGCTTTGTTCGTTGAAAAACCTTGATAAACAAATTGAGGATCCTTCGACGGTCATATTGAGATCGCGATTGAAATTTGCGCCAATGAGATGCTGCTTTGAGAGCCGCGTCAAGATGCGACGGAGGAATGTTGACGGAGAGCGTTGAAACCGCCCCCACCCTTCCCCCTGTGATCGAACAGCCCCATAATCGATAAGTGTTAGACTATGATATTTTTTAGAATTATAAAGGCTTGTTCGAGACGAGAGAACGATCGAACGGTCGCGAAGAGTCGGGAGTCGAGAAAAACGAGAAAGCAAAAAAAAAAAATATATTGAATCGAGTGAAAAATTTATCGCGGAAGGGGGGGGGAGAAAAATAAAGAGTGAGATGCTAAGATTAGCAACACAGTGAATAAAAAAGAGTGAAAAAATAAGCGCGAGATCGAGGGATGCTGCAGCCAGTATTTTCCAGTTGTGCGATTAATCATAATCGATTATAAAATAGACGTCTCCGAGATGCGTTGTTTTTTTATTTTTTATTATTTTTTTCATCTCCAACGTCCTCGTGAATTCTGTCGAAGTCGAAATAGGAGATGTGTGCTTGACGAGATATGTGAAGCGTGTACGATTAATCATTGAGAAAAGTTGATACCGAAAGTAAGGTTGTACGTACGTGTAAGTCGAGTGTTTTTTCGCCGGCATTTTTTTTTTCTTTTTTCACAATGCCGCTCGCCATCTTGTTATTATATTGTAAGCGCATCAAAGTCGTACGATCGAATGTCTAGTCACGGCCTCTCGAAGATTATAATCGCGAAACAGGAGAAAAATGGGGGGAAAAAAAAATGAAACAAAGGAGGGAAAAATTCTTCGCTGCGTGCTTCGTTTATTCGCGCGTGGAGAGGCGCCGAATAAAAGCGGAGTTACGACCGTGTGATTACGCACTTGCTAATAATCGATAGGTGATACGAATTTCATGAAAAAAAAAAAAAATGAAAAAAATGAAAAAAAAAACAGAATTAAGATATCGGGGCTTGACGTCATCCTAATTATTACACTAAGTGATAAGTTATCATTCACATTATTGATACCATTTATTATTGCCATTATTACTGCGTATATACAGAGACGAGAGATGAGGAGATGAAAAACGTATGAGACAACAAATTATATAGACATGTATATATGAGCATATACATATATACATAAATCGCACTATTGTCATTGTCTTTCTTGCTGCGTTTATTACGGATATCGAGGTTTTGACTATTGTCATTATTGATACAGCCGCAAAGCGACATTATTACGAATTTGTCAATTTTATTATTACCCCTATCGAGAAGGAAAAAAAAAGAAAAACAAATTATCGATATTATTGATTATTCACCTCATTATCATTCATTGCCACTAATTATTAATTATTGCCAACAATTTATTTTTATTATTATCATTATTATTATAACGATTATTAAAATTATAGCTATTATTATTATTACTATTATTATATTTATTATCAACGTCATTGTACTCGACGATGATGGGGAAAAAAGTGAGAAGAACAACACCGACTCATATCCAATTGCCGATCGATATGTGCATGTATACCGGGTGTCCCAAAAATCGATGTTAATTTTATTCCTCGATCGAGGACGAAGCTTGGATCAAAAAGTGCTTGAGCGCAGCGTCTCATTACGGGCCGCCAGTTTCGGGACACCCCGCGTATATACATATACATATATATATATGTACCAATGTGCATATATATAATATATATATTTATGTTTACGTATGTATACGTAAATGCATATACATGTATATATTATTACTTTCGTAGCTGTATACGTACATACATATATGGACATCGATCTGCATATACATATATGTGTGTGTGTGTATGTATATTTATTATAAAAATATCAAAGGGGATATCCCAGTGACGAAATTGCGAGAGAAAACGAAAAAAAAAGAAAAAATCGAAGGAAAGAACACGAAAAAAAGTGCAACACGGTGATGTCGTCGTTGTTTGACCATTTTTGAGTACGTTACGAAGACGCGATGTGCGCAGGGCTGCGAGGGATGGGGGTGGACTCGAAGAATGGGGCCTATCGCGCGTGAAAATGCGCCTGGGCGTCTCGCGAGCATATCGAGGCCCCGATTATCGGATTGAGATATATGTATTTTTTTAAAATTTGAACACAATCGAAAAATGGACGAGAACAAAAAGACAAATGGGAAATATGAATAAAATAAAACCTGGGAACAGAACTATTTGTAGGCAATCCTAATTATACGTGTATTTCGTCGCGTGTATACCGACGCGACTCGTAACTGTTCCAACGCGATACGCGGCCGTGTGTGCTCCGATCGACGGAGCTCCGAAACGGACAATAAAAAAAAAATTTTTAAAAGAAAAAAAAAAAAACGAGCGCCAGCCGAACGATTTAAAAAAAAAACCTCACCGACGAGCGAAACGAGAAAACTATGCCTGCAACGAACGCCGTTTCTCGAGGAGCATCGATTTTCCAATTTTCGTACTCGTACCAATCGAGGAGGCGAGGAGATTTTGCGGGAAAAAAAATGGCGATAACGCGTTCGCCAAATGGAAAATTGCAATGAAACAAAAAGGACGAAAATAATCGAAAGGAGGGACCGAGATATATATATATATATATGTAAGATGAGAAAAAGTGTGCTTACATGAAAAAGGAGGGGGGGCAAAGTACCTATAATTTATCTCGTGATACAAGTGTCTGAAAAAAGTGCAAAGGTGAGAGGCTGCGGAGGGAGATGAAGGATGAAAAAAAAACCGTTGTTGTTAAGAAAAAAAAAAAAAGGAGTAAAAGCCTGCAAGCTCGTTCCACTATAGATTCCGTGTTATTGTATAGTGTTATTATTATAACTACTCGTTGCATTTTACGACTTTGAGAGAAGCGCATTTTTCTCGTCTATATATATGTATATATGCGCGTGTGTATCGAAAAACGTTAGTCGTTTGTTCGATTTTCGAAACATCGGACGAAGCGCATGAAAATTTTGCCAAAAACCTCGCCTCGAACGGTGAAAAAAATGAAAGAAGGAAAAAAATCGCACGCTGTAATTGGAAAATCGATGTAAAAACGTTTATAGCGCGCGGAAAAAGAAAAAAAAATAATAAAAAAGGACGAAAGAAAAATCGTCCTCGAAAATTGAGACTCGAGCGGCTCTTTTTTTTTTTTTTTTTTCGTTTCTCCTCCAACCACCGCATTCGGCAGCTTCGACCGGCGAGAGAGAGAGAAAAACCGAGAGGATCACACGCGCGCAACGACACACAGACGCGTCGCGAAAATTATTAAGTATCTTCATGTCAATTACTCTAGGGAACATGTGCACAGTGTACGAGGGAGCCATTCGGTGTATTTTCCCCTCGGAAGCTTATCTGCCAAGGAATTCGCAAAGTTTTTGTAGCCAAACGCGTTTTCTTTTTTTCCCAGGGATCTGCCGACAATGAACATCCATCGTATTCGTCTAATTTCATCTCCAGCGGATTTTTTCCCGCCACTTTCTCCCGTTCCAAAAGTGTAATTCCCATTTTTCGATTTTTCTTCTTTTCGTGCTCCTCGCGTTCCGCGTCGTCTTTCGAAATTTCCGTCTCCCGTCGGCGCGAGATCCGCCGGGGCCATGTACAAAAACACAGCGATGAAAAAACGAGACGAAAGCGCGTGAAAAAAAACGTCCACACGGTCCGAACGCCGCGGCTGACCATACGACGTGGCTGTACTACTTTGCGCGCGAGTCGCGAGAGGAAAGACGACGCTGCGGAGGACTCGACTCTTCGGGAAAAATTTCCCCGCGTTATTGAACGTCGACCGATGTGTGTACACATATGTGCATGTATATATACACTTATATATGTACATATATGTGATAGATATACAGGGTGGCAATTTTCGGACGACCAACGGTTTTCCATTCCATGAAAAAAAAAAAACGACGGCATCAGGGAGCTCGCGGGAAGAGAAAAACGCGACCGAATTGAGAAAAATGCACTTTCATTCTACGAGGCACACCGGAGATGTCTTTCGCGGCTCGCGATCGAGCGAAAAAATATTTAAGGGGGTTTCCCGATGATTGTCACGCTGTACATGTACCAGGTGTGTTTTCATATTTATCTGTATATACATATACATATATACATGTTATGTGTATGTAGATAGATGTGTATATAACGTTCTAACCTATTGATTACGACTAATATTGAACGATGAAATAATAATAAGGCATAAACCTATACCGTATTCGTAGAGTGTTTGTAAGTATTTTTTCATTGACTGCGTTTTGCTCATGTTGGACAAATTGACGGAGTTTCACGTTGTTGAATTGAGTAGGGGGCGCGGTGTTGCGCGTAAAAAGCTAAAGCTTGGAAAAACAAAATAATGGGGGGGGGGGGGGAGGAAAATTTAAATATACATTTAAGGAAAAATTGAGGGGGAGGTGAATAAAAGAGCGTGTACGAGGACGAGAAATTTGAAGGACGATCACGAGGGTGATGGATTCGCGTTGGGCTTTCTCCACGCGTGCTTTGATGTTTTTTTTTTTTGTTTTTTTATGAAAAAGATGGCTGAAAAACGAACGACGGGTCGCAAAATGACGGGGGATCGAGCTGGAAGAGAATCATGATTATTTATCGAGCCTCTCAACGGTGCGTTTGTTATCAGCGACGGATTGTGATTTTTGCAATCGCCCTCGACTTTGCATACCGATAAATACATTTTTTTTTGCGCTCCAACGTCATCCAAATCTCGAGATTTTCCATCGATCGCGCGCGAAAAAACGGGAGAGTCAATTATCACGCGAGTTGCACCCTTCATGTTCGTTCGAACGGGAAGAAAATGTACGTTTCGTGTGTCTGCTTCGTTGACGAAAAAAAGCTGTTTCTTTTCGAGAGAAATTTACGATGCGAAATAGGGGATGAAATTTTTTTGCGAAATTTCCTAGATCCTCCTACGGAATAATTTGAAAATCGCCAGGGAAAATCCGACAATTGACGGAAAATGTCGTGGGCCGTTGCACGGAGGGTGTATTTTTGTTTTTTTTCTCCATCGCTGGTTCATTATTTCGTATTTCATAATTAACTGAGCTTTCAACAACGCTAAATTCAATTCAAGCGGATCTGCGTTTCGTGGTTGTGCCTCGTTCATAAATTGCGTAATAATCCAAACAGCTTAAATTCATCGATTTTCAAAAGCGACAAAAGGAACTCTCCGCCCGTGAAAATTTGAAATATCAATAGCCGGTTGACCCGATATTCGGGTGAAAAGCAAATATATATATTTTCACTCCTCGGAGCTGCGTGTGTGTATGACGTAAATATTGAGAAGGGGAGGAGGGATGGGGAGGGGAGGGGGGAGAAAAGTAACGTTGGACGATGAATATTTGCTGGTCGGTGGGACAAATTTATGAAATGTTTGAAATGTTTATCGAGATTCCATGTTGTTAACTCTAAGTCTTCTGACGCCGTATTTGATTTTATATTTCTTAAAAACGAATTAACGATGAAAATTAAAGAATCGAAGAAAAAAAAAAAGGTGAAATATCGATGGGGAAAAAAAGGGGATGAAAAATGAAATAAATACGGATCCCTGTTGCACGAGGATGGCGCACGTCGGGAAAATGGTAATAGAGATTTTTATCGTGTTTTTAATGAATCCGCGCACCCAATTCATCGAATATGACAAACGACGTTGTAATATCATTATTAGAATTATTATTATTATACCGAGCGCACGAAAAAAGAAAGAAGCACTCGTAAATTTGCCGCTTAACGATAAAATAGCGGAGCGAGCGCGCTGTCGCGTCGTTTCCATTATTCCGTAATCGACGCGTAATTTTTTTGAAAATGCCGAACCGTCGAATCGTCGCGCAATATCAAGGCTGGCTCGAGAGGAGCGTTTTTTTTTTTTAATAAAACGGTTCTCCGATGATTACGACGGTCGGGGAAAGGAGATGGGGGCTGATTTTTCCGGCAGAGGGCGCGGGAGTAACGAAACGGAAAATAAATACGGTGAAATAAAAGCAAACTGTAACCGAACACCAAACCAAGTAAAAGTTTACTCATCCTTGATCCAGTTATGGGTAATTAATTAAACGATCAAAGTAACTCAATGTCCATGATATAAGTGATATAAAGAAATACTATAGTTATGGTAGTTAACGTCCTGTATATATATATATACATATATATACTATGTGTTACATGAAACAATAGTTTTCAAGCAGGTAAAAGGGAGAAAATATGAGGAAAAGAGTGAGAAGGCAAAAAAAAACAAAAACAATCTCCGTAACGAGAATCAAATCCGTCGTTGTGCTTTTGACGAAAAAATTTCCGAGATGAAGGAAAAAAGAAGTTAAACAATCCAATAGCTACGGTGGAAGACGAGAAGGGATGGAGGAGGGTGAAGTGATAAAACGAAAAAAAAAAAAAGAAAAGTCGTTCGCAGGCTGCTTACCTGCGACTGCTAAAATCTAGTTGTATCCTTGGTCCTCGGACCGCAGGACGAGAGAAACCGAAGCTAACGAGTCTCGCAATAGTTTACAGATAAGAGGCAAGAGTTTTTTCCGACGACTCGCGCAGACCAATTTCCACTTTTTATCGTACGATTCATCAGAGAGTTGAGTTTATCGGAAAAACCAAAAAAAAAGCGCGAGAAGGTAAAAAATACAACACACACACACAGACACAGGTACATTCGCGCAAAACGACGCCGTTACATCTCGGATGTAATCGAACCGTCTCGAACCAACCCCCTCGAACAACTCTATACATGTAATATATCACGGTTATCTCGTGCGTAATTGAAACGAGCCCGATTTAATTTTTTACCTAAAACAGATGAAATAAACGAAGAAAAATATAAGATTATCCGCTAGTTTTAGCGCAGACGAGCAAATCTCGAACTTTGACTACAATCAAAAATCAAACGAAGCAAAAGTAAAGCAAAATACGTTGAATTAACGTGGAGCGAATTTCGGAAGCTCCGAGTGTCAATTTTTTCGCAAAGCGCATCCGCACTGTGAGCCTTGAAATTTATATAGTTGTCACGGTCTACCGCGGGTCTATCGTATATCTGGTTAATGAAATTTAGTATTCGCCGATACAAATGATTAAGCACGAAGGAATAATTATCGAATCACCTACAATGATACGCGACGATTTTGACGTTCATCGAGCGGCGAATACGACGTCGTGGCGAGCCACGAGGGCAGCTGTGTACGTGGGGCATCCGCGGGGTGTCCTAAAACCGGATGTTGACGATTTAACGCAACATCGGGGGTGAAATTTCAAGTCGAAAAGTCCTTAGGCGCTTTTCGATCCGACGAATTCTCGCCGAGTTATCGATCGATGAAGTTGGAGCAATCGGAGATGCGCGCGCATCGCGGGAGAAGGGAGAGCGCGCCGCCGATTGGCTCAAACTTTGATGATTTGTGACTCGCTGAGTTTTGGTCGTACGAAAAAATGCCAAAGGACATTTCGATTCGGAATTTCATTCCGGATCTGGCCTTAAATTGTCAGCGACGAGTTTTGGGAAACCCTGTATACGTCCAAACGCTTTTACGCATATATAATCATTGTGTATATACATGTGTTTGCGTGTATTTGCACACGAATTTTGTGCATGCTTAACGAGTGGGGAGAAAAAAAAGTAACGTTCGTTTTAACGTGTGGTACCGTATCGCGTAGTTTTTTCAAAAGGCAAAAAAGAACGCTGCCGAGGCCAAAAAGAGTTTATAATTAACGACGCCGTCGTCGAAGAGCAACGGGAACACGACGTTATTCTCTTTCTTTAATTAACAGCGCGATATTTTTGCGCACATTTTTCCAATTGTGATACTCATGACCCTCGTAATTACGCAAATAAAGGAGAATGGAACGATCTTGAAGAGCAATTGGAAATGGGGAAAGTGGTTGGAAATAAAAATATCGTGTTTTCGGTGCTTTCCCGCGATGCGAGCTTTGAAAATATTGCAATTACGCGTTCGCCGATGCGACGAAAGTTGCAGGGAAAGAGAGGATTATTAACGAAGAAAAAAGAAACAAACGTCGGCCCTCAAAATGCGTCAGAGTGATTCAAATCGAAAGTGAGATCGAAGGATATTCAAGTAACTAGCTAGCCAACTAGCCTGAGGATTTCGCGTTAAAAAAATAACGTTGAAACTCGAAAAAAAATGGTCCATTCTCGAGAAAAATCGATTTTACACTCGTTTCTTCAAACTCTGACGCATTTGTCGACTGCAAAACGAGGATGAAAGTCGTTCTCTCGTGTCTTTCCTCCCCAGCATCCCACTCGTGAGCGATCATGCAGACCTGCACGGACCGAAGGGAGACGAGCAGACGCGGGAGTGACGTTCGAGTTTGTCGGCGAAAATTTGGTGGAACCGTCGAGGATGACGCGAGATAAAAGTGAAAAAAAAAGAGATCGGGGGTACGACAGCGAAAGATGTTTTCCGCTGATCTGTTATCGACGGGGCATCGGCCGAACGTAGGGTGGCGGGACACGCGATGCCCCTCGCGTAATAATTTTATTTTTTCTATCGTAGATCTCGACGAACATGCGGTACATGGCACCCTGATCGTCGAGACTCTCTCGTGTATAAATATTGACGAAAAAAAATTGCGTATCGTGCGAAAAAAAAAGAAATGACGGAAAACAAGTCGGAGGGAAAGGGGAGCCACGAAAAACGCGGTGAAATATAATCGTTCGAAGGTTAACATAGTGTTTAGGAAGTTGTAACGAAATACGGTTAGTTCTTAACGTTTGTCACGAATTTAAATCGTTAGCCGGAAACGCGAAAGCGAGGGAGGATTGAGGAACTGTTGCGCAATCACGGGGACCGAGGGTGAGAGGGGCAAAAAACGAGAAAATCGAAAAAAGAAAAATCAATCGCGAGCGTCGAGTTTCGTTGACGAGATTTTTTTTTTTTTCTATATGTATATATATATTTCTTTTTTCATTCTCATTGCGTCATTGGTCTCGCGCCGGTAGTTTAGCGGACGCGATCGTTTTTAGAACGACGCGTTTAGCCGCGATCACGTGTGTAGTTTAGCAATAGCCGATTGGATCGTTGAATTTCATCGAAGCCATCCTGAAAAATAGAAGAAAAAAGCAGACAGAGATTGAAAGAAAATTTCGTATATTCGGTCGTTCGCCGAAAAAAAAATAAACGCGGAAAATACGCGTTGTTGTTGAACCGAGCAATTTTTGCATCCGTGAATTATTTCGTCCGACGTCGACGCAAACTCACACACACACACAGGCACACAGGAAACGCAGGAAAAAAAATTAAATTTAGAAACAATCACGCGCACATTTCGTATACTGGAAATTGAGCGAAAATGAAAATAAAAACGTCCTCGGGTTTGACCAAATATCGTCGAATTTCATCGCGAGGAAGAATTTATCTTTTCTTTTTTTTCCTCCACGAATCGTCGATTTTCTCGATGGACTCTGGACGTACGGGCGAAAAACGCACTTTCGACGGGGATCGGGAGGGTGAAAAACGGAGAAATAACTTTATTCTTAGACGATACGAGAATCGAAAGCGAAAAAAAAAAAAGATACGATAGAGAAGATCGGAAAAAGAAGCAAAACTGCACACTCGCACTGGATAATCTTTTTTGACGAATCTCGGAGGTAATTAAGGGTATTTTAACGATGTAGAATAATCGACGTTGTTGTTCTTATGTATGTCTGCTAATCGCTAGTCATTGTATACGTGTAACAAATACGAGGACGAGGAGAGATTTCGCGAAACGCGAAAAACGTCGACGAGAACGAATATATCAGGCGTTTGCGACGACGATTTGTGGAAAAAAAAGGCAGCACAAAAAAACGTCTCTCGCTCGTCGATGTTTCACCATTTTTAAGCTGGACGATATTTCGTACAGCCTGGAAGGAAAGAAAAAAAAATGAAGAAATAAAAATAAAAAAAATAAAAAGACGAAAAAGAAAAACGAATTTTCCAACAAGGGGATGCGAAATTGTCGCATATGCTCCCCGTGTTCGAGAATCCGCGGGCTATTATTACATGTATACTCTCGCTGGAGAGACCAAACGCGGATTGATGGACTGATCTTTGAAAAAAAAAAAAAAAAACATAAATAATAATCAACAAGCCCCGCTCCCACCCTCTAAGACTGACTGTTTTTTCTCGTATTAAAAAGCGGAAAAAGAAACCAAAAAAAAGAAGAAAAAAAAGAAACGAAAACTCGTACGAACTTCCGAAAAAAGGGCCATTCTTTTTAACCTAAAAATTTTTCTACACTGCTCTGGATGGGCACGATACGCTGGCAGCAATGAAGCAAGGGAACACATGTACATGTATGTACGTATATATATATTTATTGGAAAAATCGTGCAGAGTGCCCGGCGTTAAATAAGCGCGAAAAAAAAAAAACGTTCTTTCGATGTACGTCTGTCCGAAAAACGCGAGTGAAAAACATGTGGCACGCTGTGTTTTGTTTTTTTTTTCTCCTTTCGTTTGCAAAATAATTCATCGATACGCGGTGACGCGAAAAAATGAAAAATGCACGCGAGACCGATCGTCAGAGCGGTGACGTTTGAATGGAAAATTCAAAACACGCTCGATGTTTGTTTTTTCTTTTTCCTTTTTTTCTTCCATGGCCCACGAATCTTTTCTTTCCCCATCGAAAATTGTTGTGCACTTTTGCGAATTTCGGGGAGCTCGAAACGAGTGACAAAGACTTTTCACTTTTCACTTTTTAGAGTAACCAAGAGGCCATACGATGGATCGAGACGTTTAGAGAGAGTTTAAGGGGTGAAAAGAACATGAGAAAAAAGAAAGAAACAAAAATGGAAGATTTTTGAGCCACACGTCGCGATCAGCCCGAAAACGCGGGAAATATGAATTTCACGCGATATCGGCTGACGCTTCGAGACATTCCAGTAATTATATATAAAATAATAACCTATATATGAACGATTTATTCTAACTCTATTTCTATCTCTATTCTTCTACCGATTATATTTTTCTATTATATATTTGTACGTTGAATTGTAAAATCGAATTGACCAGACACACGTTCGTGCTTGTTCGTGCAATCAAACGAAAAAAAAAAGAAGAAAAAATAACGTTGGATGATCACGAGCGTGAAAAGCAAGAGAGAGAGAGAGAGAGAGAGAGAGAGAGAGAGAGAGAGAGAGGAGAAAATTGGAAAATCATGCGATAATAAAATAATGATTTTTGTAGACGAGTAGAGAGTGTGTGCTTTTGAGCTTCTCGTTACGTTTCGAGATTTAAATTTCGTTGCACAAGTTTTCATTTTATAATGTAGAATTTACGAAGAAATAAAAATAAATAAAACGAATAAGATAAAGTAAATTAACGAATAACGATGATTTGACAACAACAAAAAAAGCGTACATAATCCCGTAACCCCATATAGCCACGAGTTGTCGATAATAAAGTGATCTCACGATTTAAAAAAAAAAGAAAAAAAAGCATGTATCAAGAAAGACCAAATCCCTGTCGTTATATTCGTTCGTTGCCTGTATTCATGGCGATGATGATGATGATGATGATTCTACGATTGTATAAGTTTATAAATTAAAACATACGCCATGCACGTAACCATATGTAACATTCCAATCTAGCACCGGTTATGGCTTATTGAAAAATCATTGTGAGGCGATTGACATCGTGAAAAACACAAACACACACACACACACACACACAAATACATTAAAAAAACGCTCTCTCACGTATATTTATCACCGAAAAAAGAAGAAAAAAAAAACAAACAAACAAATCCACATAAAGGACCTACCTAATATTAACGTAAAAACGTGGACATATATATACATATATTATATTATCGATATATTATATATTTATTAAATAATATATTAATTATTATTCGCTAATCGTGAAAATTAGGACTTTGAGCTGCGACGATCACAACGGCACGGAGAGCCCAGCGTTCTCCCGTTTCGGTTGATATATCGAGTGTGAGGAATTTTCGCCGAAAATTTTGGAAAATTGCGTGATACCAAAAATTAAAGCGGTAAGCAAAAAAAAAGAAGTGGCGAAAGTTCGGACGAGACGAAGAGTTACGGATGCTTTTTGGGGGTGCTGGGGACAAACCGGCGTGAGTATAAATCGTGCTCGTGCTCTTTGGGACGAAGCCGAAATGCGGGAATCACGAAAAATCACGAGATCCCGCGCGGGGAGTGAACAAAATTTGCAACGGTATTTTTCGCGAGCACGCGGATATGATAATATAAAACGAAGAAATATTTTCACAGGCTCCCAATCGTTGACTCACGTTTGTTTGGTTTTTATTGTCAGAAGTTTCTATTTTTCCATATTTACGAATAGGAAACGGATAATATTTATTATTGTATAATTGAGAGAGGACGAAAAAAAGAGAGGAAAACGTGACACGGAAAAATGAGGGAGGGCGAGAGAGAGAGAGAGAGAGAGCGTCAAAAAAAATTGTAACGTTTAAGATTAATAATTATTAATAAATCTTTTATTACGACGTAATTGTACGCTGAAGGAAAAAAAAAACACTCGTCATAAACTTGTTCGTTTGGGATGGAAAAGAAGAACAGAGGTTCACGAACACACGCGCACACGATAAAACACGAATAGTAGTTTTAAAGAGAAAACGAGAAAGAAAAAAAGGTTAATTGAATCGCTCGTAAGTTGAGGAATATTGAAACGGCGGTAAACGTGTTTGACGCGGTGACGAGGGGGTGTCATTTTGTTTTTCTTGTTACGAACTAAGTGTGCCTAGTCAATAGAATATATATCTGGTCAATTTTAATATTACATAATATTATAAACACACATTTGAGTAAAGACGATCGTAATATTATTTAACTCGAATTAATCATTGATAACGTTCGAAATGTCAAACGCTATCGGGCATGAGAATGAAAACGTGAAAAGGGAAAAGAAGAGAAAGGAAAAAGTAAAAAAAAGGACACACACACACACACACACATTAATAATACCAACAATAATAATAACAATAATATTACGATAATATTGATAACATTAATAATAACGATACGACAATGATTGTGCTGTGTTGTACTACGAAATGTTGGCCTGTGACTTGTATTTGTAGCATTATACATACGTGCATATACGTGTAATAATGTCATGTGTAAAAGTTGTGCCATTTTTTTTTTTTCTCTTTTTTTTTCCAAAGAGGAGCGTCAAAGTCGTACGAGAAACTTTGATTTATCGATTAAGACGACATTGTTATCGGCAAGGACATGGCTTATAGGTTCTCAAACGGCATATATATATACAAATACTTTCGTATTTGCAGAAAGTTCGAATCTGATATTTTTCAATTCCAAAAGAAAAGGAAAAATGTACGAAAAACAATCGAATCTTTAACCGTTCGATTTCTTCCTCTACCCAACCGCTGATTCAACGATTTTCCGTTCGAATATTTATTTCCATAAATCTGTATGATATATATGCATAATCGACGATTTTTAAACAGACTGTTATCGAGCGATTTTGAAAATCGTAATTTCGATTGTAAAAATAAAAGAAAACCCGAAAGAACAGGAAGAATCATTCGCGCGCGCTCGTCAGCGCGGATGATCTCGATGATTCCGAGGATATTTTCGTTTGGCAATCAATTTTTGAGATTTATAAGCACACACATTGTGGTCTCGCGCGATTACGAAGGGCGCAAGTGAGAATGCAAAAAATAAAAGAGAGAAAATAAGCGAGGATGTGAGAATCCTGAAAAAGAGAAAAAAAAACGACGAAGAAGAAGACGAAGAAGAAGAAACACATATTTTTTCTAACTAAACACTCAGACGTGATCGAACCCTGATTATTAATCCTGTTAAATGTGGTATTGCACCAAGTTACGATTTCCTCATGAAAAATGTTGAACCAAAAGAGAAAGAGCAAAAAAATAAAAAAAATAAAAGGTAAAATAATGATAATGATAAAATAAAGTAAGCGAGAGGGCTAGAGGGAAAACGAGATTTGCGATTGTCATATCAAGGTTGGTTATTATATTGGATGAATAGGGCTATTTATTTAGGATATATTATACTAAATGGTCTGTTTTAATGTGTCACGGGCTACACGTACTGTATTATAATATGTAACAATAAAGTATTTTGTTTGCTTCGATATTTGTACTTGACAAATTTATTCATTTTCTTGTTTTGTCAAAGTTTTTGTAGAAAAATTAATGACCACGAATTGTTTTGAACAAATAATTGACATAGAGTTTGCACGATAATAGTAGCCTTTGTTTTTCTCTCAAGGGGTAACCGCTGCGTAAACAGCTGGAAAAGAGGACGATTGGAACGCTCTCGATTTTTTGATAAAACGAAGGAATAAATAAAAATTCCGTTTTCAAAAATTTTGTTATTTTGACTAAACGCTATAAAAAAAAATCCAGCTTTTCTCACATCGAAATTTGGTTGTGAAAATAGTTGGAAATTTTATCGAGGAATACTGTACATTTTGGGGGAAAAAATTGTTTTTGAGTACCATGGTTTTTCATTTTCATCCCCCGTATAATTTGTCAATCTGTTCTCCGACGACGAAATCGCGTCCATACGTTTCTCTGGCTCGTGAGCATAAGCATACGTATTTTTTTCCAATGCGGAATATTCATGAAAAGTCAGCAACAGGGATGGTCGGCGCCTCATTGCCAACCGGCGATCGATGAAACGTCGCCTCTGCGGTGAGTAACCCTTGGATAGTCGCCTCCCTTAACTATACTCGCGATCGTGAGATCCGCTGAAATTCGTCATCGGGGTAATCCCGACTCGTTGATATCAATGATTCAACGATCTTGAGAGTTTCAGTATCAACGAAAATATTTAAAACGAAAAGCTTCGAATCGCAAGAAAAAATTCAAAGCCACACTCTTGATTCATCGAATTGACTAATTATTATAAAACTAAAAAAACAAAATGGAACATAATTTAGTGAGGCTAACGACTAAATCGCGACAAAAAAAGATCTGGTAGAAAATTTGTACCGGAATTTAAATTTTGTGTGACCGTACGTGTGAAAAGCTGATTTTTTATCGGAAATTTACGTTAATCCTAATTTTTCGTCGAGCGATTATACTCCTTCACAATTTGTCTTATTGTCGAGAAAGAATAAAATTGATGTACTGTTTTATCTACCGAGCTTGATTGATCGACGTGGGCGAAATTAGTTCGGCTCTCCAAGCTGCGCTGTTTTCACAATCTTATCAAAATATTTTAGTCATTTTAGTGATGGTAAGGCAGGGAAGGAAACAAAAGTGTATCGCCACCTTGTTGACCGTCGACAAAGCTGGATGCATTTGTATCCAGCGAAGGTACACGAGAAATGATTCTTACCCACAGTGTGTAACAGTGAGGGAAAGCTTCTCTCTCGACTTTTTTATTGAATTTTTTATTCCTGCATAGATTATGCAATTATGGAATAAAATTTTTTTTAGGAAAGTCACGAGCGCTGGATAAATTTGTTTGAGCTTAGAGGTAATCCGGGAATCACAGAGATCTCGAGAAGGGTTATCATCAGTCGGTAATATATTTCGGAATAATCCTGTCCCGAATTTTTATTCGTTTCTTTATTTTCATTTGTTTGCTACATTTTTTTAATAAAATGCCACAACACGTTAGTCCCGCGGATACCAAAAAGGCTACCAAAAAGGCTACCAAAGGTGTCTTGCTCTTTTTCTCATAAAATACGGGATGTTGGCAACCGTTATCGATCGGGTAGCTCGAGTTACGATCCGCAGCATCTTTCGCGTCGTGATTGTCGGTGGTTCTGGTGAATAACGAATGATTCGATCGATTCGCGTTATTCCGCAACGGCTAATTTGAATTTATGTCTGCATTCGCACGTCCAGCATCCGCGAATCCGCAATTTTTCTCCCCCTTTTGCGGAAACTTTCTTGCGCACGAATTCATCTCGTCTCTTACGCGCTGATTCTTTTTATCGCCATCGTATAAGAATGTTATTTTCATTTTGCAATGCATATATCGGCTATGCAAAATAAAAGCTTACTACCCCGTTCGATTTTTTCTTCGATAATTCGATAACTAAGGGCAAAATTATTTTTCAAATGTTTAAAAAAGTTACCACAAAAGTGCATCAACTTGTCGAGGAATTGGAAAGAAAATTTCTTTGCAAAATCAATGTTTGCGATGTAGAAAAATATTTCGCATGTGCGTAATATTAATACATTTTATTACGTCGCAGCACGTACTTCCGTCAAAGTTAATCGAGCGCCCGAGGTGAGATAAACGCATCTTGCGATATATTTAATTAACGGTGTTTACGACTCGTGCAGCAATTTGATATTTATAAGTTTGATTTCATACCCCTCGCGAGGAGAGACAAAATGGTAATTCGTCAATATATCACAGGGAAGAGAAAAATAGCATCGTATAATGAAATCATAAAAATTATGAGCCCCGCACGATGCTTTTACAGTATATGTGTCATTTACGGTTGTTGTCAGTGCCGCGGGCCCGCGAACTTTCCTTTTCTCTCGCTCGCCTCCTCGCGCCAGCAAACAGTTTCGTCGTTTTTCGCCCGCATCGACTTCTTGTCTCACTAGTCGGCAATAAATTCCCCCAGTTTCTTTATGGATAAATGTGTGCGTACACGTATTTCGTGCTATATATATATTTACCTGGCAATTAGTTTCACGGAGAATGTTGTTGTCCTTGGTCAAGCAGCCGAGAGCACGCGCGATATTCTTCTTACAATACCTGTACGGCAGTATATATATAAATAAATGTATATAGGTATGCACGTCCACTAGTTTATAGGGTTATACTTCGTTTCGAGCCAAGACAATACTCGTTGCCACCGCCGTTCCGACAAACGCGTATACAGGGTGTCCCGAAATCGAGATTCGATGATTCTGACTGGAAAACCGGATAGGGGATGAAATTCCGAGTCGAAAAGTCTTTGAGCACTTTTCGATCCGACCAATTCCCGCTGAGATATCGAACGAAGCAGTCGGACCAATGGGACGCGCGCGCTCGCCGCTGGAGAAGGGAGAGCGCGCGTCCGATTGGCGCGGACTTTGACAATTAATAACTCGGCGGGATTTGACCGTACGAAAAAATACCCAAATACTTTTCGTCTCGAAATTTTGCGGCAAATGTTACCGTAAATCGTCAGCAATGTACACACGTACATATTTTTTATTGCACAAAATAATGAACATTGTAATCTCGAATCAAACGATGAAAAAAACGTATCGATCCGTAGAGTGTCTAAGCCCCCGAGCGATTACAATTTAATTGAGGCTTTTAGTAATTCGAGCGCATATAGCCAGTTAACCTTCGGATTTATATCGCTATTTCAGGGCCAATACGTTCAGAGATCTTGGTTTCTCCGGGAAAATCTTTGCCGTCTCTTTATTCGCCTCTCTTTCTTATTCTTCTCGTTTCTACTCTTTTTTTTTCATTATCTCTCGATCCCTCAAAACCGTACCATACGAAATGTCCAAGCGGAGATTCAAAAATACGAAAGGCAGAATACACCCTCCCTGTTGCAGCTTCAACCTCAGAGGGGACTCTGGAGATCGTATTTTAGCCAAGAGTACAATATCCAAAGTGTAAAAAAGCTCTCTAGGCTCGTGGATTATCCTCGCAACGTGGGATCACGCTTATCCGATGAAACGAACACCTAAGGAAAATATTTATAATATAATAACAATACAACGATCGATCGAATCTTGGGCTCGACACCCGCTTTAACCTCACCGAGTCCAAGCTTTTTCTTTACGATTTTTACCCTCTGAAAGTTGGGTTTTTTTCCTTTTGTTTTCGTTAAATCTTTTCTCCCTCTGTCTCTCGCTCTGGACCTTTGCCAGAGTCGTTTCACGGTCGAGGTGTTGTTGCAACAAGGTGTTAGATTAATTGTCCGATTAAGAGGTCGTAAATCAGGAGAGAGACGCCCACAACTCGCGCCCCGATCATGCAACCCGTCCCGCGGACTCTCGGATGAATCTTCGCGTTCGCTACTCGACTGTGGAGAATATTCTCCGACAAAGAGCACGTCCCCTCTCCTCTCGATCCTCGATATCCATATGTGTATATCTCTAATAATATAATTTACACTCTCGTTTCTCGCGAGCACGCATAAACGTGTGTGTATCTTCGAGTTCCCGCGGAACTTATCTTTCCGCGTCTTTCGGCGGGAATAAAAAAACCCAAAGTTCCGCGAAACTTTATCGAGCCATTCGCGAATGCGTTTATCAGAGCTGCGCAAGGTGCGCCTCAAACGGACGGTGAATTATCGCTCGGGAAAATAGTTTCTTGCGTAAGTCGTACGTGCACCTCGTGTGTACGGGGGAAAAAGAAAAAAGGAAAGAAATTCCTATGAAATAATCGATGCATCGAGCGGATTTGAGAGAAAACTTTGATGAGCTTTGATGACGATGATGCAGGTTTCGAGTAGGGTTGATGGAACTCTTGCTCTTTGATTATCTCTTCGCGATCGACGGTCGAAAGAGATCGAGCATTCGAAAAAAATCCTTTTTGCTCGAATTTGACGGTTTTTTTGCGTTTTCTCACTGAAATTTCGAGTTTTCGCGAAAAACTCGATGAGTTTTGGAATCGGCGGGAAATTTGCGATCGAATAGGCTCTTTAGATATAGAGAATTGAGAAAAATAAAAATTTCGTCGTTTTTGGCCATTTTTCCAGAATCTCCGAAAAGTCGAAATTTCAAGTGGTCATAACATTCGTCCTAATTGACCTATATAGATTTTTTGGGGGTGTTTTGAAAAGCCCTCGAGTAGACTTAAAGAACGGTGAAAGTTAAATGTCGATAGCTAAATTGCTTCACCCTCAAAATCGATGTTGAAAATCGGCGAAAAAAACGCAAAGGGGTATGTATGGGAAAATTGGCAAAAATCGAAGGTCCGTCTTTAAAATTCTGCCAAAAATCGAAAAATCAAGATATCTCGATGAACCAAACGGCATTTTGAAGCCTCAACAATGGACAAGAAAATAAGCACAAGTGGGAGGATCTACCTCAAACGGGAAAGAAATGGCAAACATTTTAGTGAATCAACTCAATCCGGCAAAAAATGGCGAAAAATGTTGAATTTCAAAAATGATTTCTAATGGTCCATATCGACGTATTTTATCCCGCTGATTACGAAACACACCGTTATTTCATCGAAAACCCAACATTCAAGTCCAAAAATGCAATAATACAAATTTTATCAATTAATTACTATTTTCTCATTGAAATATCGAGTTTCCGAAAAAAAGTCTGAAAAAAGACAAGTTGTCATCCGGTTGAATTAGGCTGATTGAAGAATCGCGAGATTCAAATAATTACGGAAGGAGAAAAAAATCCACGGCCACTCGTGCGAATAGTCGATGGTCCAGGTGGTGTCGCCGGGAGTATCCGTCGATGCTGTACTCGCGATAAATTTTCGTCACGCTGACTAACGTACGCGATGAATAGAAAGAGAATTGAAAAGAAAAGAAAAGAAAAAAAAACAAAAAAAAAGTCGAATAAAAAAATAATTCGTTCGTAAAACGTACGAGACCCCACGTGCAAAATCGCGATTGCGCGGCCGAACCGTATGAATCACGGTCTCAAGAGAGAGAGACCACGCGATTAGATCAGCTGCGAGAACCAGTAAGTAAGCACATACGACGCAGGAGTCGAGGCTTTCGGGGCACTTTCGCTCGCGAACGTTTTACATATACGATTCTCGCCACCTTCGACAATGGTGGCTTTCGCTGCTTCGGAAATGTTGTAAAACGCCTTTGCTGAACTCTGACGAAGTGTCAAAAATTTATCTCGCCAAGTGTCAAAATAATCTCGCGAATTAACGAACGAACGATCGAGAAGCATCGAATGCACGAATACAATCATGAAAAATTAAAAATAAACCAAAAAATTTCATCGTGATTGTCGTTTTTTTTATTTTTTTTTGAAAATTACATGAAAATCGTACTCACCTTGATTGGATTAATGGCGAATTTTTCGTTTCGGAGAGGCGGGAGAAGGAAGAAAAAATCTCGAGACGCAGTTTTACATGTATCGTCAAATTTAATAAATTTCTTTTTTCGTACCACGTGACACGCGTCAGATCATACAAACGTCGTAAGTTTGAGCAACAACAATTGATAATATCATTATAAAACATATATAATCTCGTTATTGACATATCACGAAAGTAGTTATATTAATAATAATAATAATAATGATGGAAAATAATAATACATGTAACCTCTGTAATGAAAAATCGTACATATCATACATTAAGTACAAAATAATCGCGACGAGCGCATTATCGTATCAATATCGTATTTCTACCTGCTTTTCGCACTACCGATAATCAATCGATAAATATATACCACAGAAGTGTGCAAACGGTGTATAAAATTACGAGTAACTCGAAAAGTTCGAATCATTCAATAACAAATTATTCAAAATTTCGTGAATTATCGAAAACTCAAAGTTTTTCGAATTAAATTCGAATACAGTCGAACGGGATCGAGACTGCTTTCGGAGCAGAATTAAACAAAATGATATTCACAAATTTTTACTCCAAAAGCTACAAGCGAATTTTATTTCATAATATACTGTATATTAAATATATCATTTTTTTCCTTTTGTGTAATTCATTCAGTTTTTGGAGCAAAAATTGTGGAATATATTGCACGAATAATCGATCGAATCGAGTACTCAAAAAAACTCCTATGAACATGTCTCTAATTATTGCCAGGTTAACGAATTAACTCCGAAGGATTATCATCGAAGAGGAGTGCATATTTTCGTCGCGAAATTTTGTAATTCATGCGAGAGCAATGTTAAATCACTCTCGGAGCGATTTAATATGAAATAATTGGATTGATCTCACACTCGATCTTTTATCCGTGGATCGAACGATTTATTGCAACATTACACCGCAGATTGTGCAATTCGCACACGTTACGATGCAATTTAAACAGAATATATAAATACATATATATATATATATTCTGTTTAAATTTCTCACGTTGGAATTTCACAGACAACTTCGAATCTGGATAAATTCGCTATCGGATTAAATCTCATTATGCACGTGTGTGTTTATTTTCACGTGCATGAGTCACTTTTAACGATTTATCGGGTTTTGTCGCAACGACCGTAATTATTTTCGTATACGATACGTGATGCTATGAACGAACAATGTTTCGTCATACGAGAGTTAAATTTACGTTCCTCGGAAATCGTGTTTTCGCTCTTGCGATATATCGAACCGAACGAAGGCGCAAAATCTCCGACAAGCCGCGCAATTTCACACGTAAATGCGAATCAGGTACACACGCGAACGATCTCATTGACTCGCCGCTCTATTTTTTTCATCCGCCATTTTCGTATTTTTTTTTCCGCCATACAGTTTTGAGACGCAACATTTTTTTTTATAATCCCCAAAATAGCCCTTAAAAATGCTTCTCCGAGGGAGAATAAATTTATCGTCGTACGGGGGAAAATTTTATATGCAAATACCGGTGATTGGGAAATTCCTCGTAGGCGGAGAGTGTCAATCTTGCGAATTTCAAAAGCCTCTGTGTCGAAAAAAAAATTGCCAATAACCTCTTTGCAGAAAAAAGCGGTAAAATAAGTTTGTTTTTTTTTCTCTCCGAATTGCACGTACGCGAGAGGATCATTTTTTCTTTGTCTTATTGATTTTCAGGGCGAAAATTCGTTTTCACTTCGGGCCGCGCCCTGAATCGCCGAACGTCGATTTATTCAACTTTTTTTATTTTTATTTTTTCGTTAAAAAATCTTGGGACGCTTTTGATCCGAAGGGACCATATGTCAGAATTCAAGGAAGCAACTTTGATCGAATACAGAGGTTGGTGAGTATTTTGAGTAAATGAAAAAGTCAAAGTTTTTGAAACGGTCGATTTGGCATGAAATGCCCCATGTAATATCCGAGGTACGATCGCAGTCGAACTATCGCATCGAAGGATCCACACCCCCGCATGGTACCATATACTTTACGACCCCATTATGTAAACTCGTTGGAATCGAGCGCTAGCAGAAAATCTCTGAAGGCAAACGTTTATTGCAGAGATGAGAAGAGGTTTTCTCCTCTCTCGTTACCCTTAACTACTGACCTTTGCATCCTTCGATTCGATACGCGATGTGAATTGAACGTTGTTGCGTTCGATAATTTTCTTTGTTTTTTTTTTTTCGTCTTTTCGTTCGCAATCGTGAAATCGAAAATTTTTTCACTTTTACATCGTTGGAAAAGGGGGGAGAGACACTGAATTTCGATTGATGGCAGCTAACGATTTTTCTCGCGGTACTTGAGACTTTATCTCAAAAAAGAAACTGTACAAAAGCCTGTCTCTGCATGTATAATTTTTATGTTCCTTTTTTTTCATTATAAATTTAGTTACATGCACGTGGATTGACCTTTTCTCGAGATTCGACGTTAAAATCTCTCGATAAACGAAAGGAGAGGCTTTCGACATTTTATTATCGTGATTCGATGCTTATATCGCGAATCACACACCAAAAGGGCTGGCGATATCTCGAGTTGTGTATAAAATTTTTCCTCTCATCGTCTGTAAAATATACTCATATACGGGGTGTCTCGAAACTCGATCGTGAGGATTCAAGGTCGGATGGAGGATGAAATTCCAAGTCGAAATGTGTTTTGGCATTTTTTCGTACGACCAAAACCTGACGAGTTACGGATTGTCAAAGTTTGAGGCAATCGGACGCACGTGCGTCCCATGAGTCCGACTTTATTGATCGATAACTCTGCGGGGATTCGTCGGATCGAAAAGTGCTTGAGGACTTTTCGACTTGAAATTTCATCCCCGATGTAGTATCAAATTTTCAGCATCGCTTTTTCGGGACACCCTGTTTCAAATATATCATCGATAGAAATATATTATAATAGCGCAATAATTATATCATACGCTTATAAAGTACGGTAAAAATCAATATATTAACGTAAAATCGATTAACCGTAACCCCAAACAACGAACCATCGTGTAAAACCATATCACCGAATAATCCCCTATTTAAAAAAACTACAAATAAGTCATGGTTGCAATAAATATATGTTTTTACTTTTTTTTTCTCAACATTTTTGCGTTTTTTTCTCTAACGATACTTCGTTCATATATCGAGATTAATTCAACGATAGGCTCACGTGAGCCTTTTTTCGCTTATTCATGTACATTTATCCCTTAAAGTCTAATCGTTCATGGAACATACAACGTTTAATATATCATAGATATATGGGACCAAAATCACCAGTCCCCGATGCCTTGTACGCGCTCCGAACGTGACGACCGTCAATTTTCTCTCGACCAAAAAAAAAAAAAACTCAAACACAAACCAATAAAAATCTCACCGATTTTTACCGTTTTAGTTGAATTTCGCGATCGATCGAGGGCAGAAAATTGACGAGCGACAAGCAGCAACGAAGAGTTCCGTGCGCTAAAATCGCCTTGTCACTCGAACGGTCGGTATTATTTTCGAAAAAAAACAAAAAAACTTTCTTTTTTTTCAATTACCGACTGCAGATCGGTGCGAGCATCAGGGACCAGCAAGCAATCGTAAGAAAAGCCTTACCGAACTACGAGAGAGTTTTTCTTAAAAAGTATCCTGACTGAGGAAATAAATCGCGAGTGAATTTACGAAAAAAAAAAACAAAAATAAAAAAAAACTGGAATCAAATCGTGTCAGCAAGAAACGCAGGACGTACCTCCTCAATTTCCCGATCAACCTCACACGTCGTAACGAAAAAGCGACGAAATGTCGTTCAAGATTGCCAAACGGAAGGACCAAAGGATACGCATAGTTTATGCTAAAAATAATAATGTTAATAACAGCGTAAAATATTCGCCCACATGGGCGTACTGGAATTTAACCGAGTGTGTTTTGTCATTATCGTTTAAATAACGAAATCACACTGGATTAATATAAATTCTTTTTTTTTCTCCTCCTTTTTTCCTCTTTTGGCGACGTCCGCGACAACAACTGCGATGAGAAAAGAAAAAATGGCGCAAACGGATCGTTTCGTACATTTTTCCTCCAAGCTCACGAAAGATTTTTTCTTTTCCGTCTCGTCATCTCCGAGTTCGAACTTTCCCGATCGGGAAAGAACCGGAAGTTCCGGATCGCCGTTGAACGCAGTTACAAGCTTCGATTGCTCGAATCGATATTCAACGATCCGATTATCGAAGTGATTCGTCGATCGAACGTCGGATCGACTGAATTTCGATGGAGCATCACATTTTGTACATAAATATATATTTTCGTGCTTGATTTCTTATTATTATGTTTTTTTTTCCTGTTTTTATATATATGTATATATAAATATATGTAAATGTATGTAAATTTGTTCGGTTTCGTTTTTTTCTTTTTCCTTCTTTTTTTTTTCTTTTTCAAAGGCAATACGGATGACAAAATTGGTAGACTAACCTCTGGCTGCGCTCTGTTTTCTTCATTATACCCTTTTTGTAGTACTGCCTGATGCTCCGACTGAGCTTGTCGTAATTCATCGCCGGACGATTTTTCCTCTTGCCCCACAGTCTCGCGACCCTCACGGAATCCTCGATCTTGAAGACACCCTTCGTACGATCGAGCCAGCGTATGCACGAGCCGTGAAGCCCAGGACTCTGAAGGAGTTCCTTGAGGAACTGCCACAGATGAATGTGCGAGCCGCCGTTCCGCATTTTTCCGGGCCCGCTCGCGTTCGGCGCGCTCGTCACCTCTTCGTCCTCGTCTGTGAGACGAAATTGACGAAAATTGAATGGTATTGGGCTTTTTATTTTTACCACCGTGAATTATCTCATCAACGAGAATAAATGCAAATTAAATAAAAAATAAAAAATAGATTTTTTTTTTTCACTGGGTTTTTGATATTCCTTTTTTTATTTTTATTATTGACGTTCGTTTTATCGACGGGGGAATAAACATGGAGGAAGATTTGCGGAATTTTTGTGGCGAGGACAATTTTTCAAACTCACCATCGGAATAATCGACGGTGCAGGGTGAACCTTTGATGCTCTCCGGCCTGGGACTCGTCAACGACGACGAGGGGCTTGGATTTCCGCTGCTCTGAGGCGTCACGACGCTCACGGGACTCCAGCAAGCCGCCAAAGTGTTTCTCGGCGATTCCTCAACGGCGGCTTTCCAAATCTCCAGCTGCGCGTGCAACATACTGCCGCACTGAGAGGCATTGATGGAAAAAAAAAATCACGCAATGTTCACATTTTTTAGCGTCGTCGATATTCAATTTTTCATCTCGAGAACAATTCGGTGTTTCGAGAGTATTTTTTTTGAATAAAAAAAAGTCCAGATGCACCGAAAAAGGACCGAATTGAATTTTGGATTCTTCAACAAATTGTTGAACACATTTTTCGATGTACAAAGTACTCGAAATTCTCGTGTTCTGTTTTTTTCTTTGTTGATATAAGAAATGATCGATTTAATGATTCTCATTTTTAATTCGTACGTTTTATCGTTCTTCATTCGGACCGGTGAAAATATTACGTATTATTAATATTGAAATATATACGCGTAACTCGAGAAATCGTAATGTCATCGATGCTCCGCTATCCGCTCAACGAAAAAAGGAAGGAAAGAAAGTGCGTGAATCACGAAAAAGCAATGCGCCCGTGTCTCGCGGAATATCATAAAAAAAAGGCTTTTCGAAACATCGAATGTCGCTTCGGAATGTACGAAATTTTCAAAACGGTATATTTCATCGGATTCCGATGTGTATAAGCGCTATCGCGTTATTCCGTAGTCGTCTTCAGAGGTAAAAAAGGAGCGCAGCAGCGCAACACACACACACACACACGTGGAGCTCGGCGGAGAGAAGAGAAAGCGGCGCGACGCAACAGGGCGACTCGGCAATACCTGGTTTGACCTACATTGGGCGATAGCCAAGCAAACTCGATGTTGCTCCGTAGTATAGCTGCGAGCAAAATCGAGATACGACACGAAACGCGAGAGCACCGCTGAGCAATAACCCTATATACAGGGTGTCCCGGAATTTCATTTCAGTAATTGGCACGACAAGATGGGGGATGAAATTCCAAGACGAAAAGTCTATAAACACTTTTCGATCGGACGAATCCCTGCCGAGTTATCGATGGATACGGCTCAGGCATCAGGGGGCGTGGTGCGTCGCGCGCAGCGCGACGGAGAGAGGGGGGAGCGCGCGTCCCACTGGCTCGAACTTTGACGATCAATAACTCGTCAGGATTTCATCGTACGAAAAAATGATCAAGTACTTTTCGCCTTGGAATTTCGTCACGAGTGTGACTAAATTATCGCCATCGAGTTCCGGGACATCTCATGTATAATATGCGGGAATTTACGTATATGTGGACGTAAATAAGCTTTTTCGTGTTTGCTTTGTCTTTTTTGCCGCAGAGAGAAGAGTTAAGATTGTAATATGAAGGTGGCTGTACGGGAATGAAGAAAGAAATCCGAACGCACCTTGTAGATGCATAGTTATGCTCACGCGGAGAGGCTCTTTGTGTATCGTGACGACACGGTCCACGTGATTCAGGACTCGGGTGCATATTCTCGAGGCTCAACAGATCGCCAAGAATTTCGTGCTCGCGAAATAGAAAGGCTTAGTTTTAAGCTCATACGCGAAGAATAAGAAACAATAGAAAGAATAGAAATAAAATATATCGTTGAATTTCAGTGTTTTTTCGGAATTCTCGATTGAAAAAGTCGCGGCTTTTTCTGAGCTGCAAAATACCTTGTAGGATATTCTCTTATTTTTTTCTAGCCGAGGGCATTGAACCCTTCGCAAAACTTTGAACAAAAAAAAACAATTTTCTACTTGCGCGTAAAAAGTTTCCAGTTCTGCAGTATTTTCAGGAGGCGTTTGATGATACAGAGAATTTCCAGTGTTCTCTCGAAGCACCCTAATGAATTTCTTCGCGTTTGATCGTGTGCAACGACGACTGAAAGAGCGATCGAAATAACAGCGGAGCATCGATTTCGAAAGAAGAATAATCTCGCTGGAGACCTAAGATTCTACACGTGTCTCGAGAGCGCGCTCCCGTCGACGATGTCCTGGCTGTGCCAGTTGCGAATAATTGCGCAATATATTCTCCCTGGCGACGTCGTTGTCGTCTTCGACAAAGGGGCCGATCCGTTATTCATCTGCGACATCGGCGAGAATTGGTTCGTCTTTGCAACCACCGGGAATGACTTTCGATGAGATAAAAAAAAAAAGATGGCAGACATTCGCGTTCCACGATGACGGACGGTGCATTAAAATCGACATTGAAGAAGCCTCTTTCGGTATTTGCGTATATCCGGTGTGTTTTCCGCGGACTATTGACTTTGGCACGGGCCCTCGAGCGCCACGGAGTATCGCCTCCTTTTATTCTCAAAACGTTCGCGGTTTATATCGACCCTACTGGACCTTATTAATAGCGTATAATATTCGAAATAAATCGACGGGAATAGTCGCAGGGGCTAAATATACCATCGTGGAATAACCCGAAATACCCGGAGACCACGAAGAGATGCCATGGAAATATTGGAACAGGTCCATGTCGATCGACGAGAGATGAAAACAGCATCCCTGTGATCTTCTCTCATCTCGCGTAATAACGATCATCGGTATGTATCGCCCGAAGAATGCGCCATCTCGAGAGTCACCGGATGAAGACAACGCGGGTGTCTTACGAGGAAATACGAGTTTCAACGCTCAGACGAGCAACGACGCACGTAGATTTCCAAGAAATTCACTTTCACTCGACTTTCCTCCCCCACCACGTCGACGAATCTTTCGCAATCGCGAGGACCGCGCACGGCCGAGCTCTCGTTTCCTTCCCTGGGTCTTACACGTTCGTGTACCTCGCGTTTCTCCCCCCTTCTTCGATTTTTACCACCAAGAGTATCTTTCCCGCCTGGGTTTCATTGAACCAGCGATTCCCGACCGCGGGTGAGGAGAAAAAAAAAAGATACCCACACAGGGATTCCCGCGATGGATTCGCGGTCCATGACGAAGCGGATCTCCGAGATTTCCGTACTAATCGGCGGGTTTCGCGACAAAATGGAGGTCGCGAGTGGCCGAAAATCATTGGCAAAGTTCGTGCAAGGTCGGAACTCACCTGCGGTGCTCTCTGGCAAAAGTCCTCCTCGGTAAGGGCTGCCAAGGTCGCTCCGTCGATGCTGAAGCTCTCCAAGGGCACCGAGGGCAAATGCAACTGTCTTCGGGCCCATTGGACCCAGGCGGCAACGTCGGCTGCGCTCCAACGACGTGGCTCTGGACATGCAACACGTTCGGAAGAAAATATATACACCGTCGACCATTTTGGAAAAGATGAATAATTCATCGACGGGGCGCGATGAAAGATGGAAGATTTTTGATGATCCTGGGGGGGGGGGGTATAGCGCGAACGCGTGCTCGACCTTCGATGCTCGAAACGACCTTTCCTGTATTAACGATCTTAGAGAATCAGGCAACGACGGAATAAAGAGAGAGGTTTCGTAATTCAACGATTAACGCTGGCGCGCGTGAAACTTATTTCCCGAGCGTGACGTCATGCTCTGCAAAGCGCCTCGCGAGCGGCATTAGCAATATGGCGGAGGATGGCGCGCGGTTACAGTACACCCGCCACTCGCCGATGAAAAAACCGGTCGCGAGAGCGAGAAACTACGACTTTATCGCCTCGGGGCACCTCGATCGACGGCCCCGTACCACCGAGATTCCTCGAGTTTACGTACGCGTCTCCAGACACCGCGGATTCTTACGCACGCACGCGTCTGGTTCGAGAGAGAACGGGAGTAACGGAAACAGGGTTCGAGGCGATTCCCGTCTCACGCGGACACCCCCTTGTCTTAGACTTCCGGCGCGGAGCAATCGGACAGCCAGGGGACTCGATGTCTAACGATTTTGTGAAATCTTTCGTTGGAAAAATACGACCTTCGTCGGCAAAAGAGGCTACCGGGTCGGGGCAGAATGGAAAATGGGGCTCCCGGTGGAAGACTCGTTTTTTTTTCTTTTTCCTTGTCACAAGATTCGTAAAACGCCGGTTGTAAAATGGTTGTCTTACCCGGATGGATGCCTAGCGCCACGCACGTGTTGTCAAAGTCTTTCTGAAGCTGCTGAATAGCGAGGCTGATTACCGGCTCGAGTTGCTCCCTCGCGAGGTCGCCGACGCACTCGCTGCTGTCCATGTCTTCGACGAAGCCAGTGCCAACCCCGCCGAGATCAACCGGTCGCAGATTGTACTTTTTTTGGAAGCTCGTGTCCCTCAGCACCTCCCTCAGCAATTGGTGGTCGCTCTTTTGCGGCGGGTCGTCGAACATTTTCTTCTCGTCGTTCGCCGGAGCAGTCCCGGACGCGTTGTCGCTCCTCGAACCAGCGTCGTCGTCCTGAACTTCGATTTTGGGTATGGCACTCCCGTACCCGTCCCGAAGATTCAGCCGGTCGTCGTCGAGGTCAGTCACCAGTTTGCCGCTCTGTGCCGTGCTCGTTTTGTTGAACAGCAGATCTCGGAGAGGAGAATTCTCCTGCTGTTCGTTGAGTCCTGATCTCGGCGATGGCGACTCGGACGTACTCGTCGAGCGCGGCTCTTCCTTGAAGAGAATCTCCTTCAACAGAGGATTGGAGTCCTCGCGTTTCGGGAAGAAATCCGTGTCGAGGGTGTTGTAGATGTCCTCCTCGTTTCGAGGCGGTGTGCAAGGCACTGTGCAATCCGTAGAGTCCTCTTTGTACCCCAGGCTCTCGGCGAGAAGACTGAAAAAAGCCCAAAAGGAAAAGATCGACATTGATCGACGGAAGAACGTCAAGATCCTCAAGGAAAAAAAGCGATCTTCGATCTTTTTGTTTATTGTTTGGCATGGCTATTGTCGCAAGGATATCGTGAAAAAGTGCGGCACGATACCACTCACATAACGGCTGTCTCTTCGCCCGACACGTGGGCGAACGACGAGAACATCGCGTGCCGGAAGAATTCGATATCGAGATGAGATCTTGGTCCACGAGATGAAATCATGACTCACCGTGATTCATGAAGTATGGCCAGGAGATCGAGGCTCTTCTCTCTCTTGACGGGTTGCTTTACGGGCTCCGGGCTGGTGGTGTAGAATTGCGCGCTCTGCGGGCTCTGCGGCACGTAATAAGGGCTCATCGGATAACCCGGTGAGGCGTCGTGCGAGTAATTCGGCGAGAGTTCGCCGGTTGCACCTGGATACGGCGGGCTCGGGTAGGTCGCCGGTGAGTCCGGCCTTGGCGAATGGACCTCCTGCTTGATCTGCGCGGGCTTGAGAAGGCAATCCTGCGTGCTGGTGACGTCGTAATCATCGGGCAGCAGGGACAAATCGAACTGAAAGGTGCTGTAATCGAAGGTGGATGAGAAGCCAGCCGAGGACGGCACGGTCTGTGGCATCTGCAAAATGGTACAGAGAAAAACAAAATGGCGTCATCATTAGGGTAAAACACAAGAAGATCGCTGGTCCGTGAAATACCCTAGTGTCCAAACGTCAGGTTATACCCAGGGGTATAAAACGATGTTTCCAAGGTGTTAACTCTTTCGCCGGTCGGCTACGTCCGTTTTGCACTCCCATAAAACCCATGTCTAACCATAACTGTTGCACAAACACGCTGCTATCTATCATACGGCAAGTCGGCTGTAGCGGAGACCTTCCCCGGTGGAAGAGCCTGCGTTGGCCGTCTAGTGACGCCGCAGGGGCTAGATACGCGTACTCGTCGAGGGGAAAGGAAACGAGGGGGAAAAAAACATAAATAAAGGAACGACAGGAGAGAGGAGCCGAAACACTTTCGCCCGGCGAGATCCTCGCCGATCGCGATAGAAACATTGATACACACGTATAAACAACCCTACTTTCCACCTTGAAGAGTCCACCACGCGGACGTAGACTGCGGGAGAGTCCGGAGAGTCCTTGGTTCGCCCGGGCGCTCGGACCCGCTCCAATGACCGTTTATATACATACACACATTTAGATGCATACAACCAGCCATTTATCTTCACCGTGTGTTTATTGCCCGTCGTGTGCTTGACCCCGCATCAGTTTGTTACGCTTTGTAAGCCCATTACAGGCATCCCAGTGGAGGCATCCCGAGCTATATAACACGCGCGAGTTTACGCTCCGAGGCGGGGTCGCGCTCTGACATCTTGACGTAGTGCATCGCAAAGGTCGACGAGAAACAAACGATTATACCCGGCGCTCTTTCGCTAAGAGGGAAAAGACCGTGGACCAGAAGAGCCGCGATGAGGAAAGACCGCGCGGATCTTTCGATTCGCTTGCCCACCAATACGCGTCGTCGTCGTTGGCACGGATGGAAGCCAGCGTGTACATTGTTCGCGCAAACTTGTTCACCAAGATTCTTCTCCCTTTCTCCTCTCGCCTGGACCAACATAAAATTTTATATACCGTCGTTCGATGGATGAAGATACACGCTGGGAAGACACACTATTGTGTATCGATATACACGTTTGAACGTATCGGCAACCAGCGACGAACAGGGCTCTGGTCCTCTCGCTTTGCCTCGCACTTGCGGCCTTTTGCCGGAGTGATCGGCGGACGAGATGGAAGTGAAAGAGGCTGAGAGAGAGAGAGAGAGAGCATGGCGATCTCTCGTGTTCCTCCGCGAGGAAAAAACCACTGTGAGTGTTCCTCGGCTTCGATGTGGTCTGCTCTAGTGGTACCAAGCCGTACCGAACGAGATTAAGGAGTGGAAGAACGAGGGATGGATCGAGAATCGTCTTATCTGAATTCTGACGATCACCGAGAGAGAAAGAAAGAGCCGTAACGGTTCGTTACCAACCTACCCGACGCTGGGTACTTTTTTCCATCCGCGGCCTGCGCATCTTTGACTTTTCATCTTCCCTTTTTTTTTTAGTGGGAAGAAGCAGAAGGCCGAAAAAAATTATGATCGACAGATTTCATCTCCAATTGCGGTGATTCATGAGGAGGGTTGCGATACTCGGGCTTTTTTTAACCCTGCTGGTGGTCCAGATTTTCCAATCGACTTTCTATCGAAATAATCGAAGCTTCAACGAAATCTGGTCGAAAAATGGCTCAAGGACGTAGGAATATTTGGACGCGTATTTTCCACCGGAAAATTCGAAAAAAGAATCGGCATTGTTGCACAGGCATCTTCGGTCGTGCAGGAAAGTAGGCTCTGCGAGAAAAAAAGACTCTTTGTGGTAAAAAAAAAGACGTCGAAAAAAGAGAAAATTGAATCTTACGCTTTGCGCTGCAACTGTCCTTTAGGATCTTTTTTACTCGCTCGTTCCTGTCCCCCGGATCTGCCGCAGTTCGCGGGAAGTCGCATTGACGTCACGGACCGCGCAAGTCGCGTGAATTCTTCGCAGCTCGTTAGTTTCGCTCTCGCTCTCCGTCCTCTTTGCCGGAGAGGAGGATGCTGCATCGAGATGCATTCGGAAGGATGACGCTTGTTCCTCGAGGGGTTAAAACGCGGCGCGAAATCCGCGACTGTCGTAAAATCGAGAGGAAATTTCAAACACATTGAAAATGGGCGAAAATTCATCGTCAAAAATTGCAACGAACGAACCGCAGTTTTTCGAGCGATCGGAGACCGAGTGGAGAGCAGAGAGAATCTCATCTCGATACGATCCGATCGCAAGAGGAATAAACATACGAGAAAAGAGCTCGAAAGGATCGAGAGAGTGTCGGAATCGAGCGAGTGGGTAAGAATCGATGTTCGCCGGAGCAAGCTCGTAACTAGAGCGATCCAAGATGGCGGCTGGTGATTCCGAAGCCTGGAGGAGAGTCAACAGCGACGATGGTGGCGTCGGCGGAGTTCACCAGATCGGGCTAAGCTGGCCGATGTCGCTGGAGGCTGTATCCAATAAAGTCTCGTTTCTCGGGGACAGCCATGGGATGTTCAAGGGTCGACGACTTTGAGAAAACGTAAAGGTTATTCAAGGTTGTCGCGAGAAATCTTTTCTCATTGTTCAAGCAGCTGGTACTCGCGTAATTTCGTTCACTCGGGGCTGAAGAAGCTTCTCTAATTTTCGTTGAGTCGTCGAGAATTTTTGCCAAGGTCACGCGAGATTTCATAGGTATTTTACGTAATTTCGTAGGAGAACAAAAATGATGGAAGCAGGCAGGAACGTTTCGTCGTTTTTCATTCACCTTGGTTCGCCAGTTGGGATATCTAACCCAAAGATTCCCAAGTGTACGTGATACGCGTGCGATGACTAAACCTATCGGTGCCTCCGTCGAAGAATGCGAAACTTTCAGCTTGTGTTTTTGCACACACACACACACACACACGCGCGCGCGAACATGACGATTATTCCATTCCGTAAAAGTTCTCCATATCGTTGGCTGCCTCGCCGGCATATCTACGTGCCAGCTCGGATATACACGAATTGAAAAACAATTGTGGGATACGTTTGCGCTTTCGGTCAAAGGTCGCGTTCGCCGGCTTCCAGACATTTTCTATTATTTTTCTCTTTTTTTTTTCAATTTCATCGCGATTTTTAAGGGGGAATGGAACGCGAGGTGCGACCAGCATCGGCGGGAATATTTCCAAGGGAAATTACAAGTGCCCGCTGCGCTGTGCGGCGATGAGACTGTATTAAGGGGGTACACGCACGTTTCAGAGAGGAAAAACATTTTTGTTTTTGATTTTAATAGAATTTTGAATTTCGAAAAATCGACGTACGGTCGTACGTCATTGGTGAAACTTTACGAGAGGACAAAAAGGATTAGCAAACTCGCGCGAATCCTATCCCCGTTGTGCTGCTGAACTTTACGAATTACCGATTCGTCAAAACTCCCCGGTGGCAGAGGCGACGTGGAGCGAATGGAAATCGTAAATTACGAATTATTCGACAGCGACGTTTCGAAAAGGCTACGCCACGTACGTTTTCGATTTTTTTTTTGCGAATATAGTTCGTGTAGAAAATAGCCAAGATTATCCGACGGTCGTTACGAAAATGACAAAAAAAAACCTTTTTTGCCAAACGATATTTTAAGTAGTAAAATTTTGACGATAAAAATCATTGACTTTCAATTATTTCTCGACGATGAAAAATTGGAGGGGACAAAAATTGGTTGTTTTATTGGGTTTGAGTCTCCTGAACGATAAAAGCTACGAAATCCCGATGGGGGAAGGCTGAGGATCCGCAGCATCTCGTTGTTTTCGTCATCGTTTTTCCATGTGAAAAATCCGAGCTGCATCGACGAGCATCGACGTTTCAGGAAGAAAACAATTAGTTTTTTTTTTGCAACGATTGCACCGACTCTCGATCTTGCGTCGTAAATCAAGGATCCGAGGTCGATTTTCGATTTTTTTTTGCGAATATAGTTCGTATCGAAAATAGCCAAGATTATCCGACGGTCGTTACGAAAATGACAAAAAAAAACCTTTTTTGCCAAACGATATTTTAAGTAGTAAAATTTTGACGATAAAAATCATTGACTTTCAATTATTTCTCGATGATGAAAAATTGGAGGGGACAAAAATCGGTTGTTTTATTGGGTTTGAGTCTCCTGAACGATAAAAGCTACGAAATCCCGATGGGGGAAGGCTGAGGATCCGCAGCATCTCGTTGTTTTCGTCATCGTTTTTCCATGTGAAAAATCCGAGCTGCATCGACGAGCATCGACGTTTCAGGAAGAAAACAATTAGTTTTTTTTTTTGCAACGATTGCACCGACTCTCGATCTTGCGTCGTAAATCAAGGATCCGAGGTCAGTCCACATCGGCTCGGCGCACAATATAAATCTCGTGAGTAAAGCCGTACGAGTTTTTTCATCTCCAGACATTTTTCCCTGTTTTCATCCTCCCTTTCCTCTCTCGTTCCTCCAATCGCAATTACAGACATCTCGCGCGATTCACGCGAATTCCACGGGTTAACGAGAGATAAAACGTGTCGTATCGGGTTGAAAAATCTCCGATGGTAAATGCCAAATGGATTCGATTCAGAGGCATCTTCTTTCGCAATCTCGTCGATTTTCAACGAAGCGAACGAGCGGGGAAGAGTAATAAGAAAAAAATATTGAATTCACTGGATCGAGACAAATTTTCGAAAATATTCAGGAATATATTCGAACGCAGGATTCCGGCGGGAAAAAAAATGTTTGCAGGAAGGAAAAATCTTTCGTCGAATTCGCCAGATTAAAATCGTCGATCGAGCGAATGCTGAGATTTGAAGAAAAACTCCCCTCTGTAGTTTCAAGCGTATTTTTCCGCGAGATTCTTCGAACGAGACGCGAATTTTTCGATCCGCCGATGATGAAGTCAAGTCCCCACATTTTTTTTCAAACAAAAACATCGAATCTCGCTTCTCGGAACTTTTACGTAATAAAAAAAAGAAGAAATGAGGCATGGCATGATTCATCCGATTTCTAAAATTCCGAGAGTGGTATTTATCGTGTACATTCGCTAATTGCAATAAATACGTTGATGCCCAGCGTAGCGAACGTAGCAGGTATCGGGGGAGAGTGAAAACTCGTTTGTCAGAAAAAGACAAAAAACGAAGAGGGAAAGAAAGAAAGAAAGATCGACAATGGCAATCGTAACGCGACTTTATTGCCGGCTCTGGATTTCCCCAGCGTGGGCGATCGGCGATCGACCGTACACGCGCTACTCGCGGCCGAGTGTGCTCCGACACATATGTAATCGCGAAATAACAACAACGGTATACGAAAAAATAACAACAATCACGAATTTATCGCGTTTTTAAGCGAAAATCGATCGCTCGGGCAGCAAAGATCGTAAGGAGCGCGTGAAAAACGCATTTTTCACGCCCTTTTGACGATCAGCCGCGAGGATAACGCGCGAAAAACGATACGAGGGAACGATGGGTGCTCCTGCTTTCGAATGGAAAAAAATAAAAAATAAAAAAATACAAAGAGAGGGAGAAAAAAATGAGCGAGACGGTGAATCGAATTGACCCACGCGTGTACACGCCGACTTATTCGCGTTTCCCTTCGTTTCTCATACACACGCACGAAAACGCCTTTCCCGTGTTCAAACTCGTCTTTTTTTTGCTTTTTGAATTTGTTTTTTTTTCGACACTCTGTATACTCTGTATACTCCTCGTTGTCGTCTCGACTTTATTTCTCTCTCGCGATCTTTTTGTCTCCGGACACCTCGCGCCTTCTTAACGCGAAAAAGGAAACGTATAATAATGCTCGTGTACCTGCAAAATCGAGGCAAAATATACGTATATATAAATGTAGGGCGTATCATTCGGGTACGCGTTTCTTTAACTCGTATCTTATCCGAATGTATGGACTCACCCGCATTGTACATTATTTTACTTTATCGAGGCACTTTCGGTAGACGCGAGTTTACACGCAGCATTTTGAGCGAGCAAAAATGGAGGGGCGCATAAAATGAAAGGGAATGTGCGTAATAGAGCCGCGGTGCGAGGAAGAGGGCGAAATTATTAGCCGTCCGAAGAACGAAGGTGTGGGTTTTTATATAACACGTACAGCATCTTCATTATCGCAATAAAAATACGTATCGAATTGCGCGGATGCATCACGCCCTTGTGACAAATTTTGCTCGGGTTTTCGTTTTTTTTTTTTTTCAATTTGTTTACCGGGGAAGTATATAACAGACGCTGCGTCTTCGGTCGTGGTCGAACGAAAGTACACCGCGGTGAAATTTGCAGAAAAAAAGTAATCAGCGGGAAAAAATACATCGATTTAGACTGTTGAGGGAATTTTTTAGTTTGATCTACTAAAATGCTTGCTGCTTTTTTTTAAATTGAGGTGGATGCTCCGGCTTGTGCTTATTCTCATGGCAATTGTTGAGGCTTCAAAATGCCGTTTGGTTCATCGAGATATCTTGATTTTTCGATTTTTGGCAGATTTTTAAAGTAGGACGATCGATTTTTGACAATTTTGCCTTTTTTTTTTTTTTTGCCCATTTTCAACATCGATTTTGAGGGTGAAGCAATTTAGCTATCAACTTCTAACTTCCACCGTTCTTTAAGTCTACTCGAGGGCTTTCCAAAACACCCCCAAAAAATCTATATAGCACAAATAGAAACGAAGTTATGGCCTTTCGAAATTTCGACTTTTCGACGATTCTGGAAAACTAGCCAAAAATGATGAAATTTTTTTTTTTTGAATTTCGGATACTTCAACAGCCTGTTCCATCGCAAATTTTCCGCTGATCACGAAACTCATCGAGTTTTTCGCGAAAACTCGCAATTTCAGTAAGAAAACGTAAAAAAACAGTCAAATTCGGGCAAAAACTTAAATCAAAGTAAACGAACCGTCAGTCCCCATCAACTTGTTATTAGGATTGTCAGTAAAGTAAATGATTGCTTCATAATAAAATAATTGCTTCATGAAAGGTTAAAACGTTGTTACGTAATTCTACGTTTTCATTTCCGATCGCGTCTGACCATTGCCCGACCGTTTCTACTTCCCGTATCCGTCGATAGGCGCATACTTGCATCTTCGCGTTCTAAATTATACAAAACATCTTTTTCTTCTGGTATTTTTTTTCCGATTCATTATTTTTCAAACGTTACTCTTCTACCAACAGGTGAATATAATGGCTCCAAAAAAAACCTCGGAAAAAAGAAGAAAAAAGCAAAGAAGAAAAATCTACAAAACTTTCCTTTTTTTCCAACGTTTTCTGTCGAATATTCATCTTCCCCCTCGACCACAATCATCGTAACCTAAACCAGTTCGCAAAACGTTTAAGATTATTCAGCAAAAAATAATCCAAAAATTTTCGTTTTTCCGCGTCAATTCGACTTTTTCCGCTCTCATTTTTAATCCTTCCCGTTTAACATTGTAGCTTAAGGGGGTAAACGTATTCCCGTACAAATTCGAACAAATGAGAAATTAGCTTTAGAGAAATAAATAAAATGAATACACTCGACTGTGATTCAAGAGCGGAAGTTTCGGAGTATCTTTTAATTACGACAAAGAATGATTTTACGCGAGGTAAATGCGAGGTAAAAGGATGATCGCGGTACAAAAGAGAAGGGAAACGTTATCGAGAGACAGAAAAAGTGCCACGAGAAGAATGATGAGTCGGAGCTCGGCGATGTTAAGCGGGAGTTGGAAAAAGAGGCATGACGAGGTCCGACGTACTCGCGAGGATGGAAGAGGAGCAAGACGAATATGTCGGTGCTTGCTATAGCGTAAATAGTAACATAATACCGCATAATGGGAGGGCATAACGTGCTGTATACGGTAACGACCCTCGGTGCATCTTCGTGTCAAACCAAAGGCCGGAATCTCTTTGTAAATTTTCCTTCTCTCCTGCCCCGCTCTCGTGACTTTTGCTAAACTTTCGAGCCCCCCAAGAATCCTTCGATATTTCGATTTACGACGATAAATAATTTCAAAAATGAAGCTTCCAGCGTCGACCGTTATATCGCGAAAGAAAAATGCGATTTTGAAGTTGGCGTCGTTAGAATTCAACGAAATGCAACATTTTGAAAAAATTTTATCGAAACTATGAAAATTGCGGTAAAATTCGATATTAAAAATAGTTTATTTTTTTTTGTAGTGTTTTAATTTTTTTTTATCAAAAGAAACGTTCGAGCGTCATTTTTCATGATGGGGGAAACGTCGAACGAGTGATCTTCGATACACCCACTCGGTGCTGTGCGACAGGAAAGGCCAGCCGCGTGCGTGATCGAACGATTCCGCGTTTCCAGTCGGGATAAACGTCCTCGAAGGATGTTTCGTCGCTATTTTCTTCCTTCGTCTCTTTCGCGCGATATTTCTCCAATTTTCACGAACGGGAGAAAAAAATGGCGCTAGCCTCTCGAGAACGAAAAAAAAACAACAAAAAATTCGTCAATTTCATCAGCGCGGCGACGAAAAAAGTTCTCAAAGTACGAGAATCTTGATTTTTGCCCGCGATTTCGAGTCTCCAGCGAGATTCGATCCGAGCTCCTTTCGACGTCGATAAAAAAATCCCAAAAAGAAAAGGATCGCGAATTTCCAACTCCGAGAAGCGCGAGATAGGAAAAAAAAACAAGGAGATTTCATTGGCGAAAGAGCGAAGGATAAAAATTAGACTTTTGCAAAACAAACGTCCGCAAGGTCGGGTTTATTTCAGTCCACGTATATTATTCACGTATAGTAATTTCAAGGGAGAAAAAAACGCATGTGGACTCGATTACGCGCGTATTTCTGTCGTCGTCGACGCGGAGGACAAGTCAATCAATACCCGGACTCTCGAATCGATCTATAATCGATAAATAATCCTAGGTATATTCAGTACGTAGGAGTTGACAGTATTGTAATAATTATTCGCTCGATTACGGTTTATGCTTGAGTGTTTGATTGATATCCGCGTTTCTTCACGCACACACACACACACTCACGCTCGATAATAATTATCGACAACAATTTCCAACTCGTTAAAAGTTTCCGAGACACTTCCGTACATGTGCCAGTCGATAATAACCTCCAGTCCACTTTGCCTCGTACAGTTATTAAGGGGTGCGAGTGTAACTCGAATAATTCGTCATTTTCGAATTATTCCAGCGATCGATAAATCGAATTTTCAATTTTTTCTTCCGAATTACGAATAATTCGTGATTGTTCCGAGTCGTACTGGTAGAATTCAGTGAGAAAATGGATGTCAAAGGTGACCAGTGGCGTCTGAAATCGAGAGCGAAAAAATACCGGACGTTGCGTCAAATCGGCGGCGGGAGATTTCTCTCGTCATTTGGGATATCTGCTTCTTTTTTTTTCGCTCGTTCGCTCCCCTCTCGATGGTCGAAGAACGCCAAAATGGTCGTGGCACGCACGCACGAGCCTGCGATAATTTTTTCGCGTTGTTATTATTATTTTTTTACCATCACTCGTCATCTTTCCTCCTCTCGCTTTTTCTCTTTCGTCGACCTTTTTTTTTCGTCGCTGCAGACACGCACAGCACGGGAGGGTGTGCGACGAGGACGCAGGTAGGAAGTCGAGAACGTGGACCGCACGTTTTGGAAAACCCAGGCTCTCTCGCGGGCGGCCTTGAGACTCCGAAGGAGCTCGCGGTTTCGCGTCGAACAGAACCATTCTCCGAGGAGGAATCGCGTCGTGCCAGCGAAAAAAGCGAGACGGAAATACGAGGCGAGGGGAGAAGGAGCGAGAGAGGATAAAAGAGAAGGTGAAGAATTCCGAGGAGAAAGAGAGAGAGATACGAAAGATCGAACGAATCTCGTGGCGTTTGACGCGATTTCTCTCGATGAGGAGGGAAGAAACGAGGAATTATTTTATTCGCGAATACAGCCGGTGTGGTGCGAAAAATCGAGATGAGGAGAATGCTGAGAGTAAAAAACATTAATTGACGTCGAGGTACTCCGAGATGCAAGATCGACGATTTTTTTTCCATTTTCTATCCACCAAATGTCATGTAAACTACGTCCCTTTGTAAACAAACGAAAAAATTATATATAATATAAAAATTATATTATATAAATCGCATTTTCACCGTACTGATTCAAAAGCCATACCGGAATCGACACGATTTCGGCTTCAGCGGCGATTATCTCTCAAACGGTCGCTCCTATCGATTAAACGCAAGAGATCTCGTTTGTAGAGCATCGAATTTCCCATAAAAAAGCATCCTACAGAATTTTTCCCAAGGTCGACGGTTAGCGAGTTACAAAATTCCAAAGTTGGAGAACGATTTTTCCTCGCATCGAGAATAAAAACATCGTCGTTTTTTTCTCCATCCCGATGTATATACGTACGAGAATAACCGAGGGCATGAATTCGCGATTACAGAGCTCGGGGGATGCTCGATAAATCTGCCCGGGGTCGGATAGCGAGGGACGTGCGAAAAGCGGTAAAGTGGACGCCATTAGATCGTGTACACACCGCGGGGATTCACACACGATCGCGGAACAGCACGTGTGCAACGTGTTTTCAAGACGAACCGCGCGAAACGGCGTGTTTCTCATTCACCGCGAAATGATTATACGAGGATGGATTTCGATGATATTATTATCTCTTCCTCCGTCATTTTTCAGCGCTCTCGATGAAAAAATTGAATGCGAAAAAAAAAAGAAAAAAAAATTCGACACCCCGAGCATGGTGAATTGAATTTTCGCGATCTTTTAATATCTCCAAGAACGATTGTTTTTCCAAATGAAAAAAGAAAACCACGCCGGAGAAAATTTCGTTTTGTTCTCAGGCCACCCTAATGTACACCATGATCCTGTGGTCGCTGATGGTGTCCCTCGGTGGAATTTTTATTTTTTTCCTTCGTACATAAGCGTAACGCCCGTGGCATATTTTACAGCCACCGACTTATGTATAATTCAGCGGTAAGAGTTTTGTATTTTTTTTTTCTTTTTTTTTTTGCGTACGAAAGCACGTGCGCGCGCGGTCGAGCTGTGGGCGCAGTCAGCATACTCGAATAATATCGAGTGCTCGCTCCGTGCGGAATCGAGCCTGCTGCGATATTCGCAAAAAACCGTCAGCGAGGAAGAAAAAAGCAGAACAAACGTCAAAATCGAAGAACGAAAAAATGATTGTTTCATTAAGGTGGTCGCCGAGCGACGCTCGAACGCAAGAGCGATTTTGAGTCATTTATTCATCAGAATTATTATCAAATCGCTGTAGAAAAAAATTCCAAAAGCATCCCTGCGATTTTCGATTTACAAATTCGTTTCAACACTTGCAAAATTCAAGAAAAAACATGTCAAGATTTCCTGAAGACTGAAAAGCTCTCGCTGTGATCTCGCTGCTCGGATTTTAACCCCGAAGGGGCGGAACGTCATTCGACGAGGAGGGAAACGTTGAACGAGAAAAGACGAATGAAATCGAGAGGAAAAATTGGGCGACGAGTAAAACCAAAAGACAGAGAGAAAGTGTTCCGAAAAAGTACCGAAATGAGAGGTTGAGAGAGGATCTCAAGACGAAAAAAAAGTGCTGGAAGAGAAAATACGAAAAAAGATCGAAAAAAAGGGTAAGAGAGAGAAAGGAGAAGCTGAAGATGCTGCGGGATGCTGCGGGATGCTGCGATCTCTTGCTCTCGCGGTGCAACACACGGTAGCCACTGGGAATATTATAATGGATTCAAACTAAGGGGGTTTTGTATTGAGATATCAGTATGTGGCCCTGGCACAGCGGTAATGGCCTCTGGCTTCTTGGAACACACATACCAATCGCCATTTTTCCCTCCACGTAAACGTATGTATATAAATATACATAAACGTGAATATAAAAATGCAACCAGCGGATAGATATGCGCGTTGCACTCCCGTCTGCGCGTATATAAAACCCTCTCGTTGTTCTTAACCCGCGGAGGTACATACGCGACCATACACCTTCTGCAGTCTTTCTTTCTTTTACCTTGACTCCGGAACATCTACGTCTCTCGATCTCTCCCGCGAGCGCTCGGACGAAAAAAATTCAAAGAGCATCGATGCAATACCGATGAACGCGAATATCTCGTTTGAATTCACGAGCCCACCTAATAACCTAGCCTCGACGAGAGATTTCGAGGGGAAAAAGGGGGGAGCAAAGTTCACTCCGAGTATACTTTGAGATTTTTTTTGTGACGGTAATAACAACAATAAGATTTATGCGACTTTCACGAGGAAACCACCTTAAAGTCGTCTCTTGATCACGGACGAAAACGTTTGTTTTCGAGATTCCGACTCGTCAAGATTTTTGCCAAACTGAATGACTGATTCCGAGGGGAAAGTCAACAATTTGCGTCGCAGCTGTGACGTTTCATCGATCGATGATCGATGACAAAGCCGAGCGTATAACGACATGTGCAATTGCATCATTTGGTGCGATAACGAGGGTTAAAGTCAAAATCAAACATCGTCGCGAAGAAAAGGAATTTTTATGAATTGAAAAATATTTTGATCGGATAAATATTATTGGAAAAAATATATTCGTGTATGCATCGCTTGATTTCGTGAGTTACTTCGCATGTCACACGTCACGTAAAAGGTTTTATCGTTTCATGAATATGGAGAAGACATTTTCGGTGGAGTAGAAAAAAGAGGATTTATTCGGTGTGGAATAATTTTGCCAATCTTTTCTTTTCCACGCTAGCTAATATGGGCTATCGATCAAGCGGCGTTTCTATTCCGCGGTGAGAAATTTATAGGCTTTCCTACAGACGCGATATGTGCTCTCCAGAAGACGTCGTGCTTTCCACGTGAAAACTCGTTCGTCACGTACTTACGCCGCATAAGGTATGCTCGGAGATTCGCGATTGTATGTAGGCGAGCAGCGGGTACGAACGTACGCATTAGGGTGGTTGAAAAAGAAACCGACACTTTGTTGTTACTTTGTTGTCATGGAAGACATTCCTCCAACAACGATTTTACTAGCTCATCAACATGGGAAAAATGCTGGCGTTTTTATTGGAAGAAAATAAAATAAAATGAGAGTCTAAAGTGCGTGATAACGCTATGAAAACCCGAGAAAGGTCAAGAGTATCAAATTCCAAGTCGAATTGTATTTTGGTACTTTTTTGTGCGACCAAAACCTGAAGAGTTATCGACCGTCAAAGTTCGAGCCAATCGGCCGCGCGCTCTCCCTTCTCCAGCGGTTGAGCGCGCGCGTCCCATTGGTCAAACTTCGTTAGTCGATAACTCGACGGGGATTCGTCGGATCGAAGAGTGCTCAAGGACTTTTCGGCTTGGAATTTTGTTTCTCGTGTAGCATTACTTTATCAGCATCCATTTTTGCGACACCCTGTATATCCACTACGAAGAGAGTGTGTATATCGCGCGCGGAGAAACAGCAGAAGCAGGAACGGCGCGGCGGAGATCGTTGAGTGGGTTAACGGTAAACGCCGTTACGCGTACATCGAAGAAACTCTGTTGGTGTATATACGTGTATAAAAGACTGTCCACGCGCGTCTCATTCGGTATTACACACACGAGACGCACATGTGTAGATTCTCTCTGGCACGATAACCCGCAGTAGTAGCAGGCGTTGCAGTGCAGACGCGAGTGTAATTTTTTTCGTTTTTTTTTCTTCTTCCCCAAAGCAATGATCTTCGATAATATTCAATCTCAAGGACGTGACATTCGATGGTACTCAACGACGATAAAATCGAGGAGAAGCTACAATTTCGAAATTTCATTTTATTTTCCTGCGAAATTCGATGTTCGAAATCTCTCCACCGCTCCGAGAAAATCGAGCTGAAATTAATATTTTTTTAATTAACAATAAATTTAGATCGAGCAGAAGCCGCCTTAAAAATCGAACGATCGACGAGCCTCTCCGTGCTCATCTCGTTTCTCAAAAAAGCACGACTTTCAACGCGATTTTTATTTTCCCGGAGCCACCGACCGCTGCAACAATTTTCATTTCCGTTCGGTTTATGAATGAGTCTGTTGGCTCTCGCAGTGCGATAAATCGCGAGAGATGTACACGCGTATTACGCGTGCCTACGTGCTCCAGCGTGTGTGCGTACACGTTATAAAAGCGATGTGCGGCTGCGAGGAGGGATCTCAACGGTACAACCGAGCTGTTAACGCGCGAGGGTAATTGGAACGCGAGTAAAATGGTACTCGCGTAAAACCGCGCGAAATGTTTCATTAACAATTTACAACAAGAAGGGGACGTTATTTTCATCGCGAACGACAAATCGAAGCTCTATAAAAATAAACGCTCCTTCGTGAAAAATAAAAAGCATAATAAAAAAAAATTCCTCAAAAAACCAAATCGAATTTTTAACGAAAAATCCCAGCATCCCCCGAACGAAATATTCGTGATTTATTCGCTAGTTTTTCATCGTTTGAATTTCCTCTGCTTTTTTTTTTGAATCAAGGACGGATCGTCGGGGAAAAAGTGACTGGAAAAAAGGGAGAAACTCGACAAGGGGGTTGGAAAAAGTCGTTTGTAAAAGGGAATAGATACAGTCGACCTCGGGGTAAGAGAGGTGAACGTCGTTGAATTTTTCTCTCGATTTATAAATATATACATCGCGAGAGGAATATATATATGCCGAGGTAAGGAAAGGTTGAACCGGGTAAGCGCATATACACCCGCGAGAGCAGCCAAGGAAGGAATATAACTGAAGAGACGATCGAAAAAAAAAATAAAATAAAATAGAAAAAAAAAAGACAGAACGCTGGACGGTGTGTTCTCCAACGACAAGACAAAGAATATCGGCTTATAATGGCCGCTGTAAATTTCGCGTTACCAGGAGGTCGAAAGCCTCCCCGTAGCATCGCAACGATGCTTTTGCCGGTGCTCGTACATATACGATCATGGCTTATATAGTTCCACTATAAAATTCTGTGAGATACATACAAATATAAAGTGTCCGAGTCGGGTACGTAACTCTCGAGAGCGGTATAACTCGAAGCTACGAGATATACTTTCTGATGTCTGATCTTGCTCGTCCCTCTCTCCTCCCTCGCCGTCTCTGCAGCTTTTATACAGCTCGGACCTATTCTCGGTTTTATTCACGGTTTATACAGCAGCATCCACGATTTCGAAGTTTTCATCCGAACGAAAGGTGCGACGAGCTTCTACTTTTTTTATTATCAATATTCCATCATTTGCAAAATATTTTCGAGCCATTTTTCCGAAACAACGACACTCGCGAGAAAAGGATACAGAATGCAGTGCAAATACAGAAAAATACAGAAATATTTCATCTTCGTTGTGGTCCAGCGAGGGGAGATTCAAGATGCGTATTTTTTCGTCCCTCTGGCGAACGTTCGATACGACGATTTTTTGAAAAAATCGACGGAAGGGTTCGCCTCGACTTCGGATTATAATCACTCAACTTCGATCGAGAAAAGCCAACAGAAATGTCGCCGGAATCATCGAAGAACGAGGAGAGGAAAAAATCGAGCCTACAGGATTTCTGAAATATTTTCACTTTTTTTTCTGTCGCGAGAAAAGACAAAAACGAGAAAATTAACAGGCGATAAACCAGTTATTCTTTGGGTCAAACCGTAAAACTCAGCGGCTGTGATAATAAATGTGCGACTGATGACAAATCGAGAGAGAGAAGAGGAGCGCAGAAAAAGAAAAAAATTCCCATCTTCCACGTCGATCGTCGTGTTTTCACGATCTTTCCTGAAAGCGCCTCGATATTCTATCACACGGTGTATATAAATTTCTTGTCAATGGCTAACCGGTTTTTTCTCTCGGTGTGTTTGTCCAGACGCACACACACACACACACACACATATACCGTAACTGAAAAATCATTCTTTTCCCTATCGCGAGATTTATATATTTACAGGCAACATTCGCGAGCACACGTACGCAAATATTGAATAAATCAATAGGAAACAGGATTAACGATTTACGGCTGTGCGGTTTTCGCGTTTTTTCCTGAATCGAGAGCACACACACGCGCGTTTTGCAAAACGAACTCGGCCATAAAGAAAATCGTCGTATACCGATAAAAACAAAACAGATCCCAAAAAATCGCGCGAGAACACCGATAAAAACGTTAAAAATAAAATTAAAAAAAAAAACGTCCATACGCGAATGACGAAATCTCGAGACGAGAAACTATCGGAGAGGATAATGTTTATCGTCATTTTTTTTCAAGAAAAAAATTTTTTTCTTGATAAAAAATGACGATCGTCGAGAGAGACGTAAGAATAATGAATGGGAGAATGATTCTTTCTCGATTTCGCGGAGAAATTCATGCACGCGCGATGTACAAAGTTGCGAGCGTGGGAAGTCGATTTTCATCTCGGTAACACGGGTTTAACGTGTGTGATGTATCGTTAAAATCGAATATTTTGATTTTCGATCGTTTCCGAAGGAAAATTGGCATACCCGCGAGGACCGATCGTTCGCGCCGTCCTTTGCGTATACATTGTCGGAGGGATAAACGGCATCGGAGGGTATATTAAGGGGGTAGGGGGTGGATTGAAAAATTTGCGTATAAATGGAGTATAAACGCGAGTTTGAGATTCGTACCGAGAGCACAGCTCCGTGTGCAACTTTGCGAATTGCTCGGAGGATGAGGGAAGAAGAGAGAAAAGATATTTTTTCTTCTCTCACCCTTTAATCTTTTTCCACGTTTATCCCGAGACGTTCCAGCATCTTCCCATGCTGCTGCGTTGCAAAAGAGGCGGAAGAAAAGAGAGGAGGATCGAGAGTGTTGCTTTTTTTTCCACTGGGGTTAATGCGTACGCGCGAGCGAAGGAACAAGGATGGGATAATGAGACGTGCGTGCATATAATTAAGCGAGGAAACCATTTGCACTTTGTACGAATCGCAGCTTCTCTCGACGCTGGACCAACACGTCCCTCGGAGTACACGAGTTTGTTGGAAAAAAAAAGCTGCGGCTGGTCGGCTGGAATCGTGAAGTGGACAGTATTTTATTAGGCTTCCGGTAATGATGATTTGACGGACGGGAAGAGGAAGGAGACGCGGTAGGATCTTGAACTATCGGAAATTCGAAAAAAAAAATTTCGTCTTGCTTGGCTACTTTTCCAGAATCGTCGAAAAGCCGAAATTTCAAAAGGCCATAACTACGTTTCAAATCATGCTACATACATTTGTTGGGGGTGTTTTGAAAAGCCCTCGAGTAGACTTAAAAAATGGTGAAAGTTAAATGTCGATAGCTAAATTGCTTCACCCTGAAAATCGATGTTGAAAATCGGCGAAAAAAACGCAAAGGGGTATGTATGGGAAAATCGGCAAAAATCGACGGTCCGTCTTTAAAATTCTGCCAAAAATCGAAAAATGAAGATATCTCCATGAACCAAACGGCATTTTGAAGCCTCGACAATTACGGATTACGTAAAAAATCGAGGCGTTGCGGCGTTGCTTCACAAAATTATGACGGTTATCGTAGTACAACATACAGGTTTCGCAGCGAATAAATAAACTGAAAGAATTCAATGAAAAGACGGAAATTTTTGATAGATCGAGAAATTATAACGCGGAAAGTACGACGACGGTAAAAATGAGAGAAAGGGGCAGGGTATAACGGGGAAAAAGAAAAATGGTCGAGGTCGCGAGAGGTGTAAAAGTGTAGCGAGAGGTCCGCAGCAATGTACAGCGTGGAAAAACGAGTCTGTCGCAATTACCGTCGAGCCGAGGCAGGGAAAAAGTCTCCGTAGATCGTTCGCCCTCCTCCCTCGATCGAATCTGTTCCTCTCCCGAGACTCACCAACTTGAGACCAGCAAAAAGGTACCGACGAGGGAGAGCGAGAGATATCCGAAAGGCCAACCACGCCCTCGCTAATGCAAGATCGCTTGGACAGGAATCAGGATTCGAATTGGTGTGGCAAGGACGTCAGGTAACGACCACCGCACAAAGACACGCTATAAATATATAAATATATCGTGGCAACGTCGGAGACAGAAATACGAGCCTTTTGCTAAACCCAGAGCGATTATTTTTATATGTATTTATCTCGTCTCATTATTATCATACTTTTCTCAGCAACCATGACGACAGGCCACAGGCTCTCGAAATCATATCTCCATATTTCTTTTTTTTCGATTTCAATTCAATTTTTTCTCCGACGAAGATTCGTCAAGAATGGAATAACTGACCTACAATACTCGGCCTGCGATATTGAAAAAAAAAAATCTCACTCTTGAGACACTTCAGCTAGACACCAAGATGTCACTGAAGGTCACGTTAACAAAAACGCCCTTTCGCAAAAGAGCTTTGCAAAAAATGCACGAAAATGCGATTTCCAATTTTGAATAAATGCCGAGTACCTTAAAGATCGTTGTAACTTCAGGATGCTGCAGATTTAATTGAAAATCTTTCCATCTCGTTTTTATCATCGTCATACTTTTGACGTCCAGCCACAGATTTTGAATCCTCCAGTCTTTTCTTTTTCGTTTAAAGAAATTTACGATAATTTTGCTCAAAAATATTTTTTTTTTATGAAAACAAAACCAGACAGGCTTCGTACGAGTTTGAAGGGCGAGTGTTTCGTTGAAAATTCAAGTTGCACAGTGTGTGTCGTCGGATAATGAAAGATCGTACGTACATTTGTTCGTAAAAGCTGTATACCGTAATTAATGCGGATGGCGCAACCCTTAAAGGAAATGTACGGCGTGACCGGCCTGCTCTAGCCTGCTAATTGGCGCCCGCCCGCTCTCTTATTCACCGCGCAGGCCTTATCTACTTACAAGCTCGCGCGCGCGCAGGCAGATCGTCGTCGTCGTCGCTGTTGCCGCGATCCTCGGTTACGTTTTGTCTTTCTGCGATCGCCCGTCGATCGAGCAATATACCCGTGAACCGTGTGAACTCTGCCACGCGGTAGTGAACTTTTCGTGAAAGTATCTTCGTTTTCCATGACTCACACGGAGATTAAAAGCCCAACGCGGAATAACATTACGGTCAAGTGTACGCGAAAGATCGAAAAAGAAAAAAAAAATGGGCAAAAATATCGCGCGAAAGTTGTTCATTTTTTCGATATTTAAAAAAAAATGTTTATTGAGATTTTTTTTAAGATCGATCAGGTTCGAAGGAAAATCACGATCGTTTTTTCATCTGCTTTTTCTTTATAATCGAGCTCTCTCTTTCGTTCGTACGGGAGAAAATGGTTGGTTGAAATTTCGGAGCAATTTTTTTTTGATCGAAAATTTAATTTGCCACCCGATCGAAATTCACGAAACGCCGGATCTGCGTGAAAAATACGTACAAAGTTCGAAGCTTCGGAGAACGCGATATTCGTTGGCGCGGAGAGAACGATAAGAGTCGAGAGAATTATTATTTTCACGACCCGCTGCGTGTTATCTAATTTCTGTTTTGGTATTGAAGCAGAGGCGAGAGACAGCGAAATCATGTTCTTTTTGCCTTTTCTCTCTTTCGATCCTCAGAATCGTCATTGAAGCGAGTGAAAACGATTCGAAATGGATTTTTTAAATAAATGTTATAATACAAAAATAACGAAATACGATTAACGAATAAAGAGCCTTTTTTCCAAACGCAAATTCGTACTTTGAGGATTAAACGAAAAATGTCAAAATAAAGAGTTTATTTTTTTGGAAAAAGTGTCCGAGAGGTTGAGCGACGAACGCGATCCTTTTTTCTTCCTCGAGCCGAGACTCGACGTTAATTATTCGAAAAAATATAGCCAGTTTTTCGAGGACTTTGAGAAACGAATAAACAAACAAATAACACAGTCTTCAGCTTCGAAAAACACTGGTGCACCTCGGTATCTTTGGATTTCGAGTTCCAAGCTTGATAAAAAAAGAAAACGAAAAAAATCGTCGAGAGATTGCAACGAAATATGAATGAAACTCTCGTCGAGGTTCTGCAGATATGGTCTAAAAATAATTCAACTTCATTAATTATACGAGAGACGAGAAATTAAGAGGAGATTGCAACGAAACACGAAGCAACTTTTTTTTCTTGCTCGGTCTTCTGATATTCGATTGACAAACAAGAGCATTTTTTTGCCCAACGAAAAAAAAGAGAGGGAAAAAACAGAATCGACGATTTTTTGGACGCGAAACATTTAATTTCTCGATTGGAATCGATTTGGTTTTTTTCATCGGACGTTTATACTCGACTCGCGAGATGAAAGTAATAAAAAAAAAAAGTAGTAACGGACAGACGTTGGGAAAAATATCGCTCCGAATCAACCGAACGATATCTCGAGGATTAGGGACCAATTTTGGGGATTCAAAAATGGAAATCCTGCGACCTTCCCATCTCAGGATAACAACGCAGATAGGAGGATTAGCGAATTAAACAAAACGTACAACATACATGGGACATTTCACGTAAAATTGAGCAGTTTTCGAATTTTGATTTTTCGCTTCTCCCGAAATATTTTTTCGCGTGTTCAACATTTGTTTTTTTTACACGGATCGGCGTAATTTCGCAAGAACGATCGTACGTTTTCATAAACGAGGACTTTTTTTTCGTTGTACAAGGATTTTTAGACGAATCGAAAAATCAAAGTTCCAAAATTGTCTGAATCGACGTGGAATGCCCCATACATACAATACACACGAAAGTATGTAGCGCGTGAGTGCGAGGGGGGGATTGAAACGAGAGAATAACTTTGTTCCTTTCAACTCTGTACATGACGTCACATCTATACCTGATAGGCGATAATTGTTCGCGTATCGTAGTTTCACGCATCTAAAAAGTGGGGAGAGAGAAAAAAAAGCCTCCTCATAAATATCGCGAGGCCTTGCGAGGACGGCATATCCAGCTGTCTTTTTTTTTTCCTTTTTTTGGAATGCTCGGAACGTCGCGGAATAAACACTCGATTTATAAATTCGCATTACCGTGTAATTATATCGATGATTAAACATAAATTGTTTTGTCGTATCTACGAACGATATAATCGCGCGAAACTTCGTCAAGCGTCTTTAATTTGTTCGCTTCTCTGAATTAAAAAGACAAACCCCGTTTGGAATGAAAATTGGATTGATAATTATGTTTATAATGGTAATAATGGTTATTATTCTTTAAAACCGCAATGCGGTGTATTTATTTTTTAGCTGGGAAATTGACGAGCCATGGAAAAGCGTTTAAGCCACATAAAAATGCGCATAGACTTTCCAACAATCTTACGAGATTTCTCCAGTGGTAGCCGCGACGCGACTGGGTCAGACTAGGCACTGTCCGCGACTACTTACAGCGCGGGATTTGTTTGCGAGAGCGACTCACGTATCGCGCCTTGACTATAATATGTCATTCTCTCTCGTTGGCTTATTATAAATTTGCATACTTTCGGTATATCGAAGAAATACACACACATTTTTACGGGCACGTATACAGGGTGTCCCGTAAATAATGTACCTGCATGGGGCAATTTCCCACGATTTTGACACTTTTGTCATCCGAAATAACGACAAGTTTGGTCTCTTCTCGGCTACACCGAGATTGCAGTTTGTATTTTTATTATTGTACCGCCTTTTTCGATATTAATTCGATAACCATTTCGTTGTATCGAGGGGCTCAAAGTGCCTTTAGGGTGTTAAATAATTCGACGCAGAGTGAAAAAAAGTAAATTCGCAAATCGCGTAAACTCACCGTGTCAATGTCGAATTCAGCGTGGTAAACCATGATGCCAATCTCGCCCGGAGCTTCCACGGCAGATTTCAAGATCGCGATCGTGCCAGACGACTCGTCGAGGCTCGTACAACCGTTGATCGTTGAGGTAGGAGCGCGTGCGCGTCGGAGTACCTCGTCGCGCGCTAACGACGAATTTTCGCGAGCTCGCGCACTCGCGACGTCGAACCAAACCGTTCGCACCGACGGTCTCTGATTCCCGAAAAAAAAAAAAAAAAAAACCCTCAAAAAAGCACAAGATTTTCGTCCGAAATTCCTATGTTTTCCTTTTTAAATCGCACACGTGAACGCGACGAGACGCCACGTGTTTTCGACCAACGCCGGACGACTGTCGGATGATTGAGCGAAAAAAAAAGCCCGCGGATAAAACGGGTTCGTTCTCGCGAAAGATCACATGAAATTTTCGAAAAATAGGCACGTTTCGGAAAAACAAAAAACCAACTGTCACTCTTCACCTTTTGTCTCGGTTCAAGTTTATTTTCTTGTGGCGGTTTTTTTGATTCCTTTTCTTTTGTTTTTTCGATTTTGTTTTTGAGGAGAACGAGTGTGGTGCCGGTAAAAGAGCGGGCCGCTGTTTCTCGGTTTGGATTTCGCTTTTGTTTATTTGTCGCTCGCGCTCGCGCGCCGTTTTCAAACGAAGGCCTACGTGTGACTGAAACGGCTGAGGCCGGGCGAGCGCGAGCGGAATCGCGCGGCGTACGAGCGAGCGGCGACCTACTAAGTGCGAGCGAACGCGCGCATGCGCCGATCTGTTTCGCTCCGCCAAGCGGGATAAACCGAACGGAGGTACGCCGGACCCGGACCGATACACCCACCATCGTCGTCTTCTTCGTCGTCACCTCCTGCATCGCCGTCGTCTCTCCACCTCGAGAGAACAGCAGGGATATTTATCCTTCTTATGATGAGATGATGCGGTCCGGAAGTTGATGCTTGATGGAAAAAATATCGAGCGATTGTTTAAAATCGAGAAAATCAAACGCTGATGGGCGAGGGCGTTCTTCGGGGTCGATATCGTGGGAGAATGGTCTTGGAAATGTCCTTTCGTCCTTAGGTGAATAGTTCTGGGTCCTGGAAGCATCGGAATAATTTTTGAATAATTTTCAAATTTGGACTTTTTGCTAATCGATGATAAAATGATACGCTGATGGTCAAGGACGTTCCTTGGGGTCAAAATAGTGGGAGAATGATCTTGGAAATATCCTTTCATCGCTAGGAAAATAGTTCTGGGCCTTGGAAGCGTCCAAATGATTTTTCAATAATTTTCAAATTTTTGCTTTTGGCAATTCGACGATGAAATGAATCGCTGATGGTCAAGGACGTTCCTTGGGGTCAAAATAGTGGGAGAATGGTCATGGAAATGTCCTTTCATCGCTAGGAAAATAGTTCTGGGCCTTGGAAGCGTCCAAATGATTTTTCAATAATTTTCAAATTTTTGCTTTTAGCAATTCGGCGATGAAATGAAACGCTGATGGTCGAGGGCGTTCCTTGGGGTCAAAGTAGTGGGAGAATGATCTTGGAAATATCCTTTCATCGCTAGGAAAATAGTTCTGGGCCTTGGAAGCGCCCAAATGATTTTTCAATAATTTTCAAATTTATACTTTTGGCCAAGGACGTTCCTTGGGGTCAAAATAGTCAAATTAAAGCACGAAAATCCCTGTGTTTCGTACATGCAGCTTTGTTTTTTAATTCCACCACAGAGCGAGGAGGCTCAATATCGTTACATGCTAGAATGTTACGCTCGCACATTTAATTAAACGTAAAAACCACCCGTGTTAATTTTACGATGTTCGACATAGTCTCCTGATTAATTCTGCGTCCCAAATGACAGTTTTTTTTCTTACAACCCCACAATTTGGCTAAACACGAGAAATTGTGGAAACTGGTCAATTAGCGACGAAAGAAACTTCGATAAAAATGCAGAAACGAGACGCTGACAAAAGTGCATGCCGATGGGACCGAAAGATTCACCAAACTGGATTTTCCTGAGCAAGATAAATACACGTATATATGGATATTCAACGCAGACATTATTTGCAGATGGAATTCGATGTGTCCCTGTTGAAAAAAATGAAAAATTTGAACACAGAATTATATTCCGATATTTAATGGAAGCAAAATGGACTCACATATCGAGTGGAATCGCCTGGCAATTATTCCATTATAGATTTAATTATATCAAGATCTCTCGACGGAAAAATTAACGTGTGGTAATACAGAGGTTGGCACGTCGAGTTTCACTGGATTTTATTGCACGCCTCACGTATATATATTGTATTATTTATGTATGTATTTTAGGGTGGACAAAAAAAATCGTCAAATTTTTTTCCTCGTTCACCGTTGGTTCTCCCTGATACACGAATTCGGTAGACATCATTCAACGGTTTTGAAAAACACTCAAAGTTTTCATCGTAATAATTGAAAAAAAAAATCGAAATCGAGGTTCCTCGGGCTTTATCGCTGATTATCTCGTAAACGATCATTTTTATCGATAAAACACAAGAGATCTATTTCAGAGAGAATTAAATTTCCCATCGAAACACGTCGCGAAACTTTTCCCAACCTTGACGGTCAGCGACTAGCAAAATTCCAAACTTTGGAAACGAATTGTCGGACGTTTATCGACCGGGAAATAAAAAATCGCTACGAGGGTCCCTCAACCTTGATTCAAAGAGCTCATCCTTGAATCGGTGTTTCTTAAGGGGTCGTACGATCAATTTTTCTGCATAAAAAATGTTTTTTCCTCCTCGGAAAATTTTTTTTTTCTTCTCTGCCCACCCTAATTCATTTCTACGCGCGATATATTAACATTAATATATATACGTGTGCACAAATGAATAAGAATTAGATCAGGGCGGAGATCATTGCGAATCCGGGGTGCTCCCATATGCCGAGCTTGACACGCGCGTTTTATAGACTTTGCTGTGCGTGTATGTATCCTTAAGGACCGTACGGACATTCAAACGTCAATACAATACCTCGCAATCTCGTATCTACAGATTCCCTCTCGTAACGCGAGCCTATTCGCTCGTTTTGCTCGCGAGAATTCGCGTGGGTGATTACGCGATTTCGTCTCGTTCGAGTTCCCTTCGTCACATTGTGCGTTGCAATTCATGCAACGACTCCGAACGAAGTTTCGAATTTTTCACGTGTCAAATTCAAATTTTCAAAAGAAATTATCAATCGCGTTTCGCAAATCGAAAAATACCAACCCTCCTCGCTGTTTTTCGAAATTTTCAGCAAAAAACGTTCAATCCCATCAATCCCATATTTTCAATTAAAAAAAAAAGGATTTCTACAACATTTTAAATCTCAATGTAAAAAAAAATATTTCTGTTCGTTTAAAAACATTCCATCGAAAATAACCTCTCGATGAACGGTCGCTGGATCGGAGCGAAGGATAAAGAACAATCGCGAATTACAAAAAGACGGATCGGTTCGGAAAAAAACATGCTTATCGATCTAATTATCTAAAATCTATTCAAATCATTATCCGCGATACATCAGAGTCGATTTATCAAAACGTCGATGTCGAGTGACTCTCAAGGCGTACCACTTTGTCGCAGAATCAACAGTGCCAACAGAATCAATTTTATTTTGGAAAAAAAGTAATATTTTGTTTTTCTCTTTTTTTCCTACGTTTTTCGAATCGTCTCTAAACGGTCCATCGTCGGAATGATAAATGTGCAACGATCGCATCGATGGTAGATTTATTTATGGGGGAAAAAAAAGATTCCCGAACGAGAAAACAGAATGGAATGGCACGCGCGTTTAATAAACACGTGCGTTATACGTGTCGCGTTTTACCGAGAAAATCCACGACAGAATGGTACCACCGGCAAAAGTATTTCGCGTGGGTGCTCGTGCAGCCACACGTCCCTTCTCTCTTTTCCTCCCTCTGCTCGATTAGATCCGCAACTGTGCGTCGCGTTCCATTAAAAAAAAAAAAAAAAAAAATTGAAAGACAATGGCCCTTTGTGACTTACGACTGACGATGCTTATGGCGAACCGCACCATACCGGTACCGCGAGACTTTTTTGTACCTTAATAACGCTCCTGCCTTCGCGCCCTCCCGCACGAGTAAAAAAAAAGAGAGAAAAATTGAAAAAAAAACGAAAATTCTCACACGGGAGATTCGATTGCGAAATAAATTCCAGGACACCTCGCCGGACGTCGCGACGTGTACTTTCCCGATGACGAGCACAGGCTCGCGCGATTTCCAACGATTTTTCGGACCTCTTTCACGATCGTCGAAAGCTCGAAGTCTTTGAAAATTCATTTTTTTTTCCTGCATTCTGAATTGTATTTTTAAAAATATCCAATGTGATTTTGAATTTTATTAATGAATTGTTAACGAATTATTGAGTTGAAGAATTTTTTTTCGGATTTTTGGATCACCGCCTTGACATAGAAAGTTCGAAAATTAATTAAAATCGAAAAGCTTTTTCCGTTATGTTAATGAATTTTTGTGCTCGACGAGGCTGCGATTTGCACGGTTTTTTTCCCGCTCAATTCTAACTGACGGTGATAGTAACGGTATCCAATTATATTTATACCTTTCGTTTTTCTTTCAACGCTTGCAACTCGACGGTCTCGCTTGACTCGACTCGACATACCCGTCGTTATTACGCGATCGATCCGCCGCTCTCTCGATAATTTTATCGATAATTTAGGCAAAACACACCATCGCGATATTACGTTGCATCTAAACCGATCGACAGCTCGAACGCCAACGAAAAAAATGGCGACTTGAAGAGCAAACGACTGCACGACATGAGGGTTATAAAAATATTCATGATCGCCTGATAATTCGGATGAATTATAAAATCGTATAAAATTCAAAAAAAAAATGTAATAAAACAGCTGTAACGTTTTTTCTAGCAAGCGTTACAAATTTGTAAAACGGAACGTTTTTTTTATTAATTACTCGACGGAGTAAGCAAATTGCTGAAAAAAAGAAATATCGAATAAATTCGTTGCGATGTTAATTCGAGTAAATGAGCGTAATAAATTTGTAAAACGGACAATTTTTATGAATCACTCGAGAGAGCAAACATATTGACGGATAATGGAACAAATCTCTGGGATATAAATTATTCTTTGTTCGGTCACGAGCTGAGAGAAATATACTGGCAAAATGCATTCGCGAGCGTTCGACGAAACGGCGCGCGGTATATTTATATAATGCAGGATCTGGTTTTCCCCGGAGATTGAGAAAGTCCTTCCTTGTAAAGCGTCGTCGTGCAACTTGTCTTTTCCCTCCGTAACATATTGTCGTTCTATCGTTGAAACATATCTTGTTAATTTATCCGGAGGATTGAAAAAAAAAATGGCAATGGATTTCACGTAAAACGACGAATAAAACTTTACTCGTCTCTGTGGGCGACGGATAATTTCTTCCGTCATGCTTATATTTTCAAGACTCTCGTATAGGCGGAGAGAATTATGTAAATTTATCATTATTTTCGACGGGAAAAGTTCTTTCACGAACCGGATGAGACACAATTTTTTTTTCCAAAAATCACGAGCGAAAAGCATACGGCGAATCTCCGAAAAGAGGATAAGAGCGCGATACGCCGCTTAAATTCGACACGATGACAATTTTTATTGCGGCTGATACCGAAACCGGAACGATTTTTCGGAATTCAACGAAAAATGTACAGAGTGTTGCAAAACTTGATGAAAATGGTTTACGGACGGATAGGTCATGAAGTTCCGGGTCGAAAAGTCCTTGAGCACTTTTCGATCCGACGAACGCCTGTCGAGTTATCGATCATCGCAGTGTGGCCAATCGGACGCGCGCGCTCGCGCGGCAGGGAGGGGAGCGCGCGCGTCCCGTTGGCTCGTACTTTGACAATCGATAACTCGGCGGGATTTGGTCGTATGGAAAAATACCAAAAGACTTTTCGACTTGGAATCGCCGAAATTGTAACTTGGCATCGTTAAAATCGAGTTTTGGGACAACCTGTATATACACATGCATATGGTGTGTAGAAAATCTTACAAAGATTATACCGCATAATTTATAAGAGGAATTTAGCCGATCGAGGCGAACGCAGAAACTTTGTTGATCCGAAAATTAATTGATTCGCGCCGAGCATATCGCCTTGGGCGAAAGCTCGCTGCGGTCTCGGCTCTCACGTTCGCTTCTGCATCTAAACACACACACACGCACAGCAACGTTCATATGCCCGAAAATCGTCAACGCAAACGATGCAACGTGGAGTATATAAATGGGAATGAAAAAAATGTTGAGACCAAGGATGATTATAACGTTTTACGTCAATGAGAGAACGAGAAGGAAAGAGAGGGAGAGCAAACGAGATGTATGCTCTTTTAAATTCGCATCAACGACGTTGTAGGCAACGAAAAATGTGTTTCGCTCTTTTTCCGGAGCGAATGTGCGGGCTCTCTCGTCCCTTTCGCCGTCGTTGCAAAATCGTGTGACTCGCCATGGAAAAATAAAGGTCAGCCCTTTTTCGTGACGCATATAGATGGTTCACATGGGAATATTCCCATTGAGCGAGGAAAAAAAATCATATGCAGACGCGAATGACTGTGAAAGCAAATAAAAAGAACTATCGTGCAACCATAAAATGGCGGAGGCAAAAAAAAAGGAAATAAAAACAAAATCGTTCCGAGAGAAGCCTCGTGAGTGTGTGTGTTTATGTGCATCAGAACTTTTGATTTTCTCCACTCCTTTTTCTGCTTTATTCCCATCACGATGTGACTCTCCGGCTGCATCGTTCTCATTCTTGAGAAGATCGGACCATCCCGGATCGATCTTACGAGATAACACGTAAAAGCATGATATTTTTGGAGATAATTCGGTAATAATATAATTGTTTGTTTGAGATACGAGTTAAGGGGGGTTGTTTTCATTTAATTACCTTTGAAAAATGATAAATATTTTTTACAAAATCGAGAGAACGATTTTTGCTGAAAGTTTGATCAAAGCACCTTCCGGTGCGGGCGCACGTCCTTACGTACAAACCCTTCGTGTAAATCGGCGCTTCGACATCGCGAGGAGGTCTCCCCCCCCCCCCTCCCACACACACACACACAAACACACTACGTCTCGATCTGCATCGCGTTCGGTTTGCACCCAGGGTTTCTTTGCTCATTCTCGTGAGATGATACCGAGAAGATGCAATTCTTTCTCCCTCCATTTTTCTCATTCTCTTTTCAAGGGTGAGCTTGTGCCATGCGTAAATATAGGGCAGTACGTGTACAGCGATGCGAGAACGTTAGGTGAGAGGGAGGGAAGGGCAGAGGGTGAGAGGGCTGACCCCGATAACCCGATGTCGAGACTCTGGGAGAAAAACCAAGAAGAAAAATACAAAGAGGGGTACGAAGAGGAAGAAGAAGAGGAAGAAGAAGAAGAAGCGAGGACGAGGCAGAGAGAAGTTGAAGCCTGGAAAGAGGAGAGTATACAAGTCGCTTTGCTGGCGAACTCGCGATGCAACGAAAGAGCCGGCAGGGTACAAGTAAGAGAAGAAAAAAAAACAGAAAATAATGAAATAAAGGAGATGCGCTTGCCTCGTCTCGGAGGAAGAAAGTTGGTCCAGAGACGAAGAGGAGTGAGAAACAAGAGAGGAACGAATAGAAAGAAAGAGAGACATGTACACATTTATATAGACAAACCTGTACAGGGTGTTGCGAATTTCAATGTCAACACTTTTGGAATAGAACACTGACGAAATTCCAAGTCGAAAAGTATTTTGGTATTTTTTTGTACGACCAAATCCCGACGAGTTATCAACCGTTATCCAATTCGGCCGCGCGCGGCGTCTCGCGCGGAGCGCTGGAGGGGGTAGTGCGCGCGTTCATTTCACTCAAACTTTGACAGTCGATAACTCATCGGGATTTGGCCGTACGGGAAAGTACCAAAGTACTTTTCGTCTTGGAATTTCCTCGCCAATCCACCTTTCAATTATCGACATTCGGTTCAGCATCACCCTGTATACACACATGTATATATATCTATATGTAAAGAAAGAAAGGAAAAAAGAGAAGCGAGCACACACTGCGATGCTGCTTCGGCGTATATCGTCTCCTTCGAGTGTATTTAGACTCGGTAAGGATGGAACGGGGGGGATCAGGGATGGCCAAGGAAGAAAGAGAGTGAGACAAAAGTACGCTAAAGAGACGTACCACGTTCCCACACACGAACCCCCCAAGATGCGTCCCGGCGTCGGGCCGGCTGCTGATGCTGCCGGGTTTGCTCCTGCTGGACCCCCGATGCCCAGAAGCTGATAAAAACAGCTACAAAACTGCCTACCGGTGTTTTCTGCCTTTTGCTCCTGCGTTACTCCTCTCGTTCTCTTCTCTATACATATATGCATGTATATATAGTGTACCCGGTCACCCTTTTGCCTACACAACGTATATCCAACCTCTCGATGTTGCTTATAACGTGATGTGTGCGCCAAGGCGTCGAGATTCTCCGTCTCCTTTGTCCCTCTCGCTCTTTTTCTCACACGGACGATTTATGCATCTTTCTCGCTTTATTCTTTACATCTCGGTGCAGCCTCTCGTTCTCCAACACTCTCCGCCACCTTTTATCGTTTTATTTCCCCTTCGCCTTTTTCTTCCTCCTCGCGTTCCAAGTATCGTTACCGTATGACCATTTTTTTTTCTCCCATTCCAAAATGAGCATATATTTACTCGTCTCTCGACTTTACGGTCCAAAATTTCATCTCGCTTCGTCCATAGATGCATTCCGTATATTTGAACATCGCGGACCCTCCAAAAACGAGAATTATCTCGCGCGCTTTCGAGATCAAAGTTGATCAGGGTCGAGAGTCGAGACGAGGTTTTCCGAGGACTTTTCTTTTTCTCCGCGCTCGTACGTTCGAAGGAAACTCTCTGGATGCGAAGAACAAGATTGCTGAGATCGTTATTCGATCTTTTTCCGTTTTTTTATCGTCAATTAAATGACGAAAAAAAATCGAACATCCTCAGATTTATCTCGACGTCAATTGCGCGAATTTTCGAATTAAGTGAAAACGCGTGTCGAATCAAAGTCTTGAATAATTCATTTCGCATAAACGTTATATCTCTATTGGACGTTTTTTTTTTTTTGCATCACGAGGTTAAACACACCGAGTGGTTATCGTTGTAAAACGAATAAAATTAATGATGTGGTATCTCGTTAGAGCGTATACTGAATATTTTTCCCCGCGAATGTGCGCGTACAATATATGCTTCGAGTGAAAAACACAGAAACGAGTAATTTGATCCACCTTGCGCCGCTCGTTTTAATATTATGTGAAAATTTTAAGTTGAGATATAATGGCGTTTACAGCATCACGTACGTACGAGCGAAAGCCTCTTAAATTTATATCAGCAATTTCGCGAAGGACAGAGGTGGAAAATATTAAACGAAAAAAGAGAGACTCCTGCATGGTCTGCAATCTCGGAGACAATTAAATACCCCGCAGTTTCGCGTGTGTGTATTTGCCAGCCTGTCGTATGAAGAAGCACACACGATTAAATACCGATATACAAGAAAACCTGCTCCCCATAACTGTAACCTATCAAACGTGACCCTTTCGAGAATGTATACGAGAAAATAAAGTCATAATCCTCCACTCACACACACAATTATATATACCTCCATCGATGGAAGATTCGATCGCGAGCAATAATTATTTAAAAAACCGATAGATTCTGACGTTTTCACACTTTCGTACGATAATTTTTGTCACAGTGAGGATTATGCTTGAAAAAATCGTTCCCCATCGATGGAGGATTCGATCGCGAGCAATAATTATTTAAAAAACCGATAGATTCTGACGTTTTTATACTTTCGCACGATTATTTTTGTCACAGTGACGATTATGCTTGAAAAAATCGTACTCCATCGATTGAAGATTCGATCACGAGTAATAATTATTTTAAAAACCGATAGATTCTGACGTTTTCATACTTTCGTACGATAATTTACGTCACAGTGACGATTATGCTTGGAAGAATCGTTCCCCATCGATGGAGGATTCGATCGCGAGCAATAATTATTTAAAAAACCGATAGATTCTGACGTTTTCACACTTTCGTACGATAATTTTTGTCACAGTGAGGATTATGCTTGAAAAAATCGTTCCCCATCGATGGAGGATTCGATCACGAGTAATAATTATTTAAAAAACCGATAGATTCTGACGTTTTCATACTTTCGTACGATAATTTACGTCACAGTGACGATTATGCTTGAAAAAATCGTACCCCATCGATTGAAGATTCGATCACGAGCAATAATTATTTAAAAAACCGATAGATTCTGACGTTTTTATACTTTCGTACGATTATTTACGTCACAGTGACGATTATGCTTGGAAGAATCGTACCCCATCGATTGAAAATTCGATCACGAGCAATAATTATTTAAAAAACCGATAGATTCTGACGTTTTCATACTTTCGTACGATAATTTACGTCACAGTGAGGATTATGCTTGAAAGAATCGTCCCCCATCGATTGAAAATTCGATCACGAGTAATAATTATTTAAAAAACCGATAGATTCTGACGTTTTTATACTTTCGTACGATAATTTACGTCACAGTGATAATCGTCGCTTGAAAAAAATTGTTATTTGGATTCCCTCGAGTGCAAGTGCTCATAAAATGGGGATCAATATTGTTTATCGGCGGTTATTACCGTTTTCTCCTGGAATAATTAATTATCGGCGATTACTCCAAAGTTGACCTTCGAACTGTTCCCACACGCGTTTGTCGCGGTGTATATCGCAATTACATCTGCGATCGTGTTTGTTTCTATCGTTTGAAATCTCCCTCTCTCTCTCTCTCTCTCATTTTTCTTCTCCTCTCGATGGCATCGTAATTTTTGCAGCATTGTTGCAATTGCGACATCGCTATCAGCACCGTGGGAATGCGCGAGCCCCCGTTTCTGCGTCTCTCTTTCCCTCATGACGGGAGGCACATCTCGAGACTGTACGGGCACCTGTACTCGCTGTGTGCGCACCGTGAACTCTGCTGGTATCCGTGAAAGCCGGTGTGTATGCGTGTGTGTACGGCGAGAGATCGTGGGGAAACGGAAAAAAGGAGATGAAGAAGATGAAAAAAAAAAAAAAACGTGATATGCTAAGAAGAGAAAGACGAAAACGCTCCGGGCGAATATCGAAGAGAAGAACGCGCTGAATCATGAAACACACGTTGCTACACATTCCATTTTCCATGATTCAGTGCTCTCCCGCGCTCGCATCTCCCCCTGGACCACCGGGGATAAAGAGACGAACAGCTTTGCGAAAGATAAACTATGCTGGAAAATAATACGTCGGATGGAATCGCGAATAGACTTCCGAATCCGGACATCGATTTGTCTCGAAGATTTCATCTCGGTGCAACGAAATCTCCGATCGAATTCGCGAAGATCGAAGATCCTCGATGTCGATAAGGAATTTCTTCGATTTTTCTGGAGAAGGAAAAAAAATGGATTTCCTCGCGAATCAAAGCGCATATTTTATCAAAATGTGAGTGGGAAAATTTCGATCGCAATTTTACGTTCAAAGAGCGGAAAACATTCGCGTTAAAGTTGTCTTCCTTCGTCGTTGAAATTGGGACAAAAAAAACGTCGAAATTGCCCGAATTTTCTTGGCAATTTAAGGTTTTTCTTTCGATCATCCGACAAATTTTGTCCCTCCTTTTGTACCCCGACGAATAACGACATCGACGGAGAATACGCTGGAGTCTGGCATTAATAATTCTCCAGTCGTGTGTTATTAACGCAAAGATTTAAGATTTCCTGGAAGTATTTACGATACCGCGTTAACTCCTTCATTAATCGTCGGACGCAGGGGACAGCTTCGAAAGATTACTCCCGATATCGCGCAGCATCCGATCGCAACGCCGTAATTATGGACGGAATCGAAAGAAAAAAAGACGCGCATGCAAATGCGATCGGATTTTCCAATGTTTCGCGGAACGAATGAATTTTCGTCCGCCACGAATAAAACTCGAGATCGTTTCGCGTCATCCTTCGTCCGCAATAATAATTTCCAGCGCGGCGATGAAAAATGGCGTCACGGGATAATTCGAGAGATGCTCTCACCTGTCGAGAACATCGAGGGATGCTGGGAGTTCGAGAGAGATGATTACGCATGATTTTTCAAAAATCATCTCGATTTTCCTTTTTTTTTTTCATTTTTCTCGAAACGAGACGATCGCGGCCACTCGACTGGTCCATGCGTCAAGTTCGAGACTGCTCGGTCCGAAGAAGCAACCGAGACAATAAGAAACGTCTCAATTCCGTCTCGTTACGTGAGAGAGAGAGTGAGAGGATAAAAATAAGGATAAAGATATAAATATATAGATACATGCATGTAGAGAGATGAAGAGAGAGAGAGAGAGATGGGACGAGTTAAGTGGTCCTCCCGCGCGATTCCCGATCGTATCTGTCGGTTCGATCGGCCACGGGCGTACGATGAGAACAAGAAGGTGGAAGATACAAGAGAGATCGCGCGGTACACACCGCGAGAAAACCCGGCAAGCGTCGAGCCCGATCGCGCGGAGAGTCGAGCACGATAATGGTATCTCCCTGCTATCTGCTTAAGAATTCAGTCAATAAATTAAATATACAGACGTGCTCCCAAGAGCGTATATACCCATGATGAGATCGCGCAGCTTCGAGAGTCGCTTAATAATGCCACATTTTCTTTTTCCTTTTTCTCTCATTTTTTTTACCCTCCTTAATCCTTTTCCCTCGCATCGCTCGATTTCGTTCAGCGGATCGAAAAAATTCCGAACGCATCGTCGCTCCTCTTTGCTCTCCGGCCTGTCCATTATCAGCTGCTCGCTTTACGAATGTCGAATGTTTAAAAAATCACACGTGATTTCAAGGCCAATTTTTAATTTTAATTAAAATTTTTTAATTAACTTTAATTTTTTTCAAAATTAGTTTTATTGTCTCAGTTATTTGATAAATCACAAAGATCAGTGCCATTGGCTCCGAGGAAAAAAAAGCTAGAAAATACGAGAGATTTTCGAATCGCGAGGAAATTTCAAAAAAGTTGTTGCAAAATCGACAATTTTGAACATGCACGTATTTCCGATTTCGAAAAAGGCACTCACACTGCTTGTTTCCAAAAAAATGCTTCGAAATTTTCGATTTTCATCCCTCTTTGTTTACCCTCTCGCGTTATAAATAATTGGTCCCTGAGATTGTTCGATTAAACGTAAAAAATATCGTACCCAGCATCCAGCGAGCGCGACCCTACCGGACGTTCGCGATTACCGCCATTAGCCGTAATTATTCCCGAGGAAAAAAATGATCCCCGATGAGCAGAGCGAGGCGAAGGCTGCGTCGAGCGTCAGGGACACGTGGGTGTCCGCAGGAAAGTCGCGGATTGACACAACTCGGCCCTATCTTTGTCGTTTTCTCATCCCGCGCTCTTCTTCAACCCGATCAGCATCGGCCTTCCTCTCCGCCGGTAAAAACACCGGTAGCTGTATTTTTATTTTTTAATCCATTCATTTTTCACCGTTGCTTCTCTCGCTCTTCATCGAGCGATTTTTCCTTCACCTCCCCTGCGACACCTTTTAAAACGCGCTGGTATACCACTCTGTAACCCCTGAGCCTCGCGTCTTGGTTAATTTATTCAAATTACCGGCGCGCGACATTCGAACGAGCCATCGGACACGCGCGCGCAATTTCGATATATCGTCGAGTGAACTTCACGTTGTTCATCGCATTTTTTCACTCCTCGGAACTTTCAGGCGAGTCAAACGGCTTTTTTCCGTTCTTTTTCTTCTTTTTTCTTCTCTTATCGAAAAGAAGGGAGTGACGACGGGAACGCCATCTATTTTTTGCAGGATTTCGTTTGAGAAAACAAGGTACGGATCGAAGAGACCGCTTCATGGTCTTAATTATCAAATTTTATTGTACAAAACGCAACACTACGACGAAAGGAAATACACGTTTGTTTATACATTCGTATTTTTTTGTATACCGGGTGTCCAGAAAATTCGGTACTGAAAATTTAAGGGTACACAGGGGATGAAGTTCCGAGACGAAAAGTCCTCGAGCACTTTTCGATCCGACGATTTCTCGCTGAGTTATCGATCGGTAAAGTTCGACCTGCCCGACGCGGTTGGTCGATTCGGGTCGTACGAAAAAATACCAAAATGCATTTCGACTCGAAATCTCGTTCGGAATCTAACTCTGAATAATTGGCATCGAATTTTGGGACACCCTGTATATACACAAAAGTGGATATAAAATATATATATAAAAAATTATAATTACGCATATGAGTACGCGTAAAACATCGCGTATTCATAAAACACATGATTGTATAAAAAAAAGCATCGCTATACAAAGGTCACAATCGCGTGAGGCTGAAAAACGACGAAGATTTCGAAAAAATTTCTGTCAAAATCAACAATTTTCGGCGAGCAAAGTGATCGTCTCGATCGCACTCCGCGATAGAGCGACGGTTGTTTTAGCACCGATTTGAAAGAAAAAAAAAACCACAACGATCAATCGCAGTTTTGTCCGACGGTTCGAGAATTTTTTATTCTTCTCACGGACCAAGGCTCTCATGTGTATTTCATTTGCAAACTTTATCATAAAGAGAGGCGACTTATCGATAATTTTGAATATTTTCAATACAAAAAGTACGCGAGATATTGCGAGAGGAAAAAAAAACGACCAATCGACGAAGTTTTCGAACTAATTACATTAATTACAAGGTACGTTGCAAATGTCTCACGAGTACGTCGTTCGAGTTTTTTTTTAATGAAAAATAACGTGCGGAAAAAGTGAAGAGGAGAGGAAAAATACAAGCTCGTCGACTTACCCTAGAAACGTTTGCAAAGCGTTGCACGATTATATCCGTAAAATTCGTTGATAAATATCGACAAGGGAAAAAAAACAAACGACTCGCTGGATAGATTACAACGATTACCGTAAAAGAGGCAGATAAAAAAAAGCACCATCAATGTACCACACTGAAATAACAAAAAAAATTATTGCCAACTCTTGAATCTTCCGTTCATTTCGTTCGCTGTTCTCTCAATTTTTAAAACGACTATTTCGGGGTGAAATCCGTTTTTGAAAAAGAAATTTCAAATATTCCAAAGAAATTAAAAACTACGAGACGTTCGGGATTTTACGGAACTTTTTCCCCCCTTAACATTCGTAAAGTCCACCGAGTTTTCCAAAAAAATATGAAATTCAAAGTGTACACGTCCGACGTGAATGTCAATGATCCGAATTATTCGTCGCCGCCTTCGAAAGAATCTCGAACGATCGAGCTCAAGCTCCGATCAATGATTCTGAAGGGTTTTATGAAATGAGAATACTCCGTTGATTTGCCATGATGAAAAAAAACATAAACACACGTATCGTGCACGGGATGATAATTTTGATGCGGCTTCAAAGTGCGATTAAGAAATACTGGCTGAGGAAACGGTGTATGCAACAAAAACGAAAAAAAAAGAAAATAAAATAAATCGTGAATCCATCGACGTATGTAAAAAGCGAGCTGTGGGAAGCTGCGGGGCTCCAAAGATCGAGAACCGTGAAGAATTTCATCGATTCCGATTTAATTAAGAAAAAATAAACGTTTTCATACGATCCTCAAATGGTCTCAGAGAGTCTCTCATGATTTTGTACGAAATTAATAACGTTTGATGTCTCGAGTAAAAAAAAAGAATCCGCTATTTCGACAAGATGGTGAAGATATACACTGTGCTTCAAAGGGAAACAAGGAAGACTCGGGGGATGTTCTTTTATACATACTTATCTACGGATAAATCGTTCGAGATACCGCGTGTGCCATCGTGTGATATATACACATACGTTTGATGATACAGAGGGTCGTGCGGAGATGGAAAAAGATAAAGAGAAAGAGAGAGAGAGAGAGAGAGAGAGAGAGAGGAGAAGAAGAAAAAGAATAAAGAGCGTGTGCGGTGCAAGATGCTTTTCCCTCAGAGGCTCGATATCACACCGTCCCGCTTTCTATTTAACTACGAAAAAAAAATGCATTAAAAGCTCGTGAGTCCTTACTTTGCTCTGTCTTTTATATCCACATTTGTCGAATTAACCCAACCAACCGTACCTTGTGCCATTCCTCACGAACGACTGCAATTGTTGGGCTGCACCCTGAAATAAGAAAACTGGCATTGAGGGACGACAAAAAGCTCGTCCGCGATGCTATAAGAATTTTTCGAAAATCAGGCGTAGGGGTTAAAAATGTCAAGGGTTATATTGACTGACGAAAAAAAATATCGATGATTGAATTGAAAAAATCAAATCGTGCTGATGGAATTATCAGAGCATTGAAAAGAATCTTGTCGACAATTTTTGTTCAACAAAAAATAATTGTGGAAATGACTTTGACGGAATTTGAGATCGTCCGCGATGCTATAAGAATTTTTCGAAAATCAGGCGTAGGGGTTAAAAATGTTAAGGGTTATATTGACTGACGAAAAAAAATATCGATGATTGAATTGGAAGAATCAAATCGTGCTGATCGAATTATCAGAGCATTGAAAAGAATCTTGTCGACAATTTTTGTTCTACAAAAAATAATTGTGGAAATGACTTTGACGGAATTTGAGATCGTCCGCGATGCTATAAGAATTTTTCGAAAATCAGGCCTAGGGGTTAAAAATGTTAAGGGTTATATTGACTGACGAAAAAAAATATCGATGATTGAATTGGAAGAATCAAATCGTGCTGATGGAATTATCAGAGCATTGAAAAGAATCTTGTCGACAATTTTTGTTCTACAAAAAATAATTGTGGAAATGACTTTGACGGAATTTGAGATCGTCCGCGATGCTATAAGAATTTTTCGAAAATCAGGCGTAGGGGTTAAAAATGTCAAGGGTTATATTGACTGACGAAAAAAAATATCGATGATTGAATTGGAAGAATCAAATCGTGCTGATCGAATTATCAGAGTATTGAACAGAATCTTGTCGACAATTTTTTTTCTACAAAAAATAATTGTGGAAATTACTTTGACGGAATTTGAGATCGGTATCGGGAAAAATCGAAAAAAACGTCTTAAATTTCCAGAGTAGAAAAAAACCGCTTTACCGTGATAGCAGCTCCAAGGAACTGGCTGAACGCCCTCGTAGCACCGATCGCCGCATTGAAGACCTGACTGCCGACGCCGGGGTCGCCCTCCGGGTTGGCGCCTTGACCTCTGGAGCCCTGAGACCCGGAGCCCAAATTGCCAAAGTTGCCGAAAATCGGAGGTGGATAAGTGGAGCTGGGGGACCAAGTGGTTCCGGTGTTCCGGGCGGTCGTTGACCTCCTGGTGGTCGCTGGAACTCTCGTTGGACTCGTCGTCGTGGCGACGGTTCGCAGCGAATGAAGCTGCTCCGTCAGACGATTCGGGGGAGTCGAGGGTTCGATGCCCTGAGCCTTCAGCAAGGCGGCGAGGAAAGCTGCGTCACTGGCGGCGGAATTGACGGCGACGGCCGGTTTGACGCTGGCTCTTCCGCTGAGTATCGCCCGGAGGAAAGCTTCGTCGTCGAGGCTCGAAGACTTCCCGGCGTCCTTGGAGACGACGTTCTTCGCGGTGCTCGTTTCCTCGGCGGCCTTTAGCAGGGCGGCCAAAAACCTCGCGTCGTCCTCGTTGGCGTAACGATTCCTCAAGGTCGTCCCCTGCGTCGTCGTCGTCGTCGTCGTCGACGGCCTCGTGACGTTCGACGGTTTCGTCGGAGTTTCCGCTAGACGCGGCGTCACGTGGACTTCCCGCGGTTTTTCCGAGGTGGTCGTTGCGATTGACCTTGGAGTCGTTTGAACGGGTCTTCGCGTCGTCCGCGGGGGTTTCTGCGTCGTCGATGGAGCAAATGGATTTCTGCCGAAGAGGGCTTGCAGGATACTCGCTCCGAAACCCTGAGGAGCTGCCGTCGTCGTTGTTCCTCGAGGACGAGCTCTGGCCGTCGGTCTTCCGGTTATCACCACCGGTGATAACCGGAAGTTCGTCGTTGTCACTGGCTTTGGTGACGTTGGTACGACCGGCAGGGTCTTTACCGTTGATTCGACGACCTTTGTCGGCGTCAAGGTCGTTGTTGTCGTCGGAAACGTCGTCGTAGTCGTCGTCGTCGTTGTGAACGGACGCCAAGTGACCTGCTGGTCGTTCCTCAAGATCGGTTTCGACGGCTTCGCCAAGAGATCGATTATTATCGGCTCCGACGAAGGCCCCGGCGGAGTCGAGTATGAAATAATCGAGTTTGGCGATGCGTTCGCTGGCTGTATCGCTTTTGGCGAACGGGTTGGGCCCGGGTTTCCAAGGGCGAGCGATAAAATCTGCAAAACAACGAGTTTCCCCTCGTACTTTGGGTTTGCGGCGAGAAGAATTTTGCAAATTTCCAAGGTCGTTGGTTTTGCGAAATTGAGGTGGATTTGGCAAAACGATGAAGAAATCGGCGAATTATTAGCGATCGATCGTGCGAAAATGGAATTAAACTAAAGTGTCAAGCCCGAGTGAATGGAGCGTGACAAAAGGCTCGCGAAAGGTCGAGGCGATCGCGGCCTCGGTTAAACACGACTGCGAGTTACGAAAAGATATAAAGTGAAACGTTGAAGCAAGCTTTCTTCGTACGAACGCTGCTGCGTTCCAGCTCAGGGTGTGGACGGTGATAAACAGAGTTATAAATCATTTTCACTCCATGGATAAGCCATTTTAAAGATTATTTAAAAAATACATGCGACACATCTGACAGAACGAAATTGAAATATATAACGAATATAATGCGGGATTAAATTGCACTTGCCTTGTTGGCCAACAATCGTTCAACTTCCGTCAACGTCTTTGGAGTCGAGCTGCCTCGCTGATTCGATTGCTGCAACTGCGTGAAAAAAATCAAACGACACTGATGAGTATTTTACTGAAAACCAACTGTCCAACTGAGAAATCCTCAAAAAGCCGAAATTTCAAGTGGTCATAACTTTCGTCCTAATTAACCGATATAGATTTTTTGGGGGTGTTTTGAAAAGCCCTCGAGTAGACTTAAGAAACGGTGAAAGTTAAATGTCGATAGCTCAATTCCTTCATCTTCAAAATCGATGTTGAAAATTGGGGGAAAAAAACGCAAAGGGGTATGTATGGGAACATTGGCGAAAATCGAAGGTCCGTCTTTAAAAATCTGCCAAAAATCGAAAAATACAGATATCTCGATGAACCAAATGGCATTTTGAAGCCTCAACAATGGACAGGAGAATAAGCACACGTTGGAGTATCTACCTCGAAGAGGAAATAATTGGCAAACCTTTTAGCGAATCAACCCAACCCGGTGAAAAATGACGAAAAATTGTTGACCCCAAAAATGATTTTCAATGCTCCATATCGATGTATTTTTTCGCGCTGATTACGAAACACACCGGTATTTCATCGAAAACTCAATATTTCAGTCCAAAAACGCAGTAATACAAATTTTATCAACTAATTACTATTTTCTCATTGAAATATCGAGTTTTCGAGTAATTACTGTTCTCAAAAATTACTGTTCTCCGTATCTGACCTGCGACTAATTTTCAGCCGATTTTCACAGATTGTACCGGCCATAGGTCCTCATGTCATTGTCAAAGTTGTAGTTACCAAAGAATTCAAAAATGCCAGATCGTCGAATGTTGTTCCAAAGGCAGTTTGACCCGGTTCATTTGTCATCGGAGTATTAGCATCGTTGACGGTTGTGCTCGGAGATCGAGTAGTCGTCGTCGTAGGAGATTGCGTTGTTGTTGTTGCTGCTGTTGTTGTCGTCGTAGGAGCTTGCATTGTCGTTGTTGTTGTTGTTGTCGTCGTAGGAGCTTGCGTTGTCGTTGTTGTTGTTGTTGTCGTCGTAGGAGCTTGCGTTGTTGTTGTTGCTGCTGTTGTCGTCGTAGGGGCTTGCGTCGTCGTTGTTGTCGTCGTCGTAGGAGCTTGCGTAGTTGTTGTCGTTGTCGTTGTTGTAGGAGGAGGTTGAGTCGTGGTGGTTGTTGCAGTCGTAGGAGCGGCAACGGTCGTCGTCGTTGGGGTCATGGTTGTACTTGCATCAGCCACAGAGGACGTCGAGGTGTCCGAGAGTCTCGATCCCGATGTAAACGACGAGCCACTGAAGACCTCCACGAGGGGATTTATGGGAGCTGACGTAATCGGGGATCTCGAAGGGCCCGAGTCCTCCTGTGTAACATAATTATGTGAGCCCCGCGCAACGAGGCACCAGTTCCTCGATAAATATCTACATTCGAATAATCGAACTCACGGTACGAGCTCCGCATGTACGTGTATGTTTATTTTTTTTTCTCCCCAAGGTGTATATGATACCTTGCTCAAGGGATGGACTGAATTTCAGCGTAATTCTTCGAGAACGTTTTAATGAGAATCGTAATTACGCTACAGGCGTAATTATTCGAGAATTCAATGAAGGGTAATTCAATAAAACCAGTCGAAAATGCGAGAGTGCTTCAAGAAAATCGTTACTCGGGATGTTCTATAATTACTGACTGTTTTTTTTTGGAGAAATACGGAAAAAAGGGAAACAAACTGACCAAAAGGGTGTTTGAAGCTACCGAGGCGGTGATGATCGGGGATTCCGTCGTGACGCCAAAGATTTGGTCCAGTGGATCTTTCCACGGGAAGCCCGGTGGCGCCGTCACTTGGCTGTTCGGCAATATGTCGAAGGACGTTTGCTGCTGAGAGCCGATGTTCGATGCCCTACCCTCGTTCAGTGAACTCTTTCCGCGGAACGGACAACGAAAGAAAACGCTTAATGAAAATCTCAGCGGTCGTAAAAAGAAGCACTTTGGTATTCCGAACAATGTTACGAGGGATTTTGACGTCCCGCCGATTTTACGGCCGGCAAACGCGCGGAGGAATTATAAACTTTGGAGGAAAGCTGCAATGGCGATAAATTCGCAAAACGTTCGATGGTCGTGCATTTGGAATTGGAGGCAAAAAGATACGTTTTAAGAGAGGTACGCGTGTAACTATCGCTGCTGCTACTCACGGCCACCGAGTTTATTTTGACGCTAACGAGCCTCGAATTGTTGTTAACCGCATTGCCCCCGCTCCAGTAGTTGATGAACTTCTCCTGAAACATCAAAGAGAGGAGCAAACATTGGCCATCGGGATTCTCGCGATACACGAGGGTCCGCGACTCTCGGCTCGATCGTAAATCAAGCCGGGAGCCTTGACCCTCCAACCCCCCATCAGCCACTTCTGTTGAACCGATCGGAGGCTTTCCTTCGAGCGTACACCGGCGCTTGTCCTTTTCTCTCTCTCTCTCTCTCTCTCTCTCTCTCTCTCTCTCTCTCTCTCTCTCTCTGCTATATACCTGTCCAATGTACACGGTGCTACGTTGACCTCCGGCCTCTCGGCTTCTGCTCGCTTCATCCCTCTCTCTCTCCTGAATAATACGACCACCCCGAGGATTGACGTTCGACGGTGTCGCGACTGCCGGTGGTCCCGCCGAGCCCGTCGCCGATGCTCCGGTTATTTTGGATTCCGCATCTGGCGACGTTCCCATTTGCGTGTCCAGCAACAAGTCGCTCTAAACATCCACCAGCCCTTTCGGTTAACAACTTCTCTGATCGTACGGCGAAGCGAAAAAAAAGTGAGCCTCTGCGGATATATCGAAAAATGACTACACGTGCTGCCCCCTCGCTGACGAATTTCGATCGCCGCATTTGCTAGGTTTACGAAAAGTGCCGAGTGCAATTGTATTCAACGCTCGTGTGCTACTGTGTGCTAATGTTTGTACAATTTACAGAAATATATATATACAACGGAGTCACCGGCGAGCAGCATCATGTTTCGATATTTTTCATTGTTCTTATCTCTGAAAGGAAAAACGTTGCTTTTTTACATTGTTAACACAAGACACACGGTGATTAACGATTTACAGTGATAAAACAGCGGTCGAAGAGACGAAAACACAAGGAAAAGACAAAAAAACTACGATACGCACACTGAACTTGAGAGAGAAGCGTTAAAAGAGATGCAAAATTTGAGGCGCGCGTTAAAAGAACGTAGAGAGATTCCGCGCGCGTAGTCGAGTGTCCACGATCGGAGTAATAAATAAAAAGAGGTGAAGAAATACCATTTTCGTGCCGGTAGGTTGGCTAGCGATGAAATTGGGACCCTCTGCGTCTGGGGCTATCGAGTTACCGGAAAGTCCGAGATCGATTTGGCCGGGGAAGCCAACAGGCGGTACTCCAATGTTCGCTAATATCGACGATGGGCGGTTATTATAAAGAGCGGCATTCTGGTTATAAAAGTACGCCCGGTTGTTATTCTGCTGGTTATCAGTGAACACGGGTCTGGGCCGGTTAGTTGTGCTCGTGGTGGTGCTAAGCGAAAACACGACCTCTACGGGATTCGTCGGTGGATCCGGTATTACCGTTCCGTTCGGGAACTTCCGGACGAGCCTTCCATCCGGGAATATCCCGAAAATGACGTAAGGGCTGTCCACGTTTCTCGCGTCAATCAGATTGTCCTCCGGGCGCTTGCGGACGATCGTCTTGTTGGGGAATATGCCGTACACCAGATAGTCGCGAAGGGGCGTTTTCGTTGAGGAACTGACGCTAAAACGCGGAGCTGGAGTCATTCGGGAGGCTCCGAATCGGCCGAGATATCGGTTTGTTGCCATGGACGGCATTGCGGTTGTCGTTGACGTAGTTGCGGCAACGACCGGAGGTGCCCTTGCGGTAGAAGTGGAAGTCGTCGTCGTGCTCGTGACACTCGCCATCATCGTCGTCGTCATTTCGGTGGTAACGGTGGAGGGTTGCTCGCTCGTACTCGTTGATGTCACTGTTGTCGTTGAGACAGTCGTGGGTGCTTCCGTTGTGAGCTCGGAAGTCGTCGAAAGTGTCGTTTCCGGTGCTACAGTGGTGCTCTGAGGCACTGTCGTCATGGGCGTGGGGGTTGCGTCTGTCGGTGCAGCGTTAGAGCTGCTGCTTTGGGATGGTGTTGTTGGAGAAGGGCTCGTGGAAGCTTCGGTAGTTATCATGGTAGGAACGGGGGATAAGGTCGTCTCGGGGACATTCGTTTGGCTAGGTTGAGTGTTCGCTTGCCCATCGTCACCTGCCGTCCTTTGGGCGGTTGCTGTAGTCGCGTCCTGAAAATCGGCAAGCGAATTAGGAACGACGTTCGTCGGGGTGGAGCTCGTTTCGGGAATTGGCGCTGTCGTTTCTGGGACGTTGTTAGTCGTTACTCCGTTATCCCCCGTGGTTACTGATTTATTCACAAAATCTCCAACGGTCATTTGGCCAGTCTGGCTCGTTTGGCTCTCTAATCTCGAATCCAATTGCTCTACGGTGCTTTCTGGTATTAGTGTTGTTTCAGTGGGCTGGTTAGTCGTGATGTTAGTAACATCGATGGTCGGGGTCGATGTTATATCTCCTTGGGAATCTGGACTTGTAATCGCGTCGATTGGCGTTGTTAGTGGCATTTCCATCAACGGAGTCTGGTTCGTTTGCGTCGTCGAGATCGCTGAGGGCGTTGTTACTTGTGCGTTTGCTACTTCGGGCATCGATGTCGTTTGCTCTGGGCTCATTGATACCATCGTAACAGGCTGATTCGTCTCGGTGGTGGGACTACTCTCAATAGCTTCCGTTCCATTGTTAGCCAATGAAATTGCATCGTTTGTAATGTTTTTGTCGGTATTGTCGAGAAAACCACCCAAAAATTGGGGGACGTCGTCTACGGTAGCAGGACCGGTAGAGTCCGTGGTATTCGACTGCTGAACAGTTTGCGCGGTGGCGTTATTCGCACGGGACTGAGAAAGTAGATTCATGAGCCTTATCATCATTCGGGATAAAAGACTGTCGTCGACTAGACCGGGAATATTCGTGTTGTTGCCTAGCGCAGACCCTATCATATCTATAAGGCTCTGATTGCTATTTGGCGGTTCGGTACTTTCGGGTAATGTTACAACATTGTCCGTTGCAGTTGTGGTCATCTCAGATTCCGACGTGGTCATCATCATGGGGGTTTGCGCGGTTCCAAGGTCTCCCTCGGTTGTCATCTGATCGGCTAAGGTCGCGGTACTCGCTCCGTCGCTAGTCGATTCCATCAACATCGTCGTCTGAGTGTTTGGACTTTCCGAGGATATGGAAACAGTCGAAGGGGGCTCTGTAGACCCTGGTGTCGTCGAGTCTGACATTGCAGCTGTGGTATTTTCGGGAATCGACGTTCCGGTTTCCATTGAAATTTCAAGATTCGACCTAGCGTCAAGGTTGTTTGGTGCATTGGAACTAGTAGAGTCGGGTACGGTCGTGGACCGATCTGCCTCGGTGGATACGCTCTCGGTAGTGGTGGCTATCGTTGACGTCACTTGTTCCGTAGTTGCTTGAGAAATCGTCATCGTATCCATGCCTAAAGTAGTTGAATCGACAGCTAAAGTGCTTGCACCGTTTTCAGTAGTGATGCTAGACATCATGTCTAGCAAGGAACTGGTCGACTCGCTAGTCATAGCCACGATCGTCGTTGCATTTTCCGAAGAATCCGTTTGTTCGGTGACCGATGTGATTGTAGTCATTTCGGTAGTAGCAATGTTTTTGGTAGTGACTTGGGCAGCCGTAAAAGTCTCCGTGGTCATTTCAGGTGTGACGGTCATAGTCACATCTGACGTTGACGGAAACTCGGTAGTGGATTCGGATTGGGTGGAAGATTGCGTAGATTCCAGGGTAGTGGTGGAAGGTGCTTCGGAGGTTGGACTCGCGTCGGTATTCGGAATATCATTTTCACTGTCAGAACCTACAATCATGGTTAGATTTTCTTCCGTAGTGGCGGCAGTCGTATCGGTAGAGCTAGCCATAGTGGTTTCGGGCAAGACCGTAACGATTTCCGGGCTCTGGGTCACAGTGTCTTGTACGGTAGTGGTTCCTAAGTTCTGGGTGGTCTCTATCGTTGTTATTGTTGTTGGTACAACATCCATTGTTATCGATTCTACGGTTGTCTCATTCATTGGTAGAGGGGTGGTTGGGATTGTTGTTGTTGTTGCAGTAGTGTCATTGTTAGCGTTACTCGTATCGTTAATGTCAATATCAGTGGCGTTTTGGTCTCGCGCTACCTGTGTTACTCTGCCAAGTTGCTGTACGTCAGTCTGTTCAAGTTCATTGACTATGCTGACCGTTTCCAGGGCATGGTAGAACGTTAACTCTTTAGGCTCGCCGGGACTCTCGATCGAGATAGGAGGTGCCGAGCCTGAATTCTGCAAGCATAAAGAAACGGTGCCGGGTGCTGTACACTTTTTAACGTTTGTGCATGTGTATAAAGTGTGATGCTGTTCGATCTCGTTCCTAGTAACATTTTTGCTCAATCTGTCCGCGGTCCCCGGTGACGAACGATCAACGAGGCTCGCAACGACCTGATCCACGGGTGCATACGTTCCGAAGCTCGGGGAGGAATCGGTTAAGATCGCTCGATCTATCGGAATATCTTGGTACCATACGTAAACGTTGAATCTGTAGACCGACTCTGGGACAAGTAGCTCTCGACGCACGAGGATGCTACGCGCGTTCTGCAGGTCTAAAAACCCGTTTGACCACTTTTAACATCGTTGGTGCATGTAGCGATCTATCTGCGTGCCTTCCGGCTCGAGGTTTCTCTTACAGCCAGACAAGAATGTTATGCCATGAGTACGTTTTTTCTTTTTTTTTTATTAAAATGAAAACTAACGGATCTTGACTTTGTGGCGAACTACCGAAAAAAATATCAACAGAGAATTGCTAAAATCTTTTCATTGAATCGTGCAACATGTATTTGTGCGATCGAGTGACGAGCATGCACCACCTGCCCGACAAGTGAACTCCTACATCCACCTACATTGTCCCAGATATCGAAGTAACGAGCGTATACCGCGTCAGAGGCATAAACGCTGAACCGCCAGCAAGAGCCAATCGACTGCCTCGTAAAACGTTATACTTTCACTGTGTACCAAACGTACGTAGCCTGCGGTACAAAGGCCTTGCTCACCGATCATCTGAGAGAAATATACGAACGCAAAAAGAATGATTTTTTTGTCTCCGAGGGAGGCTGGTTGCCCCAGATTGACCAATTATCGTAGACCGGGTAAAAATGAGCCTGCGCTGCTAGGAGAATATGTTTATTCCAACTTTGAAAATATGGCATATGTGCGGGGTATATAAGGACGGGGTTACGGTGAGAAAATAAAGTAAGGTGCGAGAATGAAAAGCAGGGGAAAAAATAATGTATAACTTGTTGCGTCAACGAAGATCGTTCGTGCCGAGGACATTTACAGTGAAAGTTCCGGTGGTGTTATCGGGGCTGCCGGGATCATCGGCCCAAATGATCCTCCGGCGATCCAGCGGATCAGGTTTTGATACTATTTCTGTATCTTCGTCAGGCATCTTGGTGAACGTGATTACCTTTTGTACAATCATATTCAGAGACAAATAAATTCTCAACGTCGAAACTACGAGAGATCGGTGACCGTGAAATCTAGCAACACGTCCATCGATCTTTGCCAACATACGACTAAACGTTATGAAACAAACATGCAATTAGAGCATCTCCTTGGTATTCCGTAAAGAATACCGCAATTATTTACAAAGGCCTCGAATCCAAAGCCTTCCTCACTTCGGATAATCGAGATCGTCGTCGTTTGAATTAGCGACAGGTCTATATTTACAGGATAAAACAGCATTGCGAAGCGACATTATTCAGCATACAGTCGGGGCACTTGTCGCGAAGGTTGCCCAGACGCGTATGTGTCACTGCGCGAAAATTCGATAAGTATCTTACTTCGGTCGGTGTGAACGGCGTGGTTGAGCTTGTGATGAAAGGTCCGGCTGGTTCAAGGACGTTTGGCCTTCTGACGAACAGCTCGGCGCCTTTGTAACGGGCGCTGAAACGCGGTGGTGAACCACTCGGTGTTATCCTCCGAGCTAAATCCTGATGTAGAATGAAAGGACGAAAGATCCAAGGGCATTGGGGTCAAACGATAGGTAAAGTGTCATCAATCCCGCTAGGCTTTGATCTTGCAATTAGACTCACCGAGTTTTGTAGGTCTCTGGAGGCACCGCCGAAAATGGGTGTTCTGTTACCAAGAGCGCCCAAAAGAGGGGCAACTGTGCTGCGAATTTGCTCGAGGAACGTTGAGTTGCTGTTCAAAAGGAACGTGCTCCTCGTTGGGTTGAATATGTTGCTGCTGGCGTCACCGCTGTTACCATTGCTGGTCCCTACGATACCGGATGCTTCGTCGGTTGCATTTCTAGTCTCGTTATCCCCGGAGATCTTGATGTTGAGCGTGGGTTCCTGCCTTGCCGAACGTTGGGGTCCGGGCGACTGGGATTCCTTCACCTTGGCGTGAAGTTGCAAGGGAGCCTTGGGAGTTATAGCGACGCTACCGATCGACGACGACGGTGATGACGATGAGGATTTCTCAGCTGGCAAGGCATTCACCACCACGACTCGGGGAGCTTCCGAGTGACGTCGATAGGTCGCGGTTCGAGGTCGAAACTCTCGATGTTTTCCCGTCTGTGGAACCCGCTCGGTCGTACCCAACTCGGACTTTTTCCTCGCGTACCGACCATCGGGAGAACTCGACGCGGGGCTCTTCTGTGTCGTCGTTGTCGATAAGCTGGTCGATTTTTTCTCAAAGCTCGTCGCACTTTTGTCCCTGGAAGCCTCTACCTTGGTGACGGGTTTTCGCGTTGGTTCCTGCCAATTTTTGTCGATATACGCCGCGTTCCAGGCTCTCGATTTCCGCGTTGTCGTTGACGGACTCGCGGAACGGGTCGTTGGCGTTTCTTCCGTGTTTTTCGATCGGGAATGGTCCTGAAAGTTCCTGTCCGTGTGAGCGGAGATCCAGGCTCTAGGCCTTTTCGTCGTCGACCCGATTTCCCGCGGAAGTTCCTTGGCTCTTCGCGACAGGATGGGCGACTTGGTCGATTGAGGTCTTGCGAATGCGGAATCGTCTTTTCTCGCTTCCTGACGGACTCTGGAATAAGGAGCTGTCGTTCTGACGATCGCATCCGTCTCTCCAAGACCCTGACCGATCGTCGTTGTTTCGACGCTTTCCTCGTTCTTTCGAGGTTTATTGAACCTGGGGAACTTTTTCTCGGCTCTGCCACTAATCTCGGGTGATTCCAATCTCTCGGGCCCTCCGGGCGTCTTTTTCTCCGCAGCAGCCGTCGAGATCGTCGGAGGTTTCGACGTTTCGGATTTCTTGACGTTGGCAATCGTCGTGACGCTATCGTCTTTCCTCGATTCGCTCTTGAGTACAAGCTTCGCGGCACTTTCCAGCTTCTGCTTCGATCTCGCGACGTATTGCGGGTCGGTGGTCTTTTTGAAGTGTCCCTGAAACCGGTCTTCGCTCTAATTTCTCACGGTTTCGCGGTCGCGTCGCATATCGCATAAACATGATGATGATGATAGAAAGCGTCATAATTATCGTTTTTTCTTCATTCGTTTAACGCCCATTATTAACGTTAATGCAGCAGAGTTTAATGTTAGTCGCACGAAAAATCGAGATTAACGATCGATCCGAGAACAAAGTATAAAAAAAGGAGAAAGAAAGACTACATAATTCACGAGCATTTTGCATTTTAATTTCATTGTTTACCTCGATTTTATCATCGTTTTATCAATCTTTTCTTTTTATACGAACAAGCCTCAACGAAGCAGCATGCGCTCTCCTCCATTTGCTTATCTTCCAATTTTTTTCTGGTTTTTTTGCCTCGTCACAGATCCAGCGTAGTGTCGTAGTTTTCTTCACTTTGAAAAACCACTCTCGCGCGATACGGTTATCCCTCACCCCCGTGCACGATACCGCGACGATTAATCGAATTAAACGTGCGAATGTTTATCGTATTACGTTAATTATCGTTAATTATACGCTTGGATTAAATAGCTCAAGAAAAATAGCTCTTATTTGTATTCCGGATAAACGAGGTCCGAGGGACTGCTCGTGACGCGAAATATCGAGGTGATCCACGTGACGAATGGCCACATTACCTCGCCGAACCACGTGCTCATTGCGCCGGATAGAAACTGAAAATCATTACCGGAAAACCCTCTTGGTAGAGAAGACGACTTTTTCTGGGGGGGACAAACAATCAGTGTCTACCGAATTTTTCAGTTTCATTAAGCTGAGATTCATTCGCGACAATCGACGTTCCATTTTTTCTTTTTTTCGTTCAAACCTCCTTTCCAAATTTGGGAAAAATCGATGTTTGATCGAATCTCAGCCTAATCGACTGTCTTCTACAAAGAACATCAATCGAAGCATGCTTTACGCAAGGAATTGCCCATGTGCGTGAAAAAATATCGATCTATATTTTTCTCAAGATCCCAACGATGATTAAAATGACAATAAACACGTATGGCTCTTTTATTAGTGACCCAATTATCGTCAGCAATGTCATCCGCTGTTTTTTCTCTCTCGTTTCAATCTGGAACGCGATTCACGCGCCGAAATGGCAAATTGCGCAAGATCTCCTTTCCATTCCGAGCCAGCCGAGGTATACAAAACGTATCTACTCTCGCGCGATCAGCCCGAAACGCGTTTACCTCCGACAACCGATCCGGTCACTTTCTCCAAGGATGAATGCCCGAAAAATAAATATGTACACTCGCGCAAAAAAAAATCAAACCAGAGCAGTCGCGGCGACCATCAGAAATGCAGTACCCGCGAACCGCGCCCAATCCCAATTCCCGCGACTCCGTTCCCGGAGACGACGATTTTTGCACCGAGTTCTTCGAGAATCTAGGCCAAGTCGGGTAAATCCGGAGGGAAAGGTTTAACACGAAAATCGATTTTCGTTTTGAAAAATTCACCGTTTCGAAATTTGATTTACCCCGTTGGCAGCTGTACGCACGCAAAGCACTCTGAACCAAGCGGAACGTCATTGTCCAGTCTCGATTGGTCGTCAATGACGTCAAAGAAGCTCGCGACCTGATCAAGGTCGCGTGGGTTCAGATTTTTCGAAAAAATGAGAAAGACAGAGAGAGAGAAATTGTTATTTCACCGATTCGATCGAAGTCGTCCAGACATTTGACTTTTCGGTGACGGGCGGAACTGAAAGTGTAGCGATGGTTACCGGGATTACGGAAAATACCGTCGTGACGGATTGCCCGGAGGTGGAACTCTCGACATCATCGTCGGGGATTTTCGGATCCGAAGATACGGACGTCGAACGCGTTTGTCGAGTCGTGTATTTATCCAAAAACTCCTATGCAATTAGCGTCAAAGACGTCGTTTTACAAGGTTAATAGGTTTTTTTAAATAACCAAAAATACGCTCTACGAAAAAGTCAGAGTGTGAGTTCTACGTTCTCCTGTCTCCGAGACCACTCGAGTTAAAATTAATTTCGTTTCTATTCTTCTTTGAAATTAGACACGTTAGGAAATATTAACCAGACGAGATTTGACAGTGTCAGTAAATAAATGCGTTAGATATTCAACGAAATGTTCAGTAAAGATCATTAAGAAGGTATAGTGACGGAGAGAAAAAATAATTGTCGTAGATGACATGCGTTGATGAGGCGAGAAAATAAATGGCGGACTTACCCCCAGAGCTGGCCTGGCCGTGGAATCTTTGGGAATTTTCTGAAATAAACGGTTTCGCTTAATTTTATTATTCTCTCCTCGTCGTTAAACACAATGTTGAGGGGAATGAACAGAGCTGCTTTAACGAACGGTCGAATGAAACAGTGGCCTGCGATTTTGCATTTATGGCTGTATAATTGTAATTACATACCGCGATCGTTGAGCTGCGCGGGTATTCTCGCACTGTTTGCTCTTTCAACAACGATTACTCGACTGACACGAGCGAAACACCTCGTTTCTCCGAAGCCGTTTTTAACGATCGAGCGTATCACGGAAAAGAGTCATTTTTTTCGAACAAATAACAAATAACATCGCGATTGAAAAGACTTAAAAAAATTCAATAAAATATGGATGTCGAGATTGAAAAAAATGATTAATATTTTGTTTTTTCTCGATCGTATGAGTCGCAACTCGGGTGTGTCTGCTTGTGCATGCGCATAATTACAAAATGAGTGACACGCGGTGAATTTTTGCCCCGAAGCCTTCGAAATATTCGTCCCGCGACTTGGTGGAAGTAGAACGTGTTTATCATCGCCATTATCGTTCAAATCGTAATTAAGAATAAGATCTGTTGAAATTTTGACCAGACGATGTCCCGAGGACTGGCCCAGAGGCGTTTGCGTTGAAAAAAAAATGGCAAAAAAATACGAGACGGTACTGACCAGCTGGGCAAGACGCGCCTTGAAGTCGGCCGGATAGTTGTCGCTCTCGTCGAGCTCCCCCTTAATCTTCGCCCGATCAGGAGTTTTGGAAAAGGTCGTCGACCCTCTATCCTTGTCGGAGCTGATCGACGATTTTTTCGATCCCCTTGGTTTCGATTTACCGTTGATCAGGCTCGACGTCGTGACCTTGGAGACCTCGTAGGACGTGGGAATTTCATTGCTGATGACGTTGGAGGCATGGAGCGTCGTGCTCGTAACGGGCGAGGCTGAGGATGTTAAGATGCTCTCCTCGCGATGACCCGGACGTTTCTTCAAGTTCCAACCTGGATTTCCCCTTGGAGAAGCTTCGGTACTCGCTGGGATTTCGGGTAAAACCGGCGTCGAAGGTTGCACGGATGTTCTCCCGCGGAAACCAAGTCCGTTGTTGAAGAAATCTTCCCTCGGTGTTTTTCCAACCGTCGGCGAAGCTGCCGTCGTCGTTTTCCCGCGATTTCTCGTTATTTCCGTTTTTTGGCCAATTTTCGCGGGTCTCGCGGTGGTGGTTCTCGTCGTCGTCGACGTTGATGCTCGACCGGTGGCTCTTGGGGTTTCAGCCGTTGTCGAAACCAGGGTAGAAGCTTCTGAGACGAGCGACGTGACTTCCGGACCCGGCGTGGTACCGGCGGACTTTGATTTCACTCTGGATCTCGATCGTACTTCCGGTTCCGTGGATTTATCGTCGGATATCGATTTTCTCGGTGCGGAGGGTCTGCCGCGCCTCTCGGAACTTCCCAGGGCGTTGGAGACCTTGCCCCGAAGCTCAGCTTCTCCGGAGACGGCCGGCAAAGTCCTCCCCTCCGATTGTTCGCTTCTTGCGCGACTTCGCGATCTCACTTCCGGTTTCTCGACATTCCGAGGCTCGGCGACCGAATCTCTCGGACGTTTGGCTTTACGGCGAGATTCGTTGATCTTCTCCAGGGAATTCTCGATTTGTTCGATCTCTTTTAAGCGGGATGAGCCTCTTCTGGAAGATCTCGATCCGGGGGTTGGTGTTTCCGTCGATTTATCGGGATTTGACCGATTTCGGGCTCTGCTTCTGCGGCCCTTGGCGGTCGAATTACTTTCCTCCACCGAGGAGGACGAGGCGGAAGAACCGGAGGATCTTGACGGGGATTTTATCTCGTCGGACAATGGAACGTCGACGCTGATGGCTTCTGATCCTGCTGATACGATTTCCGGTCTTTTTCTCTTCGAAATATCGTCGGAGCGTCTTTCGAACGACGAGGAATCGTCGCTCGTCCGCGGGGCTTTCTCATCCTCGGGCAGGCGTTTCTTCGAGCTTTGCCTCAAAGTGCCAAATCTTCCGGATGCTGGTAACCCAGTTTTCAGATCCCTGGAGGAGAGAGTCGTCTGTATCTTTCTGCCTGTCCTCGATCTCGGCACTTCCGTCGTGCCGGAAAACACGGAAGGTCCGGAGACGTCGACGTTGCCGTCGTTGGAATTCTCCGGCGCCGAGGGGATGACACTTTTTGCGGTCGTACCGTTCGAACCTTTTCTCGAGGGAGAACCACTTCTGGTACGAAACACAGCTATCCTCCGGGGTTCCTGCTTGACGTATTTGGACCCACCGAGGGTCTCGTCGGTTTTCGATTTTTTCAAATCGGCGTTGCTCGCCAGGGCGCCTTCCGGACTCGCGGTTGAGCTTTTCCTCGAGGCCAACGTGGACGAGCGTCTTCTTTTGGAATTCGACGAGCCGACCTTTTTACCACCCGACGATGTTGATTTGACATCATGACCTTGGCGAGAATTTCTCACCGTAGTCGTTTCGGTAGTTCCGGGCTTCGACGTCTCGTCGCTCCTGGAGGAACCTCCCCTACGACCATTGCGGGTACGAGACGGCGAACCGGAAGTCGATGAAGCGAGGGAAACGGTGCTCGTTTCCAACCCCTCGATGGCCTTGGGGTTGAATCGCGAACCGCCGCGAGATCTCGAGGGTGACCTTGCCTCGTGACCTTCGACCTGCAACGAAAGATTCGACCCGATGGGGGTGGTTTACAAATTTCACAAAACTCTTGAGGAAAACGAACCAACTCGAATGCGAAACGAACGAGAATCGCAAAAAAAAAACGTTCAATGCTACATTTGAGGGTTTTTTTTCCTTTCTTACAGGGACAAATCCTTTCCCTCCTCTGTCCTTCTCGTGAGAGGCACAGGCAGCGGGAAAGAGCGTTCTGCGGTGGATGGCGATCCAATTACCCGCAGAACTTTTTTTATCCCCCTGCCAAGGTTATCCAGGTGTGACGGGTTGTCCGTCAACGCAGATCGAGGTACAAAAATTTGGGTTGTGTCAACCGGTTCGGGTGTCTTTTCTCCTCTTCGCGATGCATTTCGAGCGAGGACCATTGGCCAAACATTAAATCGAATCGGCAATCTACTTTTCAATTATTCAAACGACGATAAAATCAATCTTTGGCAGTGATGTGTTGAAAAAAAAAAAAAAACATCCATTACGAACGATGTAGTAAAGTAAAAGGCGAAGAAAAACGATTTAAAACATTCTCCGAGAACGTCGAAAATTGCCGGATAAAATTAACATAAAAATATCGTAACGATGGAACGCGCACAAAGTCTTCGTTGGACGAAAACATTTTTTCTCTCGAAATCAATGACCTACCTCGTGGCTTCCCCGCTGCTCGAGACACTCGACTTTGTCGTCCTTTCATTTTTCTTCGATCGATATCCGGCTAACGCAATCATTGTATGCGTGCAAATTAGGGTGTTTCATTTTTACAGACGAGTAAAAAAATGCCGATTCAATTACCGACCCGGATAACTTAAAGCCCCATTTAACTAACTTTTTCCACGCGACATCGATCGAATAAATTTGAAAACCATTAAAAAAACATATACAAATTTGTTAAAAATTTTTGTCTCACAAAACCACCGGTATTTTTCCATTTAAATATATCTTCAACTTTGAGACTGCGAGAAAGCCTTTAAATTGCTCGAAAATTGGATCCAAAAAGTTGGAACCAGAGCTGGAATTTTTTTACGTGCGTAAACAAAATTTGAACGACCCGGAAAAAAAGTCGCTTAAAAATCAAACACCCTAACGTGCGTTTCACATTTTTTGCCGCGTATCGGAGTGAATATCAAGTACACAAGGATAATAAACATTTAGTATATCTTAACAATCAAGCAGCGCGTAGTCTAGCTCGAACGTGGATCATTGCGCAATAGGAAATCGAGTACAAGGCTCACTTTACATTTCGTGCTATATCGCTCTTGGCACATGTTCCGCAGTGCGATATTAAAACGGTGGAAACAGAGTTAATTGAAAAATTACACCTTCGTCACAAAGACGCTCGTGGCGCGTGAAATTCGGCGTTAATAACGCGTAATCGAGAGAAAAAAAAAATCGGATAATCGAGCCAACCGAGTGAAATCGTCGTTCTCGCGGATGTCATCGACGGAACCAGCTGTTTTCGCTTCTCTTCCGGGTCGGAAGAGCCCAAAAGGGTTCCCGGCGATTTTCCCTCGATTTTTCCACTCTCCGAATCGCCGACGTGTGGAGCAAAGTGACGTTTCGCGGAATGGCAACTTTTTTGCACGATAATTACATTTCTTCATCGACGAATCGTTCCTCCTCGTTTCACTCGGACGCAGACGATATATAGATTCGTCTCGATGATAATTTTTAACGATCTCGAACGTTTCCAACGTCCGCAAGGACTCTCTTGGGCGAGTGTGGAAAAAATTAGCAAAGTGCAGGTCGAGACGCTGGCTGTAATTTCGCCTCGTGTGTTTGCATTGAAAAATGATAAAACACCGTATTAATTTCGCGTCTAATCGCCTCGTATTAAGAATTAATTACGTGTTTTCCTTTGTCTCGATTCTCTTTCTTCCAACCTACCAATTATCGCGTTATTCCCACGGGGTCTTCGAAATCGAGCACAAGGCTCTGATTTGTATATTCGCTCTCTTCGCGAAAAATCGGATGAAAAGCGGGAAGAAAAAGAGGTCTCGACCCGCGAGGCACGTTTTTTTTTGTTCTCCCCGGTATAATCGACAAGCGTAATTTTCGTCGAGTACGCGACGTACGAATTTCGTCGAATTAGAAACGACAATTACAGAGATCGCGATCCCGTAGCAATTTGTAAGAACGATCGTTATCCCGACTTCCTGATGGACCATCGATCGTGTTTGAGGCGATTCGCGCGAGAGATCGAGAAAAAAGGAGATTGTTCGGGGCGTGCATAATGGACAGCGGGGTTTTTGTCTTTTTTGCGAAAATCTTTTTCATCCAATCGCAGTCGGTGTGCGAGATAATTTCTCGACTCTGCGCTGTACCAGAATCGATCGGTTCACGCGGAGAGAAGAATCGCGTCACGATCGGTCGGCATGTAAATTTCGGTACACCGGTGCTGGATTATTAAAGCAAATTAGGGGTCTTTGAGAGACTTTTTTCCGAAGCACTCGGCCATAGCGAAAAAAAAGGGAGAGAGGATTGTGTCATCGATTTTTTTTTTCTTCTACGATCGCACAGATCGCAGAGAGGAAAAATTGCAACATTGCTCGCGTCGTGTATCGCGGTGGTTACTCGAATAATCGCTCGTCCGAGGTTTACACGCTCGGCTATCGAGGTATAATCAACGATCGACCGAGGGAAGATACAGCACGAGATGAAGATGAGAAGAGCGCGGGATATAATCGAGATGGTCCAAACTGCAGACTCAAAAGTCCCACTGTGATCACGGCTGACGGGCGAGATCAAATGTCAATCGTTCCGTCATGCGTTTCGTGGTTTTTCGAAATTTTATCGCCTGCGAAAAGGGAAGAGAAATTTCGCGAATAAAGATCGATGCTGCGGGAAGCTCGTGTGACGAAAGATCTTTTTTTCTCGTCGAAAGTTCAGACGGTTATCGATTACACTCGTGCAGCATGAATCTTCGTACGACAATTTGCCGGAAACCGGCCACTTAATTTTCTCGTTGCGAACCCAGGAGTCTGTGCGATTATTATGCAAGAGAGCCTGTCCTGTGATTACTCGAGGAGTAATTATCCCAGATCCATCATTTTAGCGAATATCCGAGATTCGATGACCTGAAAACGACGATTTTTTTCGTACGATCGCCGATTTCATTTTGTCTCACGAGATCGCTCGATGTTTTGTCACTTTGCTTCTTTTTTTTTCAAATTTTTCAAATTAAATTGTAAGAAACGTTTGATATTTTCGTAATTGTTTAAACAATAGACGTACGTTGATTCCCTTCCTTCGAGACTCTCGTTCCGTTCGATCGCCATGCACAGGAAAATATCGCCGGTGCAACTGCGGTCTATCGGCTCGCTCATATCGCGTTTTATCTCGCGAGCTTGGACAATCATTTCTGAAAGTAAAAGTGGGTGTCTCGGCCGAGTTTGGCTCTCGCGAAAGGGTTACCCACCAGATCCTTGGAGGTTTGCGCCAGAGCGTGTTCGCCAGCACGAACGCGATATACCGCGTGTTGCAGTTTTAACAATCTATCAGGGAAGCAAGGAAAATGAACGAAAAAAAAGTGTCACGATCGACCTGCAAAAGCAGTACGAAGCTTGGGAAATAAATTCTTCCCGAATTGCGAATATTCGAAATACGAATAATTTTTACTCGAAATTATTCGAATTCTTTTGTTAAATAAACTTTATACATTTTTTGTATTTAACTTCGTATTTAATAATTATTTCGAATAATTTACATTCCCAAATTGCACGAAAAGGTCGCGAATAATTTTTGTAATTCAATTATTCTCGATCGTTTAACCGAATATTCTTTAAATTCTCGTACAACAACGAGGAAATTTTTCGTCGCTGATGGAAAATCCTCGAGTGACTTTTACTTCATTATTATTGACATTTCATGCAAATTCACACGATCTCGTGGCACGTTCGTCTCGTGATAATCGTTTTTTTTCGAGTACTCATGCGATGAGTGTGAGGATTCACGCGAGGATCGAACGAGCAATTAGTCGTTTTGCAGCATCCAGTCGACGAACGAGAGAGAGAAAAGATTCGAAATTGCAGTACGAACGAGTGGCTCGAATATCGCTTAAATAAAATAAATAATTATCACTTAACATTTTGTTGCGCGAGCTACGAACGTACCTCTGAAAATTCCCATCGTCCGAAGATGCACGATTGGAAAAATTAAAGCGAGGCGAAAGAAAAAAGAAACAACTTAAAAGTTTACCGATGCTCGCACGAGAAACGCCATAATTTCGACGTTTGTTTAATTATTACTCTTTCGAGCACGCTAAGGCTTCTCTATCAAATTTCCTCAACCACATTCGTGTGATATAATTCGACGGAGAAGCAATCCCAGGCTGACTCAACGAGAAGAGCACTATTATTTTTTTTTTTAATTGACGCAATTTTAAGCTTTCGAAAGTTGGAAAAAAATGGAGTCTGACGCTCGAAGAACCTCCAGGGTATATTTTTTCAGCATCCTTTCTGAGAGGTTCGTTTTTGTGAATTTTCGTTCGATCTCGATAAAGTGAGAGCCGAGGAGAATCGAGATTTAAAAGATCGAAGAGCGAGCGGTCCATCGGACGGTTGAAGCGTGCACCGACGACGGAAATACTTTCTACGCATTCGTCTTAAAGACGTGGTCCACGAAGATCCGATGGGAGATGCTTTTATCCCGAACAATTATCGTCTCGAACAATTTACGATAATTTCCCGTCGAGAAATCGTCTCTCTCGCGTCTTTAACTTTTGTAATTTGTAATTTTTCGTAATTTCATTTTTTATAAAAACGAGGGCCTTTTCTATCAAGAAATATTCTATTTCGATGCTAAATCATGAGATTATTGTTTTTTGGCGATCGAGCAAACGCTAAAAATGAGTCAGAGAGGCTTTTGCTTTTGCAATTTTTACTTTGCTCGAATATTTATCTTTCTCAAATTTATTATCGATGATCGTCAATCTGTCGTGTGCCAAAAAAAAATGACATCTTTCGTATCGCCTTCGTAATATTCCGCCGACCTTCGTGTAGCGATAAATCGACGATTGTTAATCCCGTGACAAATCGGATTAAAAAAAGAAAGAGATCACGCGCAGGTCATCCGCGTCTTCGTCGGCGCGAAAAAGTCCCTCCAGGCACAAAACAGAGAGTCCCTGCTCGCCTTGGGTTTTTTGATTAATTTTTTTCCATATTCGATCAGCAAGCTCCAGAAATGTCAGACAATTTCGTCAGTCGGACGTCAATTCCGAAAATCTTCGATTTACGCACGAAAAAACCCGTCGAGCTCGTTTGCCCTCGTAGATCGAAGTATTTTGCCTGAAAATGTCGTAAATGCTCCGAAAAGCGTGATTTTTCGCGCGACGAAACGCGCCCTCGCCGCTCGCGCGTGTGATCGTTTTTTTCGATCGAGATTTCTAAACATTCCGAGGAGGCAACGAGGAATAATGATTCCCTCAAATCGGGACATTCTCGCGGTGACGTGGACGAGCGAGAAAAGTTTTGCAAAACTCGTCGGAGAAAGCGCCGACGATTTGCGTACGCGTTCTCCTTCAATTATATTGGCAGTGGCCCAACATATGTAGAACGAAAGACGAGCCTGTCGTTTTCTTATCAATCAGCCACGGTCTTGATGACGATAAAATTAGCGAAAAAAAAAAAAATGAAAAAAAAAGTAGGAAGAAAAGGAAACGGATCGAGATCGCGTCCATCGCGATCTCGATCGAAATGTGCGAGATCGAAATAGCGCGCTTCGCGAGATGAGAAGGAGAAAAAAAACTTGTCGAGAGAGACGAGCTCGCGTAACGGTTTTTTTTTTGCAATTCTTTTTTTTATCCCAGGTCGTTACGCAGTGCGATTTATCCGTGACTGGAGTGGCTAAACGGTCGACGCATTGACGAGAGAAGGGTACAAAAATGACGGGTCGACCGGTTGGTAACAGAGCCCGAGAATAACATACTCGGATCGGCAGTGATGCAAGTCGTTCGAGCGACTGTAATCGGTAACGTAAAAGCGCCAGTCTTCGTGGACTACGCACTTTTGCGTCGTAAAAATCGTGTTGAAAAAAAGAAGCCATTTTCACTTTGGGATAATCGACAAAATCGTCGGATATTCTGCCCGCAATTTTTTCACTCGATCGAGAATCGATTTATCGATCGATAAATCAATTATTTTATTTAAATCGTGAAAACCTAGCTGATTCAAGGATTTTTCATTTTCTTCCTGTAATTTGTCAAGGTTTTTTTTTATTTTTCGATTTCTCCTAAATTTGTTAATCACCAAGGTATTCCTTCGAAATTACGAACGATTTTTCGTTGATTTTCTTTCGAGATTATCTTGAATTCATTTTTTTTTTAATGCCGAACGATCGAAATCGTGGCGTTTGCACGAGCTCGAAAAAACACGTAGAATACTGTTCCCCTTTGCGATTTTATTTTATTTTATTTTACTCTTTTTTTTTTGTTGCACGTGACATATTGGTCACTCGTACTCTGTGTGCTACGAGAATCGCGTACGCCGTTATTAATATGTGCAATAGAGTCATAATCGTCGAGGCAGATATGCTCTGATGGACACGAGCTCTCTTCTCTCTTCTCACACACATTCACGTGTGAAATTGCAATTTTTTTTTGCCCCCGAGAGAACAGCATCTCAATCGCATTATCGCATCTACACAGGTGGATTTCGCAAGTCGAAGAGGCATTCGGTGCAAGGCCTTTCAATTATAATAAATATTATCGCTGAGAGCATCGAACGATCGTCAGAATGTGTGTGTATTTTTTTTATTATTAACGATATCGTAATTATTTCAAAGTGCACAGGAAAACGGATGAATAAAATCATCTCGACTTTGCAGCTCGTAATTTCACCATTTTCCAAGATTGTATAAACAAAAACGAAGCTGAAAATTTATTTTAACCCTATATTTGGTGCCTCAAATTTTGGATAATCATGGAATGATCCAAACGAACGTGATGCACGAAATTTCGATGACAAAAATAACGAATTTTCAATTTATTTTTGGCTCTTCCGAGGGAAAATCCGTCACGGCGTAAAAATCTCGATTTCGCAATAAATATCGCGTCCTCGTGTGTAAATTTATTCGTTCGATCGATGCTAATGACTTTTCCGACGAGCATTCTTGCTCTCGATAAACGAGAAATAATCTCGAGTGAAAATTTCACACACGTAAATCCGGTGCAATGCGATCCATCGGATTTTTCGCATTCGATAATCGCCCGGGAGTTTAATAAAAAAAAGCGCGAAACTTTCTAGCCTCGAGGCTGATTCTCGAAATTTTCGTATTTTCATTCTCTCTGCGAAAAAATTGTTTCGCGATAATAAACGATCATTTCGAACTTGTTTTTCGAGGCTTCTTTTCTCCTATCGTTATTGAATTATTTTACCTCATATTGTGATAAAAATACAACATTACGAGTACAAAAGTATAATTGAAAAGATTCGATGAAAAAAAGGTCATTAATCAACGATGACATAATCGTGAAATAATTACGATTTAATACCCCTAAAAAATACATATTTTTAATGTACGTGTCACGAGAGATCTTCTTTCAACATTTTTTTTTGCCCCTCGTCCGATCCGCTGGTCGTTTTTTTTTTAACTTCATCTTTGAATCTCATTGGAGCCTGACTCGAGTCGTCCGGTTAACCTCTCGATTAAAGCAAATCGGTCGACCACGAGGCTAAGAATTGTTCAACTTTCGTGATGGACGATGCACGGACTCCCTGCAATCACGATACTTTCGGATAATTGCGACTTTAGAATCGTCAATTACGACCTGTCCGAGCGACTGATTGGAGGCTAATTTCGAGACTTTCGAAACAAAAGCGTTCGACCCGAAGTTAATGAACATTCGCGATTGGTTATTTTGTGAACAAAAGGAAAACTTAATTCACCGTCAAAACGAGTGAAAAAAAATTACGGAAATTAATGAAAATTTAATTTAATTAATTAATGAAACACAGGAGCCTCAAAATCCTCAGGTTCTACCCCGACCTTGTTCTTTGGGGCCTCCGAAAGAATCGTGAGAGACAATCTGCATCAATATCAATTGCAATTTTCACTCTAAAATCACGTTTGAGACGATTTATCGTCCGAGTGGCAAGTACAGCCTATGAATAATGCACTTTTGTGCATCGCGTGTTTGAGCAGCGCGCGTGCGTGGAGGACTCGCGTCTCGAAAGGTCAGGAGAAGTGGTTGCATGAAAAAAAGTGTCTTTTCCTAACGGATCTGATTTTTCAACCTCACAGCCACCCTGTATAAGCACGCCGATGCAACTGGGCGAATGGCGCGCGACTAGGCGTGGACCTGCACTCGTGCTCGCGTTTAAACTCCGTAGGAACTTAAATGTTCGTCACATCCATGCGGATACGTACGTTCGAGAGACAGAGGGGAGACTGGGGCATGGAGGACCCCCTTAAAACGCTCACAATTTTTTTCTGCCTTTTTTCGTCTCCAATTTATGGAGTATTCTCGATCGAACGATTTACGAAATTGAACCACGAACGAATCACTGCTTTACAACCAAAAAGAATTATGGAAAATCGTAAAAGTAGGTTGTGACATTTTTTTCTTCTTTTTTTTTTGGAAATTTTCCCGGTGGTCCATATTGCCCCAATTTCCCCCTCACAGCGCCACGTATCCTGAACACGCGGTGTATTATTCACATTTGCTCAAGGAACCTGATACCAGATTTCCAATTCACCGGGGCACTCGCCGCACGCGCGTTTCTCACGTCTGTTTACTCTTGTGTAGCGCGTTAATGCGCAAATTCAAACTGAGGCGTAATTTTCCAGTTTTTCATCGATATATATATTCTTTAATCAACGTAAGTGAAAAACGAGTTTGCAGAAATAAATCGATCGATGTTGAAATTTTTTCTCGGCAATTTTGAAAAGCGATGATAAGTACGTTGAAAATGGAGGGGAAAAAACCACCCTGCGTTTTTAAAGATACGAAAATGGCTGCTCTGGGTTTAGATTTTTTTTTTCAGAATTTTTAACTCGATATTTTCGATATTTTAGCAGGATATTTCATTTTTTATTTTTTAATATACAATCCGCATCGCGAAATAAAAATGATCTTGAAAATCTTCATTGATAAATGCTGCAATTATCAGATATTCCTCTTCGAGATATCTCGCATCAAGGAACTCTCTTGACCTTTGAAAGGACGTGGGGGCAAGTGAGAGCCGGTCGGCTCGAGGAAAGCGATAAAGGAGAAGATGCTGGACCCATCATCGCAAAGTGAGAGGCTGACCGGTTCGATCAGCCGCGATACCGATGATAATACAAACGTACTCGACATGAAACAACTCGTTTTCGATATTAACCGACAAACGCTCAAAGATGCACTTAAGGTGTTGCGGAAATCGTACGTTTCCGATGATAAATTTCATTGACTCTGTTACGATGATTTTTCGTTGAGAGTAGGTCCATTTTACCCCCAAAAGTCTTTAAGAAGACAAAAAAAACAGGCGCCAGGGTGGAAAAAAAACAGAAACTCGCGCGAATCGGTGGCGATTTTGGAAAAAGCCAAGAAAAAGTCGCGCGATAATCTTGGTAAATTTTGAAAAAAGATCGAAGAAAGGATTTCTTTTTTTGTTTATTTCCAGAATGCTAATTCCATCGCAATTATCGTTAATCGATTATTTATTCAATTTAACGAGGTAGAAGCTGTAAACTCGAAGAATCCGAGGCGAAAATAATCGCATGGGAGATTACTTTCATTTCCTCGACCGGCGCTGTAAAAAAATGCTGCAAGATGTAACGCCCCGTCTTCGGCTTCATTTCCTGAAGCAAAAGCACCGCGCGTGAGATACAATGTTGCGTTTTCGCGCGATAACCCCCTTAATTATTGTCTTCAGGAACATAAAATGTATGATAAAAAAGCCTACCCGCAATTACCGACGAATTTGTAAAATCTCCATAATTAACCGTCACGAGAGTTGTCATCTAAAAAATAACTGCATTTATCACGAATAAAAAAATACGAAGAATTACGAGTTTGCACAAAGTAAACGTTTCGAAAAAGAGAAAAACGGGATGGTGAACCTTGTCGTGTGAAATTTATGACGATTATGAAAATATTTGAAAAACTACAGGAAAAAGCTCGGAGATGAAAGATGAAAAATGAAGGATGAAAAAAAAGCAACGTTTTACCTGACTGGGAAGTCCTCGGAGGCCGTTCGCCGTGACGAACAGCAATGCCAACAGTAGGACCACCGAGCACCACTGAAACCTCCTCGTCATTCTGAAATTGGAGCAGAAAAACAAAAAGCTTTGTAAAGTGACTTTTCGACTCGAAATTTCACCTTTTCACAAATTTCTTTCGCCTTTTTTTCTATAATACTTTTCAATCACAAGTACCCTTCAATTTTTTTCCCTACAATCACGAAATGTATATACAAGAGTCTTTGATCTTGGATTGAATAAAAAAAAAAGCGTGCGAAAAATACGAGACTTTAAACGATTGCACCTGCCGTCTTCCGTTATTAACGTCGTTTTCGTTTAATCCTTAAGCACATTGAAAACGGTGATTCGTCCGTCGAGTGAAGGGTGCATCGAGTACACAGAAAACAAACCTCGTGTATGCACGTTCGTTGTACGTAGATCGATAAATTAATTGGTGACAATATGGACCACCGCTAAATTCTTCGTCCCCGCGAAAATACGATTGAAACTCGATCAAACTGGCTGGTTTCAAAGTTTTCCGAGTTAATTCACGAGTTTTTCGAACGATTGCAACTGAGTTTGTCCTCTCTACAAGTGTTTTTTTATTATTCGACTTTAAAAACAATTTGACGATTGCAGCGTTCGATTCGTTTCGAATCCAACGCCATTCGCACACCCCTTAACGTTTACCGAATGCGGTCTACACGTTTTTAGGAGGCACTCTGCGTTTATGCTCGTGTCGCAAGGTGCTCGATGCAAATTGCCGAGAAAAATTAACGCTAGCCCCACGCAGCTGTCAAATAAAGCTCGCCCAAAGAACCGAAGTTTCAAAATTTCCCCCCCCTCTGGAATTTTTCGTTCCATCAAATCCTACCGTCTTCCGTTTTTTTCCTCAAAAAAACGACTCGGAAATGACACCTTTTTCCAGTTTTTGCGCGCTCGAGTAATTCGAGTTCAATTCAGCAATCTCACCGCGATCTCAATCGTACGGCACAATTCGTCGGACGATAACCGTATTTTTTACGAACTTTTTTCGCTCTTCGACAATAATTTTCGGTAATAAAAAATATTATTAACGGCTGCCAAAATCGTTTTTTTTTTTCACGGTGGGCCATATTAGCACCACTTCCTTTATGGCTCGGCGTACGAACCCGTGTGTACGTGTCTACTCGCGTTGCATATCATTTCGCGCGATTATATATCCACCGTTCACTTTCCGCGGTGTTAAAAATTTCCTTGTCGGCGAGCGATAATGAAACGCTGGATCGCGCGATCTATAATTTTTCCTGAAAAGTTCACTCCCGCTGTCGGAAATTTGTCGGCCAAAGGAGGAACGACGATGACGAAGAATCGAAAGGACCTTGGACTTGAGATGCAGCTTCCGGTGAGCACGATGACATCAAAAAGGTTCTGCCATTCGCGAGAGACGAGAAGAAACGAAAAGTTCGTGACTCGCGGTAGGATCGCGAGAGGAGACGAGATTCAGTCGAACGAGATCAGCGGTACACGTAGTATACACACGAAACCGTTAGACGAGAGACCTTCTTCGGAATTGCCGAGACTCCTCGAGGTTCTGCACCGCGAGGGATCGAGCTTGAACGATCCGATAATCATAAAATCAATCGCTTCGATCTTCCAACCGTCCCTGATGTTTCATTTGATTTTTTCGCACCTTGTTTTCTGTCGTTAAAAAATAATTGACGGATAATTGAACGATAAAAAAAGTATGAAAGTCCTGCGAATTTTTGTTAAAAAAAAACGTTTGAATAAAAAATTGGAGCATTCGTGAAAAATCGTGAGATTTATAACGAATCTGAACAAATCGTTATTTCTTTCAAACTGCTTGTTGGTATTGATTTTATTGGACGTCGTTGTATATTTATCGGTTAAATTGCAGGATGGATCTTTAATCGCGATCTTTCTTAATGATTCTCGTTTCTTTTTCGTCTCAGACTCTGAGGTACTCTCGGTATTTTACGTAAGGTGGCTACGGAACATCTGGTCAGTTATAATAATCTCGTGAAAGTCGTACAGCTGTCTCTCTCTCTCTCTCTCTCTCTCTCTCTCTTATTTTTATCTCTCGTCATGGGACAAACGGTAACGGCCAACGTTCGGTTAATCGCGTTCGCTCGGTTTAATATTCCACAATTCCATTCTACAACGCCGAGCAGGCTGGGAAATGTACAAACGCGCAAGCTGCGTGTAATTCGCGGCGACTGCGAGGAATTGCTCGACTACATGCTCCGGTGACTTTTTTTTTATTAACATCCGCGATTTGCCGCGTGCCCCGGAGGGTCGCATGGCCAACTTACAGCGGATCTAAGGAGGCTCTCTGGCTCGATTGCGAAATTAGTTTTAGTCCTTTTCGAATATGATATAAAAAATAAATAATTTAAAATAGAGAAACAATACGAAGGGGAATCAGCGACTTTAATGAAACAAACGATGGTCCATCTCACCTTGAATCTCTAATCCAATCTAACGTGCATAATAAGCCTGTATCGCATTTATCACAGATCACTCGGCGCCACGAATTAATTCGAAGCGAATATCCACAGCACGATTAGAATGCTCGTATTTTGTTCCCGATGGTTCTCGACGCACAAATTCGTACGAAAAAAAATGACGATTTTTTTTTTCGAGAGTCTCGGTGATTTCCAAGTTTAGGGACAATTTGAAAAAAAAAACTAAAACGAGGGACAAACAACGAGCGCGAGTCTGATCAGACGAATGCCGCGGATATCATGGTCCTGTTTTTTTTTCAGTTTTCATAAACTTAACGCGTGTACACGGCTTGACTGTCGGTCGGAGAGTGTCGAAGACGAATGAAACTCGATCGAATGGTTCGTGTCAAAAATGAAAAAGAAAAAGCAGAAATAACCTGGCACGAGAAACGAGGGAGGTACGGGAAAAAAGTTGAGGAAAAAAAACAACAACGAGAGGAAAGAAAAAGAGATGAAAATGAAAAAAGAAGTGTAGCAAACGCGGGGTAGGGAGCGTGCCGACAGCCCGGTATTTTCCCTTTCGCTCATGTCGGATTCGCCCTACCCCCGCCGCCAGCGGGACGTTCTCCCACTTTCGTTCTCGCGCTCGGGCCCCGTTGCGCGGGCCTGTCGCGCGAGCGTGGTGGGGAGTAGGCATGGTGGGGGGGAATGGGACTCACAGCCACGCGCGCACCCGCGACAACGAGCGAGCTGTAACGCCGGTTAAAGTCCGTTTGGACGATCATTCGATCGCGACGAAATTCACTCTCTCTCTATTTCGCGTGCACCACTTTGTATGAAATAAAAAGAAAAATACACTTGTCCAACCGAGCGATATTCCGAACGACTATATCGTGGAAAATCATGTTTGTACTTTGGTTTTTGACCGCAAATGTTTGCTCCGAGTAGGAGAAAACTTGACCGAATTGACGTCAAGTTTTCACGGCATATGCTTTGGTTCTGTCGTGGAACGATGAGTTTTGGTTTTTTTATTGAATTTTCGTAAAGCTTGTGGGTCGGAAAAAATTCAAAGAACTGTCAAGGATCCATAATGCGATCTTTGATAATACATATTTTGAGAAATTTTCCAGTAAGACTGCACGGCTGAAACGAAATTTCTATTTTCCAAAATGCGTTCAAAATATTATTAAAAAAGGACAAAAGAGTTGAACGGTTGTCAAAAAATTCTGGCTTCTTGAAATGCGATCGATTTTTTCCACTTTGCATACGCGAAAATGCTCGTTCTGTTCTACTTGGGCTGAAGCCTGTCGTGCATCCGTGATGGGAATGCTTTTTTTCAAATTATTTCCGAGCTACATTCGCGACTGCAAAGAATCGCCCTCGATCTTAGGTTGCAGGGGGATCTGTCACGATGACATAAAAAAAAAGCGATTGAAAATGTTGGACACTAATGATTTCTATAATTGCACGCATCGGTTTATGACGAAGACGAACATATCCGTTTATTTGAAGGATAAAATAGACCGGACGAGCGTATAAGATACGACGATTCCGCAAGACATATCGCTTTCCCTTCTGACGTTCGGAATTATCCTATCACGGATGACGAGTCTCGATGGTTGATTCGATGGACGAAAATGACGTATAATTCGAATAATAACGACGAGCGAAAACTCGGTCAAATGAGCGAATGAAAACATCGTTGGAGCGCACGAATTTATCGCGAGGCGATGAGATTTAACGGGGAAATATACAGGGTGTCGCGGATTATTTATATGTGCCAGAAAGTAGGTTTTTGTTTTTTAAAAATCGTTCAGATTTTCGATTTAATCGCCGAGCACAATTCCTGTGATTCTTCAATCATTTTTTTTCGAAAAGTACGAGGGAAAGGATAAACTACAAACGCCTACTAAAATAGCGTTTATGCCGTCATAAAAGTAGCTCAAGATCCCCCGCGATTTCGCGAACATTCAAGCGGAACAATGTGCATAATTTTACAAACGAGAAGCGAAAACATTGTATCCCATTTCGCATGAAAACCGCTGGAAAGTCGAATAGTATTTTTTAAGTAAATGTTTTTGAGATTCCACCAAGTTTCAAAAACAATCTGCAGGCTTCTTTTTCATAACATAGAAAATGTGAAGCCTGTAGACGGAAGAAAATGACCTATTTTCGTGCGATTATTTCGCTCGCAACGTTCGTCACGTGTTTTCTCCTTCATTGACCCACATTCGTATTATTTATCGTGTTATTTGCAGCTTTCCATTAATTTCACTGTGGGAGTTCATTGGGAAAAGCAACAACGGACGCGTTCTGATAAACAACGACGAGAAGGAAAATTTGAAGGCCAAGCGATGAGTGCGGATCATTGATAATCGATAACGCTACTGGAATATTGACTTGCGTTTGTTTTTTGATGAAAGACTGAAATGGAGAATCTATAACAACTGCGTATCGATGTTTCAAAAACATTGGAAAAAAATCATAACAATCTCAGCGTGGGTAACGCGGGTTTGAATATTTTCGAACGCGGCGCAATTTTATCGGCGTAAATCAGCCAACTTCAGGCAGTTTCCGGTAAAAACATCATTCACGGGCGACTTCACGATCTTTCTGATACCACCAAAGTCAAGTGGAGCGCTCTCGTCGTCGGTATACCGTGTGACACGACATTGAGCCACGTCAATTGCCAGTAAATAATCTCAAAATGGTATGATTACGAATAATTCAATACTCGCGTGCAAATATCACATAAAAACAAACAATAAATATCCAACAATCGCAATAAAACCTCTGCCGTGTAATTTGCGTGAAAAACTTGTCGAGTTCGAATCTTCGTACTTGCGGTGGTTCGACATAACCTCTAAATCATCGTTTTCGTTTGTTTACAAAATGAGACGTTTTCAACTTTTCCGGTCTTTCCGAAAGTGTTTTAACCTCAAAATACGTATTGTCTACTTTTCAAATGTTAATCATCGCGGTCCTCCGTGCGAATTTGTCGATGATCGAGCGTTTATAACCTATAAATCGTCGCGTCACTTTTTTGCGAAACGCGACATTCTCGATCGAGAATGATAATCATTCCCTGCATTACCGCACCATCATCACCCTAATCATCCACTTTCAATGTTGACCTTGAGAATTGTCAATTTTCAGATCGAAATCGAATCCATGACGAGGTACGTCTCGCCCATAAATCCAACGATATTTCCCATACTGGCGGTAGTCCTACTGGGCATCGGCATCTTCTTCACAGCCTGGTTCTTCGTTTATGAAGTGACCAGCACAAAGTTCACCAGAGACATCTACAAGGAATTGTTAGTTTCGTTGGTCGCGGCGATATTCTCCGGCTTCGGAGTTTTGTTCCTCATGCTCTGGGTGGGCATTTACGTTTAATTAAGTGAGTAACAAAGTCGATCGATGAACGAAGCTCGCTATCGAAGAGTCCCATTGTTCGTCAACTTTTTTTTTAACTAAAACTATTTTTTTCTTCCTCTTTCAGATTAGGCAAGATCTTACGAGGATCATCAGTCGATTTCACGAATATTTCACCGCCGCCCGATAATTTGTGTACAAAAAAAAAGACATCGTACATGATCAATAAACCAGCACCATTGTTACTTTGACAAACGGATGTTATCGATATTAATTTCATTGTAAGATTTACGATCGAATTACGAAAGAGTAAAATGAAAAAGTGGTATTTTCGTTGCGTTCCATCGATGCAAACTTCAAAAAGCCTCTTTTTTTCACGACCGTGCGGATGCGCGTGCGATAATAGGCGTCTCGATCATTTATTCAAGTCGTACAACGAATACAGCGCTTACAATTATGACTCATTACAGTAGATATTTCTTTTTTTTTGTTCGTTCGCTACGTCAATGCTTTCCGTCTCCCCCGTGCGGGTTTTCCTTGTTGTTGCCTCTTTTTCCATAATAAAATAATATATCGATAGTTTCGCGCCACTTCCGGAAAGCCCCTTTCGCGAAACGTTTCCGTTTTTCTCTCATCTCGCGTTGCTTATTTTTATTTATTTATTTTTTAACGGGAAAACAAAACAAGCAGGAAAAAACGTTCATCCGGCGAGGCCGGCTTTTTGTCGGCAGCGCAGCATCAGCGCCCTCAGCATGAATTGTCGACGCGACAATTGTCTCACTTGCTTCAAAAACACGTCCAGATCGATTATGCTGCAGCGCAGACCCTCTGCGAGATAATATATCGCGTCCTCCGTCGCAGCCTCCTCCGCGAACGCGTTCAACATTCTGCGAATCATCGACAAACGTTTGGCACAAACCGGACACATCCCTCTCGAGGATTCAAGAAATATTTCGGAAATATCGGTCGAATTTTGATTTTTTTTCACGATTTTCGTTACTTCTTTTTTTCGGACGCGGTAATAATAATAATAATAATAACATTATGCAACTTTTCGGTATATATCCAGCGTGTATAAAGAATAAATGAAGAAATTTTCGCCGGCGTTTTCCGCGGACGTTTCCGAGAATGAAAAAAACAAAAGGGGCAATTTGAGAATTTCGAAATGCGAACTCAACTGTTTGTACAGAGGTGCGATCGTCGTGACCGCCTCGTCAACGTCGATCGACTGATTGTCCGACAGTTTGGCAATTTCTTTCTCCAATTCGGCCTCCTTGTCCTGCAGGATCGTGATGTTTTTCTCCAATTCGGCTTTCTCCTTTTTGAGCTTGGTGAAGAGGTCGTTGAGACGCGAGGAGCCGTTCGTCAGCTCCTTTTGCGTTCTGCGGAGCGTCTCGAGCTCGGCCTGCAGCTGGGAAAATTGGTCGCAGAGACGCCGACGTAATTTATCACCGACGGCCGACAGGAGCGACACTCTTATGTGCTCCTCGGTTATCGTGTCGGAACTTCCGGTATTCACCGAACCTGGCACTATCGACGGCGACTGGTACGGATTTTCAACCTGTTCGACACAAGCGTTGTACTGCGACACATCCGGCGCATCGGCACCTTTTTTTTTTCTACCCATAACTGGTTATTTAGAAATAATTCATCGAGAGATCGAGAAATTTCATTCTCGCCGCAAAAAACGCGGAATAAACGATAAATAAAATGGGAATATCGAGAAATGCACGTGTTCCAATAAATGGCGAATTTAATTATGAGAAAAACGGTGGCCATTGTATTCTCAAGCAACTTGTACACAAAATTGCGTGTTTTTCATGAAAAATAAAATGCTAAATCGATCTCGAGGGAGAAGTAAAAGTTAATTCGCGTTAGAGTCGATGTTTTTTATTAAATTCGCGCTAATTTCGCTGAGAAAAAAACTTACCGGTAAACTGGATGGATTGAAGGGAGTGGGAAAGGAGTTTGGATAGCTTTGACCGGGAAAGGGCGTAGGCATTCCCGTGTACCCGCCGTAACCGAGGCCGGACACTCCGGCCGAAGGATACGAAGGATTCGTTCCTGGATACGGCGTTGTCGTCGGATACGGCGGAAACGCACCGGAAGCTGCACCGGTCGCTCCTCCGTTGCTCGGCAGCGGCATAAAAGCTGCAAATACCCCCGCGAATTAATTAATTCACCGACCACCGAAAAATGAATTTTTTCGATTTTTCACATTGAAATTTCGAAATTTTCATTACATTCACCGTTCCTCACTTCACGAATGTCGTAATTTCGAAAAATTGACGAAAATGCAATTGGCGGATCGCGGAATATCGGCGGTAAAAGAAAAACGTCGTTTTCCGTTGGATTCCGACGATGCAAACTTCGAAATCACGCAAAATCGACGATTTCTTTCGCCATTATTTTCGATTTACAGTGATTTTTTTTGTTAAATCAGTCTTTCGATACAACTTGGCATCAATTATTTCGACAAATGAAGATGAAACTCACATTGAACGGGATAAGACGTGGCGTGCTTTTTAGCGAACACCGGAGGATGTTCGCCGAACATGACGCTCATTATCTGTATCAGACCCAGGAGATCCGAGGAATGCTGATGAAACATTTGCAAAAGAAAGTGAACCCTTTTTTTTCTTTTCCATAATGGTTTAATCACCATTGAAAATATGGTATCGTAACAATAATAATAATAATAATAATACAAAATTCTACAATATTGAAAAATTCAAATTAAACGAAAATTCGATTTTGTTATTCTTACGTTTGACTTTTTTGTGCTTTCGAAGTACGTTATTTGCAATTTTGAGTTTGAGATTTGCGAAAAAATGATGATTTTTTGGTTTTGCACTTACCGGTACCCATTCGTGCAGGTAAGGCAGGTATATTTTGCCGTTGTGGTCGACGAACATGCTGACCTTGATGCTCATGTCCGCGGTGGGTCTGACGTAGCACATGGGCGCGTTATTCGGATGGGTGTCCATCAGCCAAATGCACACGGGGATGTTGTACGTCGAGCCTTTGTAGGTTATGGGTATGGTGCCTTGTAAATTTGACAAATCCTTGCAGGAACCGTCGTTGAAAACTGCGGATAAGAAAAAGAGAAACGGCGAACGGACGGGAATACATTTTTCAGCCTTTTTCGGTGGACGCGTTGATTTTACTCGTCTTTCTTTCGATTTTCAAATTGCGCAAGCTTTCTCGTCGAACGAACGAAATTCTTGCGGCGACGACGGCATGAAATCAGAATTTTGTTTTTTTTTGAGAAAATTTTCGAAATTTTCGAAATTTTCGATTTTTCGAAATCGCATCGCAGAGGTACTCACCGAACGGTTCCATCTTGAACTGCAAGCTTCGATAATTTTGCAGAACATTGCAAATTTCTTTGCGCGTTATGTCCGGATTTTGATACTGGAAATCCAAATCGAACTTTTTATGGTTTTTCGATGACAATTTTGAAGGGGTTTTCAGTGAAATTGCGGGGCGGAGATGAGGTGCGAATGAAGAAAAAAAAGAAGCACGAAAATACGAGGAAGAGGAGAGAGGCGCTGGAGCGAAGTGATTTTTGAAAAAAAACGGAAGGAAAAAGAGGGGAAGGTAAACAGAGGAAAGGAGGTTAAAGATAGAAACGATAAACAGTGACAAAACGCGCCCCTTACTTTTGACAACGACTGTCTTATCTTCACGATATCGACGTGAATCATCTTAACCATATAACCTCAAAGTGTGATGAGTCCCGTCGAGAAAAAGGAAAAAACGATCGTGTCTGCGGAGCTTTAAAGAATCCGAACGTCTTTCACACTCGTAGGAATTCTTCCCTATTATTTTGTATCTTTTAATCACGCACGCACTCGACTCGATGTTTTGTCACGATTTTTTATTACGCACATATGTGTATATTTGCACGGACGACAGACTTTTAACGAAAGAATTTACAATCTCTTTGCGACATCTAAGTGATGGGAATCAGACGAAATGACGTTTCTCCCGTCGCTTTGTGTATGCACTGAAAAATATATGCATGTATACACGAATATAGAAATTTGTTGTGAAAGATGAACGAGTTCAGCGAACCAGTTCACAAAATGTCCGTCGGATGGCGCCACGCCTACGATCGAAAAACATTTCCATAATAGCATATTAATTATAATATAAAAAATATATATGACTAATTCGGATAATCTATCAATTTTATGTTCCAGCAATCAATATACCAGAGGAATAATTTAACGCGGAGATTAATGAAAAAGCTGCATGTTTGAAATCCAGGTATATAGGAATCATAGTTACCGGTGGGGTCGGCGAGTAAAAATGGTTCCTCAAATTCACTGAAGGTGGAGCAAACGCCACATTTATGGGCGCAAGGTCACTGGTTGGAAAATACCACGAGGTATTTTCCAGAAAAAACATTCATATGCTTCAAAGATGTTTTTTTCCTTAACAGGCCTCTGAAAACTGTCGGCCAGAAATGGTCCACTTTATAAATAATCGCGAGAACATTTCCAGCATCCCACCTCGGCTTTCTACGCGTTCCGAACGGCCAACCTCCGTCCGCCATTTTGATACTCGCGAAACCGGAAATTCGCACGATTATCATTGTTTTTCTCCATTTCCACGTCCGTTACGCATCATTTTCATTATATTCATTGAAAAACATGCTTTATTTCGCTTCTTCTATCGTTATCGACATGAAAAAAATCATTCGAATTTGTGATCGTCAAAGACCGCGAATTTTCGACGTTTGAATCGATTTTTTGCAACATTACGATTTTACAAAAATTCAATTTTGCAAGATCGCGATGCGCGTCTTTTGTCGAAAAATTCTTTGGAAAATTCCGCATCGTTTCGAAAATGCTTCGCGAAATATCACAAACAAATGTGTTATCTACGAGATAACGATTTACGTACGAGGAAAATCATGGCGTAAACGATTTATCTCATTGCAGCAACGAAAAAATCGAAAGAAAAATTGAATTCAGGTGGTCCACGCGAGTCCCGTTCCGTTTCCGTTTCCGTTCGAAATAACTCAAAAATAAAAATGAAAAAAAAAAAATTCTTTTTCCCGCACGACGAGATACTTTTCATTTTACACGTTCATCGACAATTATCGAAAACAATCTATCCAAATGTCATACGCAATAACTTGGAACATGGCACTGATATTAGTCGAAAAAAAACAAAATAAAAACCAAAATGAGAAAATTCTTGCAAAAAACGGTGCAAATTCAATTTCGTCAAAACGATCCAACTGGTGGCGCCTCTGCATTAATTTTGCTGATTTCATTTTTTTCACCTATTTATCGAACTATCGGCGGCATCCCGGATATTAAAAAAAAATTAACAAATTGCTTTATCAAAAAAAAAAAAAAATCACCGAGAGTTTATTTTCCACGCACTGTAGTACATTTTATAACGACTACCCTAAACATCCGCGTAATATTTCGCGTCTCGTCAGAGAAAAATACGCCGTAATAAATTTCCCCGTCGATGAATAATGATTTTTTTTGCATAAAAATTGTAATTCCACGGTAATTCGATCGGTAAAAACATTTCGGACGTACGATCGTCGGGGATTAATCGTGAAAATCTGCTGTTCATTTTCGCAGAGCTCCGGGAAAAGCTCTCGCCTCCTCTCTCTCTCTCTCTTTGACTGACTCGCTCTTTCTTGTCCCCAAATAACCCTGTGAGATATAGGATGAAGAATTCCTGAAGAGCTCCGAGCAGGGAGAGATTGAGAGAGCGAAGGGTCTCCCACAATTTTATCGGGTTGCCACCGGCAACGCGAGCGAGCCTCTCGAGCAGCAGCTTCCGTAGAATCTTTTGCGTCGTAACAAGGTGGGATGCTGCGAGAGATGAGGGACAGGGGGGGAGAGGGACTACGTATCGTTTCCTCATGGTGTTATCCATCGGAAAAACCAAGGCTCCGGGAGACGGCGATGTGTTCCATTACCAAGGCCCTTCTAATTTAGATCTTTCCGAGTCCGGACAACGCCACGAAAATTTCTATCGCGATGCGCACGCCGTCCATGCAAAATTAAACTTTTTCGAAATAAATTCACCACGTTGCCTCGAAAATAATATCGTCGCTGAAAAACAGCGTAATACCACATTTCAGACAGTAAAAAAAGAAAATTCGAAATTATATATTGCGATTAAATAAATATACAAATTTGCGTTTATTTGAAAAAGTCTCTTCGTATTAATTTGCTTTGGTTATTGAAGTAAATTTTAAAAATTCAAAAAAGGAATATCAAGTGCTGGATGGGCTCTCGTCGTTGTCGATTTTGAAAAATCGGAGATAATCTATTGCGAACTTGTGCGAAAAAAAATGTTTTTTTAATCTCTCATCGGCGAGATGAAAACGAGGATAAAAGATGCGGGAAAGCGCGGTGAGACGAACTCGAGATCGGAGCTTCTTTTCCACGTTGTGTGGAAGCGACGTTTATAAATGCTGCTGGCGTGCACGAGGGGTTCATCGACCCTCCCATTTGCGGGACGAGAAAATTCTGCGAGGGGTTGCGCACGGAACAAACGCGAAACCCCTCTAAAGGGGGGGTTTATCCCGGGAATACAAGGGTGCCTCCTACCAATGAAAACTCAATGCCAATATACCGAGTTTCCAAGGCCAACCGAAGACATCGTGGCTCTCGAGGCTTTTCGAATTTCTCTATCGAGCAAATTTTCAGACTTTCTCAAAAAAAAACCAAAAATTTCATCGGCACACCGCGCAATAAAATGTTTTCCATCAAAACTCTTCAGGATCCAGGATTCAGCCGTTATGTTCGTGCGAGATTCTCGAAAATTTGATGGAGAAAAGTGATGATTTTTCTCGTGCAGATGGACGAAAAATCGTTCTTTTTTTTTGTTGCAAACGAGAGAAACAGAGAGGGTCCGATGACCTAAATACGAAAGGGGTAACGACCCCGAAAAAAAGGGAATCTATACGATGGAGCGTGCGGGCGCTTTCGATATGTACTTTCGTTCCTTTCGCTTTCGTACATACGCGTGTCTATATATATATACATTTTTTATGTAAAGTAATACATATATATATATATATATATATATATATATATATATTGCTTTACGTATATACATAAAAGTATATAAGCGCGTGTACATGAGCCTCAGGCGAACCCCTTCGGCATCCCGTTTGTTCCTGAGCTCTCCTGTTCTTCTCTTCTATTTTTTTTTTTCATTTTTTTTCTTCTTATTATTCGTTTTTGTTCCTTTTCTTTTTTGTCTTCGATCTCTCGGCGAATGGCGGTTCCGTCTTTTGAATTTTGCGCATGTACGGAGCACCACCGATGGAAACTAGGCCGTTTTACCTGTGTGTTGGCAAATGGGAGCCGCGCGCGTTACGAGAGGTTTTTCTCCTCGTCGCTTTGCTCTCTCTCTCTCTCGAATGAGAGAGAAGGTGAAAAAAAATAGACAGAGCGAGAGAGAGACAGGGCTTATCCCAGAAATGTTGTATCGCCGGTTGCTAGGTTGGTAAACGAATACTAACGATGTCTATTTCAAAATTCAATATGTACACGGATATTAGGGTGTTTCACAGTTCGGAAAACATTTTTTTTCTTTTTTTCAACACGAAAAACCGTCGTACACGTCGCGAGAAGAATCTCCGAGCGAACGACGCATCCCAGCTCGCTTGCAGCCTCCGCTCCTCGGAAAATTCAATTTCCCGTTTGAAAACGCGAAAAAAAACCGATTTTTTTTCATTCCGCGTTGTTCCTCTCTGCGGAAATATTTTTTTTTTTGGTAAAATACATCGCGCGATTTTGCAGAGCGTGCGATTCTTCGCGAAAAGTTCCTCAGAGTCGAGCGCGCGTCGAGCTCCGAAGAAAATCATTTATTTTTGGTTTTTTTTTTGTTATAATCAGAAAATTATTGTCAATTGGTGGAGGTTTGTGATTCTCAAGCTTGATCGATTTTTCTCCTGAATCTGCGTACGAAAAAAGTTACGTAAAAACGAAAACATCCCCCTCTTAGTGGGAAGATGAATTTTCCAAGGTGGAAAAAACGAAACACCCTAATATACCCTCATGTACGTGTACAATCTCTGTACAGGAGTGTGCAACTAGGATACATCGAATTACGAGCTCATTCACTTACATCCCTTTGGCTCCTCAGCGAATACACGAGGAATAAAACCAGAGAGAGGTACACGGAGATTTCCATAAGTTTGAGCATGTGATGATCAGTTCACATGGACCAGGGTGTACATGACGCTCGCGATGGAACATGAGAACACCCGCGGTAACGTGTTGCACGTGTACATTTTGCGAGGCTTCCACGTACCCTGCCAGGATCCTCCACTTGATATGGGCAGAGATACCAAAGACACAAAAAAAAAATCAGTCATATACGTCATGAAAGTGCGAGATAAACAGCGGGGAATAAATAAAAACATGGGATAATCGGCCATTTTTTCATCCCCGAATGATTCCGAACGGTCAGACATCATTTTTTATTTTTATGGAATTTTCATTGTCGATGCGATGTTGATTTTATTTTTTTTTATTTTGTCACGATCGAACGATTATCAGTGACGTCGTAAATCGCGTTTCGACGAAAGTTGAGAGACTCTGTGCAAAGTACAAGGGTTGTGTACCATCAGCCCTGGAAATCTTGGTTATATACCTTCTCTGCTCGATGTATATATGTACGTGTACGTTTATTGAACGTAAGGAGAAAAGGAGACGTGTGTTGGTCTCGTCAGTCATCTTCCATGTACCGCTGGACCATTCAACCCCTTCTCGCTCTCCTGCTTCTTGCTTCTTACTTCTTTGCCGCTCAAACCACCCTGCTTTATGTGCGTATACAGTACATATGTACGTAATATCTCGGAGGTTCTTGCTCAGGGCCGGTAACCTTCCGGCACTATCCGATCAACTTGTCAGGTTCAGGTTCAGGCTCTACAGATCCAATGACCTCGTTGGATTCGAGAAAAGTTTGGCTGAATCGAAAACACGTGGGTATTTGTATTTTTATCAGTTTTTGATAATACAAAACTATCGATGTAGCAATTTTGTGATTAAATTTTATAAAAAAAGAAAAAAAAATCGTTGGTTGCATTCGACTTTTAGAAATCCTTTTTTCTCGAGAACGAGACTGTATTTGAGTCAACAATTCATGATCGATAATGACAAAATCCTGTAATTGATTTTGTCCAAATTTTCCTTCGAGTTTCGAGGAACTTTTCGTGAAAATAACGAGGCAATTAAGGACGTGTTTTTTTATGAAAAAATGTACAATAAAACTCGCGCGATCGTAAAAAATCGTTTTCTAAATAAAATTCGAAAATCTCTGCCGAAATTATTTCGGCGCATCGCTCGACGCGGAATCGAGAAAAAGACCGATGCTCGGCGTGTCGGGCAAATCGAATACGTTTGAAAAAATATTCCTGCCGCAGGTAGAAAAACCTTTGTGCACGACGAGATGGAATACACCGTAAAGGTAAAACGTAAAGGTGTACGCGAAGCGACAATATGGTCGAAGGGACAAAATCGGTTGGTATTCGAGCGAAATAAAGAGGGACCAGATTTTCGCAGCGGTGAGCACGAGGTTCCCCGCGCCGAAACGTCATTTTCTCGATCTTAAAGATAGTCTCAGGGATTCTCAACAAATTTTGTTACGATTTCATTCTTCGCTCGAGAAAACTTCCGCGTAAAAATCGAAAAAAAAAAACGAAACAAAAGGGAATAAAGCGCGAGATCGAAGAGTCCGACGAGGGACGAGTTTATCATTTGGGATATTCGAGAAAAAAATTGTTAAACGAATGACGATAAATCGAAATTGTCTTTGCACGTCATTTAGCGTATAAATTGAGTGTTTTGATGTTTTTATTTTTTTTTTTACGTGAAAATCGGCTAAAACGACATTAACGAATTAACGCGGTGCTGAAAATCCTAGTTTCGTTCGATGGCCGATGGCTCAAGGATATACCGCGGTGCACGTACGAGGATGAAAGTTTCCCGACGCCACCCCGAGTATTCCCGTTGGCTCGGGGACTGAAGAACCCTCGGCGAACCCCAAATGATCCTCGCTTCTAGGAATCCAATGGCGTAGGATCATTCTTCTAGGAGAGTAACGTCACGGACGTCATTGAATTTTGCAAAGTGATTCGTCAATGGAAGGAAAAAAAAATCGCGAAAAAAAGACTTGTTTTATCTCGGAAAATTTAAAATTGGAATTGAAAATTGGAAAGGAAAAAATCGGCGACGTTGAAACGGTCATTTTTTGAACTGTCATACCGCGCAGAATGACGAAATGATTTTTCCGATTGGTCGCAAAAAAAGGGTTAATCAAATTTGGCAAAAGTCGGATCGCTACAAGGACAAATCAAGGTCGTATTTTATTGCCAAAGGAAAAAAGGCGTCAAATTTGTGAAATTCAAAATTCGTCCCTACGCGCGGCTCATTTTCACAATCGGTGGCAAACGAGAATGGAAAAGCTTCGCGAAGCTCCGGACGAGGGTAGTTTCGTAAAGTCAGCCGGGTCTTACGCCATTTTTCGGCGACGCGCACGTGCTCACCCCGAGAAGACCGGTAAGGGATGCAGGGTATGTGCGAAGAGTCGAGCGCGAGCGTCCGAAGCGCGATACGTGGATAAAGAAAAGGGCCAAGGGATGAAAACGAGCGGGAGATGAAAAAAGAAGGGGGGAGGACAAAGAAAAGCGCAGAGTGCGAACGATAAACGGGAAGAATATACGCGGTCGCGGGAGAGGAGGAAAATTTGAACAAGTTGGAACACGGATTGCGCTGACGATGTACGAAGGGGGATGAAAATGGAACAGGGGTGGAAAAAAAACGCGAGAGACAAAGAACGAAATCGAGGGAACCATCGGGAGCAAGGTTCGCATCGGGGTGGCTGAGGGGTGGAATATGTAGAATTTTTCCGATGCGTAAAAAATAAATACGCGTGTGCGTGTACCGACATCCCTTAGCCGCGTTTCTCTCGCGGAGGGTGGCTGCGGAATCATTCGCGCGCTTTCCGGCGCACCCCTTTTCCGAGCGTGTAATTGGCCACCGCGGTGGCAGCCATCTTTCGAATGGGCGTGCCCCGCGCGTCGTTAATACATACAAGGGTGATTCACCCCTGTTTCACATAGTCCGCTATGTGCCGAAAACGCCGGCTCCCACCGGCCTCCAAAAATACGCGTTGTATGTTTATACATACTTCTCCGGCTTGTGTATTTTCTCAAGTATATAGGGTGCGTGTACATATATACTTTTGTACATAAAAATACCTCCGCGACTGCTCCCTTCCTCGTTTTGTCTCTCTCTCGCTCGCAGAATTCACTCATTTCTTTCGCTCTGACGTGCGCTCATGACGCGCGTAGCCGGTATTCCATTATTTCATAAAATAGACGAAGAAATCCGTCATTCGTCGGTTCAACGTACTTGGCTCGTTCCCCGCGAGGAGAAAGCGGAAGATTGTTACGCTCGCGTACGCGAGGGTAGAGTTTCTTTTTTTTTCTCTCGTTTTGCACTCCATCGGAGTACGGAGGCAATTTTTGGACTCTCTTTTTGAACATTTCCTAAAGATACGATCGCAGCAAAAACGACTGTGAGAACATTTATTTTGGATAATAATAATAATATCGATGAGTCATCGAAATTTCGAAATTTCGAATGATCGATAATGACTTTATTGATGAATTTAATGATTTCGAGTACGATATCAATTTTGCCAAACACTGCATAAATGAAGACTCAATTATTTCGAATGGGACTGTCGGTGTTTTCGTTTTGTTTTGCGATCGATGACTCTTTTTTTTCGTCAACTGTAAATTATTTCGCAAAAACGATGATTATCAGCGTTCAAAGTCGATTTCGGATGCTGATGATTTTTGCGAATAAGCAAATTGTTGGGTCCGTTGGAAAAAGTGGTGAAAAGTCGCGTGTGCGTGCGTACAAAAATGGAGTACAATAAGTTGTATTCGTCGATCGAAAGAGCCGTTGAAGAGCCTGTGCCACGAAAGTCACGGATTTACCAGCTGTCGTTCTTCCCAAAGAGTTTCCAGTTCTCGATTTTCCGCAGCAGATGTCAAAGCCTCGAAGTAAAATGAATGCGACGATACACACGAAAAGCCTCGATTCACTCGGCAATAAAGGCACGGGAAATTTCGATTTTTCCTACACATTTCGGACCTGCAACTTTTGGTCGAACAACACAAAGAAAAACGAGCTGTATTTGCGATGGCGAAAATGAATTTAATTCACGATTTATCAATCGTTTTACATAAAAACTGGCACACCATTAGTCAGCAGTTTTCACGAGTTAGTCACGAGTTTTCTTTTCTTAAAAAATAAAAACGTTCGTTAGTTACAATTTCAATTAAATTCGTAATTTCTTGGTTTTTCAAAAGTGAAAAATGGCTCCGAATATACTGGAGAAAAATCTTTCGGGAAAACACGAAAAAAATTCGAGGAGCACGCGAAACTTCAACGCCAACTACGATCGAAAAAATCAAAGTTCGAACTTACCGGAAATTGCATTTTACAAAATTACAAATCCATCTTAAATAAACCTCGAATTTAAAAAAAATCGTCCCTTGCGGAAAAGCCACGCTGTGTGTTAATTTCCACGTCGAATTTCGACGAAAAATGAATGAAAAAAATCGCAGCGTTGTCAAAAAACATTCAAAAATCGCGAGCGGAAATATCGGGCGGTATTTGCGCGTAAAAATGTCCTCCGGAAAGAATTAAGGTGCGTTTATATAAATATATGCATGCACCTATATCTGTATATAAAAAAAAACGAGCGAACGATTATAGAAGGGGGGAGAAACGAGAAACAGAGAAAACGAGAATGCAGGCAAGTGCGCTGCAGCGCTCGGGATAAAGTGCATTACCCCCCCCCCCCCCCCATCCCACTCGCGGATGCATCCGCGAGCCTCGCCTGCATCGTGTATATATACATAGATAAATACATAAAACGTACATATATACTTGTACATATGTATTCGGATCCATCGCCATTCGTGCTTCGACCGAAACTCGCTTCGCCAATCGAGCGTCGAGTTTGGAACGTGATGCGATGCACCGAGCTGCATTCGACGATTTCCAACGCGAAAGATTTTATCAAAGCCTCCCTGAATCTTGAACATGGACCCACGCGATCGTAAATACACATTTGTACATTTTTTATCCGAAGAACATTGATTTTTGAACGCTTTTTGTTGTTATTGTTATTATTATTGTTTTTCATATCGGGAATTTGCTCGATCGATTTTTAACATCGAGATCATTCATTTTCAATTTGTCTTTATCGATCGAGAGAGACGAAAAATCGTGCAATCGTGTAAAATCCTGATAAACTTGTGACAGGCATTTTTTTCAGTATTTATTTAAGGACGTATTGCTGGAATTATTCCAGCGATAATTGAGTGAAAATTTCGCGTACTAGGTGATGTTGATATAAAAGTTTGAAGGAAAATTAGTCGAGTGACTAAAAATAACGTTTAAATTTAATTTTTTATTGTTTTTAATAGTCTCTTGTGTTTTTTCACTCTGATTGTGAGCTTACGAGTGAACTGAGGGTTTTTTAAAAATGTTTTGTTGGCTGGAAAAATACGTATCGTTTCAGCAATTTTTTACGAGAGATCCTGTATGTTTTTTTGTATATATAACGAGGATCCTCCGAGCAGTCGATGGCCTGAAAAGAGAGGAGAAACGAAGCTTTGGGCTGCACGAGAGATGCACATAGCGCACCGAGACGCCTCGTTCGTGCACCCTCGTACATAAGCCTATGTAAAAAGGGTAAATAAAGCCTTATGTACATGCAACTGTGTGTTGCATTTGCTCGTCAGAGGGGAATCGCTGATAGGACGGCGTTGCACCACCGAGGGGGGAAATTATCTGTAAAGCTGGCCAATCGCAAAACGCAAATCATCGAGAAGACGAACGAGCTTCGTGGTACTTTCGTACATTTTATACACGCATGTTGGGGTGCCTGTTATTCGTCGATGTCCGATATTTCATCGAAAATTCAGAATCTCACTCGGAAAACCCCAAAAAACTATTCTGGTTTTGATTATAACCGTTTTTTTGCGTTTTCTCACTGAAATTTCGAGTTTTCGCGAAAAAGTCTATGAGTTTTGTAACCGGCGGAAAATTTTCGATCGAATAGGCTCTTTAGATATAGAAAATTGAGAAAAAAAAAATTTTCGTCATTTTTGGCCACTTTTCCAGAATTCCCGAAAAGCCGGAATTTCAAGTGGTCATAACTTTTGTCCTAATCAACCTATTTAGATTTTTTGTGGGTGTTTTGGATAGCCCTTGAGTAGACTTAGAAAATGGTGCAAGTTTCATGTGGATAGCTTGATTTCTTCTCCGTCAAAATCGATGTCAAAAATCAGCGAAAAAACAGCAAAGGGGTATGTATGGAAAAATTGGCGAAAATCGATGGTTGAACTTTAAAAATCTGCCAAAAATCGAAAAATGAAGATATCGCGATGAACCAAACGGCGTTTTGAAGCCTCAACGATTGACAAGAGAATAAGCGTAGGTTGGAGTATCTATCTCAAAGGGGAAAAAAATGGCGAGCGTTTTAGTGATTAAAACCAATTTGGCAAAAAATTGCGAAAAATGTTCGATTTTTTAAATTCGATTAAACCATCTATATCGATGTATTTTTCCCCGCTGATCACGAAAATCACCGATATTTCATCGAAAACTCGGTATCTCGCTCGGAAAATCCCAAAAAACTATTCCGACTCAAAAAACAACTGTTTTTTTGCAATTTTCTTACCGAAATTTCGAGTTTTCGCGAAAAACTCGATGAGTTTCGTAATCAGCGGAAAATTTCCAATCAACCAAGCTCTTTAGATATTGAAAATTGAGAAAAAAATATTTTCCATTCATTTAATTAATCGTTTCTACAGATTTCGTTTTTTTTTTAACAAAAAAATCGGAAGAGTTGCGAAACCGCCATTGTTACGCGCTTGATATGCGCTTTCGCGACAGCGAAAAGGGGGGGGGGGAGTGCGTGTGTGCGTTTTGCATCCAGAAGCTGCCCCTCTTCGCGTGCACCTTAAAGCGCATGCACATCAACGTAAAGGTGCATAAGAACATCTCAGAGAAGTATTTTCCAAATTTCGGAAAAGAAAAATCGCGAAAATAAATCCTGCGATGTCGAAAATGCATCGATTCATTTTTTCTCACATTTTTCGCACAAAAAAAACTAGAATTGTCCATTTTTTCCTTTTTCCGACGAATTTCTGAATTATTTATCGACATTGTTTTTTTTTTAAATAACAAACAAGAGCTTTGTCGGTTACTGGCAAAAAAGTGTTGGTAAAAAAAATTCATTGAGAAGAAAAGACCGTGAAAAACGTGTGCAGAAAAAAAAAGTTGCGCGTGTAATAAAATCCCCATAAAATTCGAGATCGCGATAAGAAAAAAAAGGTTTTCAGAGGCTGCTTATCCTCACCATGGCGGCGATAAATCAGTCGCTCGAACGAAATAACCGACTGAATTTTAATGAACTTTGACTCGTAAAAGGATACCCAACATCTGCGATCCTTTTTCTCACCGAATGGGATAATTTTTTTCAAATTTCATTGTCAAAATAATCAAACGTGTCTCTCGCATTCATCGACGATGTTTTCCCAGTGCCCATCCACGAGAGTGAGGCTTTTTTCTGCCCTTACATAATTACCGAAACGTTTCTACGAAGAATCGTTGAAAAAGGGCCTTTAAATCTTTTTTTTCACTGCAATAAAATTGTAATAAAATCGGGTACAATGGAACGTAATTTAATTTTTTTTTACCTCGTCAAGCTTTGTTTTTATCTCTATATTCATAATACTCAACAAACAGTTTGAAATCCAGTAGCAGACGAGAAGGTCTTTCGTCGAAATACTTTCAAAAATTCGTCGATTAAAAAAAAAAATTTCCCCGAGTCAAAAATTCTCCTTTTTCATCTCAATATTTATACAATTTCGCAAACAGTTTTTAAATTCACCTGACGGACGGAGGAACCTTCCACCTTGCACTTTCGATCAGCTTTTACAAATACTCTGTAGAAAAAAAAAAAAAATCGCACAAAACCCTGCGAGTCGACGATTGCAAAAATGATTCTTCGTACTTTTCCACCTCATTTTTAAATCTTCGCGAATTAAACGACGTTGAACTTACGGTTAAAAGGTCCCGGACCTTCCCCGCGTATTCTGGACGTCGGAGGAGCGGAAGAGCCGCGAGTATAATCCGGAGGAAGGCCCGCAGAGGTAGGTATAAGTGTCAGGTAAAAGTATATAAAGATGAGTACATTGCATTCGTTGGAAAAAGGTGAGGAAGAAAGATCGGAGCTGCAGCAGCCTCCGTATGATTTCTCGGGCTTCTCAAAGGCCCCTCCGCAGCTTCCCAGCCCCTGAATTTTGTCATTCTCGAATCCTCCGTGAGATACGTTTCCTTTGTATCGCAGCAACGTTCGCTTCTTTTTTTCTCACTTTTTTTTCGTCTTCTCTCGTCATGATTTTACAGTGGATATAATGGGGGATTCCGTGATCCTTTGGATGCGCTCGTTATCCTCGCATTCGTAACGCCTGCAGCTGTCTTGGCTGCGAGGAAACGACGAATAATGAATAATGAGGAATCAAAAAAACATACATGCACGTTATACACTCGTACATCCGCGAGATGAAACGTTTCTGACCAGGAGAAAAAGAGAGAGGGAGGATTTTTCCGAGGATGACTTTCGAAAAAGTCGACAAGTTTTTCCGCTGGTACCCGATGATTTTTTAAAAATTCAAAATTCATTTTTTTCGGAAACTACACATTCTCGAGGGCAATTTCATGGTTTTTTTCAAAAGATCCGTATATATCTCCGAAAAACGAGCGTTTGTTTTTTTTTCTCGAAAAAAAACGTTTTTTTTCGCGATAAAATTCGTGCTGCTTTCTTCGCGAGTGAATTTCTTCGCTCGTTGGTTACGGGAGATTTTTTTTTATCATCCGTAAAGTTCGTTGCAACTATACGGATTAAGGTTTCGTGAGCAAGTACGACGAAACAGTCGAGGGGCAGTCGAGGCATTATATTTTCCTAGACCATGCGGGACAACAGCAGCAGCTAGGCTGAAGAAGCCTGTGGAGTATATATATTGTATATACATATTTGTGTATAGATATAGACCGACATGCGTATTGAGATATAGCTGAGGGGCTAGAGAAATGGCTTAGGCAAGAAAAAGGGGCCAAAGTGAGAGAGGGCGTCGGTAGGCGACTTTGGCAGCTGCTCTATAACGTCGTACATAACGAGAGGCACCTACAACCACCAATAGAAGCCAACTGTTCATTAGACCGTTGCTACAGGCCCTTTCAAACGATATTTCCATCAGATTTTCACCTCCAGGATGACGAAAAAGCCACATCCCTTGGGGAAAAACAGGAAAAAAGATGTATCGATTTTGTCGCTATTAAAATTCGATCGAAATCAACGTGGAATTCGATTCGACCCTCAACGTCATGGGAATAAGAAACAACGACGATTTGGGGAACGATGGGATCGGAAAAATTGCACCGGAAGGTTTTTTTTCATCGTTTAACGAATCAAGGGTTGTTTCACATTGACACCTCGAATTTCTCCAAGGTGTTTTGCATTTTCCAGCTCGAAATTCATCTTTAACTCGGCGATTCGTGGTGCGGAACCCGCGTCTATTAAACCGGAGGGATCTAGTCCCCTAGCCCCTTAATAAGATTAATGTAACCGGGAAAACAAAAACCTTAAGTATTCAGCGACAGATGCTAAACGAAATTTCAACCCGGTATAGCGAAGCGCGGCACGCGCACAGCTGCTGCGCGGGCAAAAGAGGATTCTCCTAAAACAGACATTACCGACCTCTGAGATGGTAGGAAAAAGGGTTGAATTCATTGATTTTGCGAAAGACCTCTTTCGAACGGTTCTCAGCACGTAATTTTTTAGTCTGATCCATAAAAATTTGGAAATTCCGTTTTACATGATTTTCCATAACGAGTCAAAGGCAGGGGAGAACAACGATCTTGCTGTGAAATGTTCGTCGTATCGTGGATATTTAAAAATAAAAATTCCATCGACGCTTTCGTCGAGAGGAGAAAGATTGTACTTTGGAGAATAGATAAGAGCGATAAGTACGTATATTTGGTGGGAAAACTGGGCTTATCGTGACGTGGGAGGGAGGCGAGGGCAGCTGCGAGGAAAATTTTCCGGAATTTTTTCATGGGGGCATTTTCATTCTCCCTCTCGCAGGGAAAAAGAGTGGGTGTAGCACACACAGATACCCTCGTGTCTTTTAGCCTCCCTTTCGTACGGTCTACGATTTTACAGGATGAAACATACACGGTGTATGACACGCGCAATCGATGGAGTTTTAAGGGGGTGAGGGTGGGTCAGGGGGGATGAAAAGTACGTTCATTGAAGAGGGAAACATTCGTTATTTTATTTTTCTAACGCGGAAGAATGTTTTCGTTTCATGCATCCGTTGTATTATATTTTATTATCATTTTTGCTTTTTGTATTTTTTATTATACCGAAATAATAATCGGGTTAATAATAAATTACTATAGTTTGTTATTATTATTATCAATATCAATGTGTAATGCGTTATTTTGCATCCATTATGTGGTTAATTACATTTCCGAAATTAGGGACGAAATGATTTTTTATTTTATCGAGAAAATGAAGTTTGAATGATTTCGATGGGCACAGGAATCGACCAGGTGTTTGGATACGACTTTTGTTGGATTCGAGTTTCAATATATCTTTTTTTTTCGAGTGAGATTCGAACAAGAATGCAGATGGAGATTTTTCTCGTCGAATGCACGAGGAACCACCGGAGAATGGACCATTTCGATCGGTTTCGCCATTCAATAAAATCTCTGCACGTTTATATCCAACGTGTTTCAATCGAGCGAAACTGGGGCGAGCGGGAAGAGGAAAATAGCCGCACGTTTATGGAAGCTATATTTTCGTCTTTGGTCGCGCGTTGCCAATCGATAATTTTCGTTCGATAAATTACTCGTACGACTACGCACGGCAGAAGTTTCCACCCAGCTTCTTCACTTTTCACAACTTCACAACGTTTTTTCACACTTTCACACTTCACAACGTTTTTTTTCCATCTTGCAATTCGATCTTTTGATTTATCGACAATAAACGTTAGACTCTATCAGCCTCCAGCTGCAGCAATAACAATTTAAAATAAATTTTTTTTTAACAGAAATCTTTAACGTTCTTTCGTCAAGTTGGTGAAATTTTCAAAAGACGAAAGTTTTCCAAAGACCGAGTCGTACGTTTTTCGTTTAATGAAAAAATTTGTGCGGTATAACGCGAGATGAATAAGTGTCACGACTCAAATTAAATTTAAAAAATGCTGTGACCAGTGCGAAAATGGACCAACGATATTTTTGGAACAAAAAACGTTGATTGGTTTTGAAAATCGATTTTTTTTCTCCATTTTCGAGTGTTTCGAAAGCTTTAATCGACCCTGAAGAAAAACCTGCATATGGATATCCAAAAAAATGTCTAAAATCGTTGATGTTTCAGAGGCTCTCTCTTTTTTTTTTCTAAATTTGTTATCCCTCGATCGAGAGAAGAAAAAGGGGGTAAAAGGATGCTGAATCCCGTGCTCGGAGCGCGTGTGATCTATATACATATTTGCTCCGGTGAATGTAAAAGCGATTCTCGCTCGGCTCAAAAGGACCTTCGATCTTTCGAGGAAGGTTTCGCGTGCAGGCTCGCGGGTACATATCGGATGCTGCGTGGGACCTCGGGGATAACCACCCCACATCAATTCTCTCTTCCTCGAATCGCAAAGGATCTCTTCAAAGGATCTCAAGGCCGCCGCTTTCCTTCGATATATATGTATATACATATGCATGTATATGTACTATATATATATACATATATACACACATATCCCACTCACTCTGCTTCCTCTCTCGCATACAAAAATAGCTTTATCAAACGGACGATTTTTGGGTATCCAAGGTACATAAATATATACACCACGTGATACAGCACGAGATACAGGAAGTTGATAAAACGTGTATCACGTTTATTTTGCCTTCGTTTTAACGAAAAACTCGAGTCAATGACTCCGAACCGTCGCTCGTTATCGCTTCGACGATATTGGAAACAAATTGCACCGCGCTTCCTCCACCTTTTTCTTTTTTTGGAAAATCACGTGTGGTTTTTCAAACTCCGTGTGTTCGGTGTTTTTTTTTTTGGAGCGCTTCGTAATTATTTATAAAACGCAGCTTGCGTCGTCGATTTGCGGAGAGAATTTTGAAAAAGGAGGAAAGGTTCGACGTTTTCTCCGTTTGATGGGGAAGAAAGGAGAGGAGGAGAAGGACCGCCATTAAATTCATATCGTTGCTAATTTTTGGATTTGCATGAGAATCGCTCGAGTGGCTGACCTCGTGTGCGCGATGGATACAAATGTGATAGATTTTGCGAGAAGAAAAAGAGAGAGAGAGAGAGCCGGAGCTCGAGCTCGGAGGCTGCGAACGGATGAAAGAATAAGGAGAGGCAAAAAAGAAAAAGAAGCAAAATGGCGGATGGAAGGGTAGCCCGGCGAAAGGAGACACCGGGAAAACCGGAAGTGCGACGAGGCCTCCGGAGCTGAATTAGAACTAGATGCGGTATCTCAAATCGATGGAGGCGCAGATTCTAAGAGACTCTTTTTTTTCTTCGCTCTCTCCCTCTGTCTTTGCCTCTCGCGCAGTTTCCTTCTCTTATTCTCAAGGGCTTTTCATTGGGAGCGCAGGGACACGCGCTTGGAGGGGGGATGCCGATGCAAAAATGGGGTCCTTGGGAGTTTGTAAAAACAAAAAAAACAGGACCTTCCGGAAGGGGATGCACCGCGAAATTCGGTGCTCTCGAAACACCGTGTAGATGCTGCAGCAGCGTCGAGAGAGGGAGATTCAGAGGCGGATGAGGCTGCGAGAAAGAGTAAAAGGGAGAAATATGCGTGCAGTTTTGAGGCTTGGAACACGACCCTCAGCCATGAGAGCTTCCCATTGGGTAACACAATAGCGAAATTGAAACAAATCGCGAAACTATCCGCATCCGACAGTTCTCACGTGCATTCGGATTTATGAGATTACGTGAATTCTAAAGTTTACTCTCGTTTCAAGAGAATAAATCACGCACACTTATGCCTCCTTGAAAACAAATGTTTGGGGAAAATAAATTACTCTTTTTAGGGAAATTCGTCATTTTTGTCAATTTAAAAATTTCGATCGAAAAATCATCGATCGTTGAAACAATTATCGTATAATTATTATACATCCTACAGATTATCAATTTATTGTATCATACGACGATGAAATAGCCCGATAAAATACGAATTTGGAAATGTAATTTTGATAAAATACGATTTCTAGAGAGAAAGTGTCTCCTGAATTGAATTAATTTTTTTAATTTCGAGAGATGAGAATATTAAGGCGTTTAAAGGGGTCTGAAAAATGGGGTCCATGCAGAAAACGAACGTCGATTCCCACAGACGCGAAATACCGCTCGATTTCAGGCTGCCTTTGCGCGGCGAAGGCACCCGGTAGATTTTTGCGAAAAAAGCGATTCGCGCGCGGGCGAACGAGCGAAACTAGCAAGAGGCTGAGAGGGGCCTCATCGGAGCAGCAGGATCGAGCGAAACACATACGAAGGCGGTTGGAGAAAAAGAGAGGAAAAAAAAAAAGAAATCAGCATCGGTGCAAAACCGGCGTGCGAAATTTTCCGCCAATGGGGAGCAGAGGCGGGAGTCGGGGGGCTCCCACGTGGTGCCCCGCTCGTCCAATGGGACATCGCGAGTTCGCGAATTTTTAAGCTGTGCCCCGATGGATCGTCCGTCCATCGAGGGTCCCCGCGAAAGCCGAAAGAAAGAGGACGACGAGAAAAAAAGAAAGAAAAAAAAGACAAAAAAGCTGCCACGACGATGAGGATGAAGAAGAGGAAGAAGAGAGAAAAGAGGAGAAAAGAAAAAAAAAGAAAAAGAACGACGGCACGGCGAAAAAGAAAAGGAGGGAAAAAAAACGAGTTTGCATCGCATAACGCGTCGTCCGAAACCGAGCAGGAGAGCCAGCGGACGCGAGCCAGCCGTGCTCGAGTGCCAGAAGTGCTGGAAGTAGAGTCCAGGCTACTTGCTGCTGCTGCAAGCGTGTGCTCTCTCCTCTCTGCGAATCGTTTCTTTTCTTTTTTTTCTGCCAACGATACAGAACGTTTTTGTCGAACGAATATACGCGCGCGAACTTATCCTCGCGAGGGAGGAAAAAACGCCCGTGCGCGCAGCATCACGGACGATCGAATTATCGAAAATCGACGGGCGATCAGGGAGGCGCGCGTTTCGCCGAGTAATTCGCGAGCAGGAGCAAAAAAAAACCGGAAGATAAACGGCAGAAAGAGACATCGGACTCCGCAGCATCCCTGAGTGTTTCGAGTGTCGACCGGCGTTTCGACGTTTTGGCGAAAATTGCTGACACCTTTTTCGGAAAATACGGGAGATCCGAGAGGAAAGGACAGAATCAAAAATTCGGTGCTTTTTGGTACAGAGAGAGAGAGAGAGAGAGGGTAAATCACGCGAAATCGGAGTGGGAGCAAAGAGGAGGCAATGCGATAAGAAAAGAGAAAAAAGGAACGAGAGAGAGAGAGAGACGAGGAAAGCCTGAAAAATAATTGACGTCGGATCGGAATCTTGTTTCTTTTTTTGTTTTTTTTTTCGGAGTGCATCGCGAGCGCGATCGAGAAGGTCCGCGAGAGAGAGTGCGCGCGTCAGCGAGAGTCAGGCCATCGAGGAAGGGAGAAAAAAATCGCCCATCGTCTCGCGTGACAGCTCTGCGTGAAAATAAGATAAAAAGAGATACAGCGACATTCGGGAGAGCAGAATCATCCGCACGTCGTCGTCGTTCGTCTCTTTGCACGTGCTCGAGTACACGCGCGTGTGCGAGATACGAGCTTTGGATAAATAAACGTCACTGCTCCAAAGAAATCTCGTCGAAAGAGTCGAGATCGTCACTGCGATTGACCCCTGTGCGTCCGCGAGTCATCGCAGAACCCCATTTCCGATCGATTCCGACCAGAGGAAGCCGGAAAGAAAAAAAAACAGATTAACGAAGATTCTTCAGGTCATTCCGCCTCTCGAGACGCGAAAAGCGACCGAGAAACAGTGCGCGTTGAGAGCGCGCGCGAAGCGAGACAAAAGTGCGATTGAAAAATCGTGGGCAATCGTCAGCTGAGAAGCCACGCGGTCCAGAGAGGAGGCGAGTTGCAAAATCGCGGGGAAAAACGACTCTCCGTCAGTGGGTTAAGAGAAAAAGAGGGGGATTCCGGCGCGAGGAAGAAGCGGCTGATAAATTTCGCGGTTTGGATGCTGGAGGCTGCGGAAGTGGCGGAATAGCCTGCCCCTCCCCCCCCTCCCTCTCCCTGCCCCTCTTCAAACTTTCTCTGTGTTCCTCCGCGAGTGTGTCTTATTTTCATTGTGTTTATTCGTGTGTCGGAAACGAGCGGTCCTCCGACTTTCTTTCCGATCTCCGCTCGGAGAGACAACCGGGAGATAAGCAGCGGCGAAAATCGCGACGAATAAAAGTTCGCGAAATTCGGTTGTAATAAGCGAGAGTCGCGAGCGCGAATGTACAATTTTTGAAAAAGATCACGAATCGAACTGAAAACCGACGTTTTATTTTGAGGTTCGTGAAGATCGCCGATATCCCCCCCCTCCCAGCATCCCGCAGTGATCGTCATAATTTTTATTAGATAGTTTCTTCGTCAAACGTCAAACGATACCGAGGAATTTTCGCTCGCGAAATACGCCATTTTTGAGGTGGGAATTGAGGACGAAACTAATTGATTCAGTCGCGTCTTCCGAGATAAGCATCTCGGAAAAACAACGGCAGCAAACATAGAGGCGAAAACGAGAAACGTCGGAGCTCAGCAGCAGCAGCAGCAGCAGCGGGATTGCGAAAATAACGGCGTTGATAGGAGCGATAACGTTGCCGCCACGACCGATCCAATGAGCAACACCAACAGCAACACAATGTCCAAGCTTTACGTTGGTAATTTACCGTCGGACTGCAACGAGGCATCGCTGAGACAATTGTTTCAAGTTCACAATCTTTCGTGCACGACGATACTCGTGAAGCGAGGAGGTTACGCGTTCGTCGATTGCTCCGATCAATCAACCGCCGATCGTGCCATCGACAAGCTAAACGGTGAGTGCGAAAGAATGAAAAAAAAAAAATGACGAAGAAAAAAAAAAGATTCATCCCGATTTTGATACCAGTGACGGGAAACACGATAAAATTGATACTCGATCGATATCGACAACCGGCGAACGATCCAATTGGGTATTTCAGCCTTTTTTTTTTATTAAAAGGAAACAAAAACATTTTTGACGATGTATATTCCGCTTCCGGCTTCTTCGTAAGATTTTTATGACGATTAACAACGACGTTTTTTGAAAATAATTTTTGTTCACTTTGTTTACGCTTTTGCAAATATTTATTGCTTTCAGAGAACGCTTTTTTCGCTCTGCTCATCGACGGGGGATCAACGACGTTTTTTGGCTCGATTTTGCTTCTGCTTTCTTGTTTTTCTTTTTTTTTTTTCAAAACGCTTTGCGACATTTTTTTTTTCTTCTCGTTTTGCAGGTTCAACCTTTCGCCGTGATTCGGCGATGGAAGATTCGGGATGCTGCGACAAACGCATGTACGTACCGACGCACACGTGATTCGTTGAGCACCGCTTTCAATCGGGGCTTTTTTTTTCTCTAAACGAGAGGAGATTCGCCTGACGAATATCGTGCTTCTTGTTGCGGTCTTGGTCCAGCCGCCTCTTCCGATGTGATGCTGCTGCTGTGATGCTTAATGCTATAAATGCTACTTATAGTTGTAATACATAGATATGTATATATATATATATATACTTATATATGTGTATATAGTGCTTAAAACTCGAATGAAATACGCTATAATAATCCAACGCTTTGCATCCCCGTATCTCCATTCATACCCGTGAGTCACTGGGAGAAAGTCGTACCCGCGCATGCGCGCGAGAACGCTCCGATACGAGACATAACCTCGCTCGGCATTTGCGAAGCGAAATGTGTATTTTTTTCAAAATTGGCCATGTTTCGATGAACCATCGCACACCCGGCCACTTTTTGCCACTGTTCCGCCTGAGACGACTGCAGTTTCGTTCATTTTGAACGTGCCATTTTCGAAAAAATACACATCGCGTTTTCGAAGCGACCGCTTTTTCTCTTCCTTCCAGGAGAGAAATTCCTCATCCACTGAAAGAAAGAAAATTGGGTGACTGGAATAAAACAATGATAAATCATACACACGAGCTTGATTACGAGCACGAGCTTTTTTTTTCAAAAAAGACATCGATCCAAATCCCAAAAAAAATCAATCCAAGGAAAAGTCGATTCCCCCATTCCCAAATTGTCACGTACCAGGAGAAAATGAGAAAAAAACATAAACACAAGATCCATCGCCACCGCGAAAAGCTCGAAAAAGAAAATACATTTAATTCGCGAATTTCGTCATTATTTTTTCTCTCTGTAGGGCAAATTCGTGTGATTCAGCAGAGTTGTTAAAACGGGGCGATTCTCGGCGCACACCCGCGTACTATTTTTTTTTTTTGCTTTTCAGCTGTACAACACGTAATGGAGCAAGAAGAATGTACACGGTTTGAGCGAAAAATGTCGAACACGCAACTACCTAGGCTCTAAAGTTCTATCGTTTTTTTTTTTTTCTTTTTTTTTCGACCATCTGCATAACGCTTCGTTCTCGGCCTCCGGCACAGCCGTTCTCTGACTCTCGTATCTCGCTCCTTTTTTCTATCAGCGTCTCGTTCTTTCTCCCGCCGCGAGCTCGCGAGCGTTATAGCGCACACGGTATATATTCGTGCCGAAAATTTTGTGTGTATACGCGCTCTCGGTTTGGCCCCTGCTTTCGGGCTTCCCGTCTGCCCCGTGCCGCCACATATTTTAGGTCTATATCAGACACACACGTGAAGCTCGCCTTTTATAAAAAAAAAAAAGAAATAGCCGAATTGAGAACCGCTTAGCGCGACCTCGGCAACGTTTCCGCCGAAAAAAAGGCGCCTTTTTCTTCTCACTCCTCCGCCGATTTCTTTCTATATCGCTCTCTTCATAGGCTCGCTGTGTGTCACAACCCCCCTCCCTCACTACCCCTCCTAACCACCATCCTCCCCCGTCAGCCTCCACTTTGCCGACATCGCCGCCTCGAATTATAAATCTCTTTTTCCCGCGCTTTCGAGCTTCTCCGATCGAGCAGCCAGGGTCGAAAAAAAAACACGTTTCTTTGTTATCAATTTTTCAATTTCGATCAATCATCGATTTTCGGGATAATCCGTACGGTTTTTCGGAATAAAAACGTGAATCGGAGATCATTTTTGACGATCGCCGCCTCAGGAGGAGCTTGGAAAATAAATTTTTTGTTGTTTTTTTATTTAAACATTCGGTGAAAATCCGATGGACTTTTGGGGGAAGAAAAAACGAGAAGAGATCGTTTTTTTTCGACCTTCCGAGCAGCCAAATGGCTCTTTGGAGTATTTTATCGTTGAGCACGTGGTGGATGTGAAAACATGGCCGCGTTTCATGGCGTCCCGAGCCGCGCGAGCCAGCGCCGTTCCCGCGTATTTTTCGCCTCTCGATTTACGCGCACGTTTTCTTCGATACGTAGCGCCGCCAAACGAGAAGATCGACAAGGTCGCCCACGTTCGAATATCGCGCTCGAGAGTGTGTTTGCGCGTTTGTGTGTTTGGTTAACGACGCGTATAGATAAGTCCCTGATAATCACGACGTCATGCCATCGTGTGTCTCCACGCTCGACTCGCACACACGCAGGCAGCCTTCCAATAACCATTCGATACAATGGTTTCTTTTGTCAATTTCTTCCTCCCTTTTTCTCGATAAAGAAAAACGAAAAAATAACACTCCACAAAATCGTCATTCATCTTTTCGAAATTTCGAGCCTAATTTTCGATGCAACTTGGGAGAATCATGATTTTTTGTGTAAAAAAAAAAAATTTTCCCGATAATACATCTTTGTCTCGCGAATCGTCAGTTTTTCTTCAAATAGTTTCATTTATCGTCAAATTTTCGACGAGAAATGAATTTAAAAAATGGGTAAAAATAAATTATAATGTGGATACTCGATAATTTACTTTTATTTAAAAAAATTATAATGAAACGAAATAAAGAGAAGTGAAATAATGAAGGGAAGGTAGATTCGAGATTGTCAGATTCTTTGCAAACAGCTTTAGAAGCCTTTGATACTCGGAGAGAACGTTATTCAGCCGAGACCACTGCGTTTTCTCCGTCCTCGTCTTTTTTCCAGTATGTCGGGCATCAGCATAGAAAAAAGCGGGAGAAGCTCAAGAGAGAGAGCCTTGTTACAATGGGTTCGGTTCATCCTTTTTTTTTTTGTTTGAAAGTTGGTTAGTTCAGCTTCCAAGACCAGAACTAGTTAGGTTGGTTATAGACTAGCTCGGTTAGAAATCTATAGAAGCGAGAGAATAAGAAGCTGAGCGATGAGAATCCTTCGGAGCTCACGTACGAACCTTTCTTACGAGATTCAAGCGCAAGTTCTTACGTTGCCTTACTTTACTATCACGTTTTTTTCTTGTTACTTTTTCCCATCGGATGCTCATCGAAAAATAGAAAAAAAAAACGATCGATGATGAAAAACAAAAATATTGTGTCGCTGGCACGATCCAGAGAGGGTGAAAGAAAAGAAACCTAAATTTTGGGGATTCTGAAAAGGATCATTTTCGTTTCGTCAAAGACCGTCGGATCCTCTCGTGGTTGTTTAGTTTTCTCTTCACATTCGTTTTCTTAATCCAAAAACATAACCTACGGTGAGCTCATACGCAGAAACAGGGGACCCTGTAAAAGGCCGTCGGTTTACCAATACGCGGTTGCTTTTTGAGATACCACTGATTCCATATGGTTTTTACGCGCGTGTGTGTGTGAGATTAAGCGTTCGACACCGCTCCGGCACATGCTAGCCAGGCCTCGCGTCGGTATACAGGGTATCCCAAAAGTCGACGTTTGAGAATTCGTAGCCGGATTCAGAGTGAAATTACAGGTCGAAATGTGTTTTGGTGTTTTTTTGTACGACGAAAATCTTGCGAGTTATCAATCGTCAAAGTTGGAGCCAATCGGACGCGCGCTCCCCCCACCAGCGCGCGGGCCATTGGTCCAATAACTCAACGGGCATTCGTCGGACAAAAAAGTGTCAAAGGACTTTTCGACTTGGAATTTCAGCCCCCATTTAGCATCAAATTTTCAGCATCTGGTTTTCTGGGACACCCTGTAGAGTACTTAAGGAGGTTCGCACGTAATTCACGCTTTCCATCGTCAAAAACGCATTGAGAGTGAATTATTTTTATTGTCAAAAGTGTCTCCGTCGTGCTTGGATCGTTCGATGATCGTCGAGGATCAAAAACGACACGCAGAACCGCGCGAACCTCCTTAAAGCTTCTGGTAATAAACACGAGGCCATAGACATTTTGCTGCATGAGGTTCTCGCGATGGCCCGCGAGAGTCATCGCGGGATTTCGTCGTCGTCGACGGCGACAGGAAACTGCCACATTCTTCCATCGTTTTTCGCCATCTCTCTCCATCTTCCTCGCATCATTCCGCGTATTATGTCAGTATAGCTATCTTAACGCGTCTGCTGTCTGAAAGACCGCCAAACGTTTAAAGAACAAGGAGAACCTTTGGAAATCGGTACATGTGTGACGTCTTGATTCTTTTCATTCGTTTTTTTTTTCAATTACCATTGTGAAATATGTTCCGGAAATGACGATACTCCGATTGTGCTTGACGATGGTCCAGGCAGCAGAGTGCTCACAGCTTTGCCGCTATTGTTTTATTTTGATCAGTGCTCGTATTCACGTTCAACACACTGCGAAATTGTATTTCAAATTTGGAAGAACAATGCATAAAATGACGATCTTTTCGTCATCACTCTCTCGATCTCAATGATTTTTTTCTTCAATATTTTATCGAGCAACAATTGATTACAAAATGCAGTCAGGGATTATTAAAACTACTGAGAGGTTACATTTTTTAAAGAATTTTAATGAATAAATTTGAAAAAACTATTGCTATCCGAATTTTTTACAATCGATTGTTCATAAACGTGCCCTAGCCGGATCAAGAGCAGCTGTTCCAGCCTCTCGGATCGACGAATCACTTTACGTTAAACAAGCGCACTTTAGAAAGGATCGTACGCGAGTCTTTGAAAAACGAGATGAGGAAAATTTGAACAGGCGGGAGGGAATGGTCTTGCCTTGAGCACCACTGGGAGAAGAGCAAGAGATCCAAACCGTTATCTCGTCGACGTGCTCGCGCGAGCCTCGCGCTGTATATTCGGGTTCACGACACTCTTAATATACGTTACCGAATCGTTTTTCGTTCTCTCTTCTCTCGCGGGAAGTCGTGGACTTCGGTCCTCCGTGCTCGTACCCGCACAGTTGAGCGTCAATGACGAAACAGACTCGTACAGTACACATGGTACACAGCGGTCTATTTATAAACATATATATATACACAGGATGTTCCAGAATCGAATGACAGTAAATTAGACGAAACGGCGATGAAATTTCAAGCCGAAAAGTCTATAAGCACTTTGAGATCCGACCAATCCCTGCCGAGTTATCGGTTAAAACAGTCGGGAGCCAATGGGAGGCGCGGAGCCTCGCGCGGCGCGGCGGAGAGGGAAGTGCGCGCGCAGCCGATTGACGCAAACTTTGACGGTCGATAACTCATCAGGATTTGGCGGTATGAAAAAGTAGTGAAATACTTTTCGTCTCGAAATTTCGTCGCGAATGTAACTCCAAATTTTCGAAATCGCGTTCCGAGACACCCTGTATATGCATACGTATAGTATCTTCATAGTATTCGTAACGACTTGAATGAAAGAAGATAAAACGCGCCACGTGCCACCGCGGACCGAGACGCGTATTTATCGGGAGGATTTTGAAAAGTTTTTTGTTTTTTGGAAATGCCGGTGGGAGGTACACTTCCGCTGCCAAACGCAGCGATTGCTTTTGGATAATATTCGTGAAAAAACGTTGAATTATTTCGCAAAATGGGATACAAAAGGATCATTCGCATTTTTAAATGTGAATTTGATGCAAATTTTGCCATTATCCACATTTCGAAATGCTGGTTGAAAAAATTTTCTATGTTTGCCTTAGATACGCGGCCGTTGACTTCTTTGAACTATAAAGCTCCTTTGGGCTTCATCGGAGAGCCACGTGTACTCTCCGAAGACGAGAATTTTCAACGATAGTTTCAGTCTCGATTCTTTTCGTCATTTATCGTGTAATAATTAATCGTAAGACAGTCAGAAATTCCCAGTGATCATCAATAGCACCGGCAATTACGTTTTTCAAACGGATTTAATCTGGGATTTTTAAATTTCAATTTTCATCCTTGTTTTTTTTTCAATGTTCATCTCCATAGCACTGGATAACATACACTTTTCTCGGCACATTTTTGGGGAAACCAAAAGAGACAGAAAAATTGCGAAAAAATAATGAAAGAATGATTCGAAGAGCTTTCTCAGTGAATGTAGGCATGACAAAAATCCGAGAGATTCGACAGGTGTCAAAGAAAGCTGCCAACTGCTCCACCTCCCTCTCGATCGTTTTTTTCGTCACGTCCAGTCGAACGAAACATTCGCACCTGCCCCCTCGGATACGATAACACGTAGATTAATATACGCCAGATGATCGAGCAGGATCGCAGGAAAAAATCCACATTTTTTCGTCAGTTCTGCAGCATTAATGATCAGCAATTAATTCTGAGATGGAACGAACAAAAAAAAACTATCGAATCGAATTGTCTCTTTTTAAATATATTTATACACAAGCGATTCAATGCACTGCAGAACGGAGCTTCCCGACGTCTTTGTCCTCTTTTAAAATCCAATTTCCGCTTCGGGCGAATGCATTTTCTTCGACAATCATCGTGTGTTGATACTCGAGAAGGAATAAACGAAAAAAAGGAGCAGTCGATGAATTGTGTTTTTTTTCATGCACAGGCTCAGTATTTTGCACAAGTCAGGACCTATCTTAACGTGTACGTAGGTCTGTATCGGAGACTGGCGTTTTTCGGTCTCTTCCTCATCTTCTCCTTGCCCCTCTCTCTCTCTCTTGGCGTATACGTAATATTGCTTCTTTTGGCAAACTAACCTACCCACCTGAGCAATCCATTGTGGTTCCTCCGCGCTCTCTTTGTCCGGGATTTCTAGCCTCGCGAGGGAGGTTCATGGGAGATCGCGTAAGAGATGAAACGAGGAACGAGTGCAGCGTTACTCTCAAGCGATTTCTCGATTATTTTGATCGAAGGCATTTTCAAAAAAAAGTCAAAAATCTCGAAAATTCGATCTTTTCCCTGTCAAACTTCCAGACAGCGAAAGCTCATGGGATCCCTGAGGAAAAGGGGATGAAGAAAACGAGTCTCGGAGGAGACCCTGCGGGAGAGGGCTGGAAAGCGAACTTTCATCCGACTTTGCTCTTTTGGCACTCGCGGAGCCTCGCTCGATCGACTCTCCCATAACCTAGCAGTATACACACGTGTGTACATTCGTACGTGCGTGGATTCCTCGATATATGAGTTACCTGGTAGTTTTGGTAGTTTTTGTAGCCCAGGGGAGCTCGGGGAGGAAGAAGTTTGAGGAGTCTCGAAAGACCTTGAGGCCCGCCGGTCTCCGGGCCTTCTCTCCTCCTGCCTGGATCGGTGGTGGAACATAATTCGGCAAGACCAGTACTGACCCACTATATAAAAGGCACTTGCCATCCTCCTCGTTCACGAGGACAATTCCCCTGCTACCTTCTCCCTCTGGGAGCCTGCTAACCTACTCTTGGACTCTTGAGCCCACATCCACCGGCTCTTTTCTCTCTCTCCCTCTCCCTCTCTCTCTCTTTTTCTCCCTCTTATATAAATATCCATACACCCTAAAATTCGTTCGAGCCCCGTTCTGCCCTGAGCTTCAAACACCGGGGTTCACCCCTCCTGGCATCCCTCATCCCTGCCCCCTTTCGTCCTTTGCGATATTTTCATCTCGCTTCAACCAACGTTCAGCTCCATCGCCGGACGAAACTCCCCTTCGTAACTTCTGTCTCTCTCCTCCTCTCTCGCTTCTTTCTTTTCCCATCTCTTTCTCCATCGTTTTTCATCTTCTCTCTCTCAGAGTTGCCTCGATCCTCGTCCCCTCCTCGGAGCACAACTCCCTGGAATTTCCGTGCTCCGAAACCGCGTTACGTTAGGACCCATCTTCCGGAGCACACACGAGGAGGTGAAATATCCGTGTGCACGCTCACGTGTCCTTTCTCGTGGTAGTCTCATTGATAGATCGGTCGGACTCGCATATGTGTATATTAGGGTGTTTCATTTTCGGGCGACACTCTGTTTTTTTCCTCCCCTCCGTGGTGAAACCTCGGGATACACGTTGCGGGACGGATTTTCGGCCTAGCAAGGATATTCCAGCTCGATTTCGCACTCCGTTTTGGGAAACTCGATTCTGCATTTGAGAAACAGGGGGAATCAGCTTTTTCTTCGTTCTGCATCCTTATTTTCTGTGGATAACGATTTTTTTTACGAAAAATCAAATTTGAGTAAAATTCCTCGTGGATGGCATCGTTTCTGCTTCCAATTTATGAGTAATTATAAGATTCCCCGATTATCGAGTACTCAAATTGATCATTAAAATACAGTCTCGTAATTGGCACTTGAATAATTCGTTTTTTTTATCAAAAAAATGATCATCGACCGAGAAAAATGACGTTGAACGAAAAACATTTTTTTCCCCGTATTATTCAACGGGAAAATTGAATTTCAAAATTTTCCTACAGCGTGTATCATCGGTTTTTCATTTTGGACGGGGCAAAAAAGTTTCGTCGACAAACGAAACACCCTAACGCGTATATATATAACTCGAACCTTGAAATTTTGGACCATGCTGTGTTTAGGATCTCCGACGATGTATGCGCGCATACACGGAGCCAAAAAGGATATAAGACGCGTTCGTTGTGTGTGGTAACGCGCGGGAAACGAATATACATTCTGGAGGGAATATCCACCTAGCATAGCAACTGCTGTTTTTGCATTTCTTGAGCAGAACGCTGCTCGTGCACGCCCCACGCTCTTACGCCTTCCATACACACACGTACCGGTACCTTAAAGAACTTTTTTTTCTCACGTAACGGGTGTCCCGACGGATCTACAAAAATCTAAATAAAGACGTCCGCCAAAATGTCATTTATCTCGTCAAAATTCCAAATAAACGTCAGAATTTTTTTTTTTCGTCGTCAAAAATGCATGAAAATACAATCAAAAGTCCGTCAATTTTTTATCGAAAATTAAATTCGTCAAATTGAGAATCTCCTCGCGCTAATTTCGACGAACGTTTTTCCTTCGATTTCTAAACGACCGAGACGTTCGAATCGAGCGTGAAATTCGAGTCCAGCAGCGGTGCGTTTGGAATACGTTTTTGAAATACGATTCGAATTAGATGCTCGTATCCTGTGTGTTGAATTCCCCCCCCCCCCCCCTCACTTCCTCGTCTTTTTTTTGTCACCGATTTTTCTCATCAGCATCCGTGCACGAAGGTACGAGCGGGCCGAGTAGATGGACGAGGGAATTAGAAAAAGAGCCACGACGGTGGTTGCTCGCTAAATCGTTTTGTTGTTCGTACGAAAAACCTGTTACATGTCGCGAATTTCGGAGCATCTCACGCGTCAGACCGCTATGTAGATGAAACATTTTATGTATATATTATATGCCATGTCCGGTAATAAACAGGCAGGGAGATTTGTCATGGCACGTTCTAAGTAGCCATCCAGTGGCCCCGTAACGGTGCCTCATTTTTTTTGTCTCCCTTAACTGTCGCGAATATTCTCCTTCACTTTTACGCTGTGTTTTTTTTTTTTTCCTCGAGGGTACAGCGTGTAACCTGTCGAAAAAGACGAGCCAAACAACGTATCAATCCGCATTCGCACGGAAATTCATTATTTCGCAAGGAAAAAAACAGCTTTGGACTTCCCAAACGATTCTGTGCATTTTGGAGTAAAAATTCGTCATTTTGGAGTAAAATTCACCGTTGAATATTTCGGAGCAGGAATCGTCAATTTTCTCGCCTCCTTCGTGCGACATTCGCGTCTTTTTCCTCCACAAAAATCCCATCTCGCGTTTATCGAATTGCATAATCGTTCGTTCGAGTTTCGAAAACGAGTTTCGTCGTAACCGCGCTACCGATGAGCAGAAAAATTCAATGTATATGGTGAATGAACTCGACGAGCATACAAGTTACATGCACATGGCGCGAGATTATATTTTGCGTACACGTTTGCACGTATGTAAAAAAAAAAAAAAAGAAAAAAAGCACACGTACGTGCCTCATACACGAGCTTCACAGTGGGCTAGCTATTCGAGACACCTGGCGCAGGGTTAATAGATAAAGAAAAGGAAATACGAGTGGATAACAAGTCGCGCTCTTTCGCGCATCCCTTGCCTCTCGTTTTCTATCGTTTTTTTTTCTTCCTCTTTTTCATTTTCTCCTTTCTTTCTCTCTCTCTCTCGACGTCTAACTCAATATAACGAGACACGTTGGGCCACCCGTTGGGACGTTTATCCGTTCCTGAAGAATACCACCGACACGTCCTTAGCCGTGTACATATTTATATACACGCATATACGTCCTCCGTTAACAAGTTTTTTTTTTTTTTAACTCGTGCATAATAAGCGCATCTAGTGCGAGAGCAACCGAGAATAAAAAGTAGCGAGATAAAAAAAGAATTGTATATATATATATCCGCGAGACCCGGTTCGCCGATACTTTCTCATAACCTCTTGATCCTGATTAGAATATGACTGGGGAACGAAAAACTAGAAGTACGCGGAGAGCCATAGGAAAGTAGCTATACGGGAGTCGACGACCCAAGTGGTCAAGCCAGGGCGGACGCGTACTCCGAACGATTTTTCAAAGCATCTATAAATGTATATAGATTTATTTACATATGTGTATACACATTTATGGGTTACATTGAGAATTGCGGGGTTTGTTCGGTACCGTGCACGTGCAAGGAGCCGACAATTTACCCTGACAACCCGGAAGCATAGGTGCTTTTCCGGTTTCGCTCGGGGCTTCGAAAGTCGACACGTTTTACGAGTATTTTTGCAAACTGGTACGGGTGTGCGCATCTCCGGGCGAGATGGCCGAGCGAATTGTTGTTCGGCTCGTGATTTTCCATGGGAAAAATCCCTCGTGTCGGGGCAACGACACGTGGGATACTCCAAGATGGATTTCTCGAAATACCGCTTTTGGAGCATGTTTTTTTGGATTTTTGTCGATTTTTTTCGCGCGAAATACTTGTCTTATCTTTGTTTCGTTCGAGATGGCCGAGCGAAATGTTTTTCGGCTCGTGATTTTCCATGGGAAAAATCCCTCGTGTCGGGGCAACGACACGTGGGATACTCCAAGATGGATTTCTCGAAATACCGCTTTTGTAGCGTGTTTTTTTGGATTTTTGTTGATTTTTTTCGCGCAAAATACTTGTCTTATCTTTGTTTCGTTCGAGATGGCCGAGCGAAATGTTTTTCGGCTCGTGATTTTCCATGGGAAAAATCCCTCGTGTCGGGGCAACGACACGTGGGATACTCCAAGATGGATTTCTCGAAATACCGCTTTTGTAGCGTGTTTTTTTGGATTTTGGTCGATTTTTTTCGCGCGAAATACTTGTCTTATCTTTGTTTCGTTCGAGATGGCCGAGCGAAATGTTTTTCGGCTCGTGATTTTCCATGGGAAAAATCCCTTGTGTCGGGGCAACGACACGTGGGATACTCCAAGATGGATTTCTCGAAATACCGCTTTTGTAGCGTGTTTTTTTGGATTTAGGTCGATTTTTTTCGCGCGAAATACTTGTCTTATCTTTGTTTCGTTCGAGATGGCCGAGCGAAATGTTTTTCGGCTCGTGATTTTCCATGGGAAAAATCCCTCGTGTCGGGGCAACGACACGTGGGATACTCCAAGATGGATTTCTCGAAATACCGCTTTTGGAGCATGTTTTTTTGGATTTTTGTCGATTTTTTTCGCGCGAAATACTTGTCTTATCTTTGTTTCGTTCGAGATGGCCGAGCGAAATGTTTTTCGCCTCGTGATTTTCCATGGGAAAAATCCCTCGTGTCGGGGCAACGACACGTGGGATACTCCAAGATGGATTTCTCGAAATACCGCTTTTGTAGCGTGTTTTTTTGGATTTTTGCCGAATTTTTTTCGCGCGAAATGCTTCTCTTGCATGAATTTCCAGGTTTTTCATTTTTATTACTCAATTCGTGGCTTTGAAGTTTGCGTGGATTTTTTTGCATGCATATTTTCTCGGTTTCATTATTTTTCTCAAAGATTTTTGCAGATTGTTCAATTATTTTGCACATAAGATGTCATTCATTCGGCAATAGTGGTGGACTCGATTTTTATCAAAGCGCAAATTTTCCGTTCCAACGAGGCATCGTGATTTTTCCTCTCGACTTATGTTTTTTTTTCCTACATTTTTTTTTCCAGGATACACCTATCTGGGATTCGCCCTGGTCGTCGAGCCATCCGTAGCGAGCGGCACGAAAAAACGGTAAGCGAACGTCTCCGTTTCTTCATTTTTGTCTCTTCCGTTTCCGTTTTTCACACGCAAACTCATTAGTCATCGCTCCGAAAAAAATCGTCGAATTTCGAACGATTTTCGAATCAAAGAACAATTCCGACATTTACCCGACGAAACGTCAGTTTTTTTTTCATCGAAACACGGTATTTCCAACGAAAAAACAAAATCAACGAGAGCTGATAAAGATTTTTCGTAACCGGAAATTAAAGCGTTCAAAAAAAAAAGGGGAAAAGAGAGAAAAATTGTTTAATTATACAAGAGCGTCGGTTGTGTTTTGCTGGTGAATGAAAAATGCGGGATTGAAAATTGAGAATTTATTCGCGGCGCAATAATTTCGGCAATTTTGACGAGGCGATCAACACTTTTGCGGCCGTGTGTTTCTGAATCGAGGGAGATCGCGTGTAATGCCAGGATAATTAGGAGGATAATCGGACGCGTGTGCTCGCGAGTCCGGCGAATGGCGAAAAATGCGAACGAGCGAGGGAGAAAGACGGAGAAAGATTGCACGTGTAATTGGCATCGGAATATACGGTATAACACACACGGGAGGTTGGCATAAAAACGTCAGGAGTGCGGCAATAAAAAATAAAATAAATCCGTCGGATTACAGCAGTGGAACTCAATATCAATTTTTTTCATCGCGAGGATAATCTCACTCACGAAAATTCCACATCGTAAAAATTAAATTCCTCTCAGTGTCTTTTAAATCCACATGTTTATTTACATAAAATTAAAAAGTATTCCATCGACATCGGGAATGACAAAAAATTCTCAACAAACCCGCGAATCGGGATTCGAAATTGCGCTGTATCAAAGCCCAGCATCAGACTGATTCGAGAGCTCTAATTATCGAAAAAAAATTGATAAAAAAAAATCCTTCGAGCGTCAATAGGTCGATTTTTGCGGATCGAAATGACGTTTTTTAAAGGAGAATTTTTTTTTTATTGAATGTATTTTTTGTCGATTGAAACCTGCGTCTGGTTGCGTGGCTGTGCGCGTCATTTGGGAGCCGCTGCATCGGCCTGTCTCGAGCCAGCAGCGATCGCCGCTCGCGATCGTTCTCCGAGAGGAAACGAGAGAAACACCCGAAAAAGTGTGGCACCTGCCTCCACCCTATATATATATATACATAAGGGAGTGTATATAGATATAAATATCCTTATTTTTATAAGGGATAGCGCCGGTAAGCTCATCGAGAGCAGCGACGCCACCCGAGCAAACGAAATTAAACGTGGGGAGCCTCGTACAGCTCGACGGTTGTGTTTCTTTTCGATACTTTCCGAGCTCGTGCCACGCAACAACCGCGCCATTCTCGACGGAGAGAATTCTCCAATCTCTCATTTTCCCCCTGCCTCAAACTCGCACTTTAACACCCCCGATTTGGTCCAGTCATTATCATTTTTTTTCCTCGCAAAAACAGTCCGACAGGAAAGAACGACGAGGGTCGTTGGAAGCTCCTCAATTTTCGTACATTTCTGTGCTTTTAAATTATGAAAGAATGCAGAGTTTCGAAGAAAAAAAATGTTCAGTAGCAAAACGTTGAGAAGAAACGTTTTTTTTTTCATCGAACAATGATTTGTCGAAACGTGCTCGAGAGGGTAGATATTTAGGGGAGGAACAGGGAAAACGAAATCGTAAGAGGAGGAAGGCTCAAAGGTCTCTGAGATGAGCAAAGGATAAGAGAGACGATGAAGAAAAAAAAACAGCATCCCAGCGGAGAGATCACATCGATAGCCTCCGCTGATCGCCCCACGAGTGGCTCGTCCGGAATTTTTCCTCGCGAATTTCTATACGCGCGGACGCTCCTCGACTCTCCCAGGGCGGTCGTAACGAAATTTCGAGCAGCGAGAAGCTCCGAGGGTGAGCACGGGGCGATCCTCGCCGACCGCGAGGTCGCAAATTAATTTCCATACGAACCGATGCGTTTCAGATGTAAAATATGTCGCGCGAGAGGCCCTCCGGGCGATCAGCGAACGGAGGAGCACAATATGACGAGGGCGAGGGGCGAGGATGCGTTCGGAAAGGGTCGCGAGTTTGCAAAAATCGCAACAGAGTGGCGAAGATGAAGAAAACAAAAAAAAAGAGATAAAGGAAGATGAGAGAAAAAAAGGGACCAACTGGTACGGGCGAAAACGAGTTCTCATTCGGGGTCTGACCCTGCGATCTATCGTTGATTAGAATAAAAACGCTCCGAGGATCTCGACGCGAACAAAAGTATTTATTCCTAAGGCGAATTTCAAAATTTAACAACGCTCGAATTTGATTTTTTTTTTTCAATCTTAAAGTAAACACCGAAAACAGAGAAACGTGCGATTTTAGGGGTGTCATTTTCGGATGAAAAGAACGAATTCTTTTGGGGCGGTTGTATTTTTTTTTTGGTTTTTTTTTCGAATTCGAGTTTCGCGACGAAACTCGAGGGAAAAAGTCGCGTGGATGTTGGTTCTCATCCATATGTTCGACGGGACACCGCAGAGATCAAACTGTCGGTCGGACAACGGTGCCATTTACCGACCATAAGTTCTGAATGCACTTTGCAACAGGACGAGACCGCCCCGACCGCACAATGCATCGCTGCATCCGAGGCACGTGCAGTGTCGCCATTATTGTGTTCTCCCTTTCCGAATGCACTTACAAACACTCGCGTACACTCACGGGAGAACATGGGGTGTATGTACGAGTTATTTCAGTCGAAATCGAAGGGGTTGAGTTTTTATCGATATTTTTTTTCCTTAAATTAATCGATAAGGTACACTCGATACCGCGATTTATTTACGTCCTCGATGCACAACGCTTGAAAATTTAACACTTTTTTTTCACGATCTTTGTCCGGCAGAATCTCAATTGAAAAAATAAAGGTGACTATTTTTCAGACAATTTTATACACAAGATAAAATATATAAATAATAAAATGATTGATTCGGTTAATAATTGAAAAAAATCTGCTTTCGACGAAGGGACATTTTTATCGTTGCTAGGACATTTTCCTGGTCGGTTTCCCGTGCAAAAAGGACGATTTTTCACCTCCGAATATCCTTCAAAATGAAGAATCAAAATTCACTCGATATTTCGCCATTCAGTCTGGAATACCCTGTGCATACCGTCAGAGTACGAGTCCGCGATGCATCAACGTCAGTTTGCCTCACCGCTGCATTTCAATGCACACAAACCGCGCGCGGTAGCAACGGTTGAGCCCCCTTTTTCCTCTCTTTTTCTCTTTGCTTCTTTTCCTACTCCTTTATTCCCCAATCTTCATGTATGCTCTCGTATTATCGCGCGATACGTGTACAGTCTCGATCGATTTCTCCGAGGCGAGAGACTCATTCAGAACTTGGCGTACAACACTCACGCCCACTTCTCATTTTTTCTTTTTTTTATCATCGTTATTATCATTATTCCTCGTCCACTTTGTGCCTCACGACGAGTGTTCTCGTATGCCCACAAGGTATTCGCAAAAATAACAACAACGGACGAAAATTTAAACAACGTAAATAAAAAAAATAAAAATAACTCCCTTCGATCGTTAATTCCGCAAATTACTCGTCGATGAACAATTTTCCAACCCTTTTGCGGGATTAAATCATTCGATAATCCTCAACATGTTCCATCGGACGATATTTCGAAAAAATCGAAATTTTCCTGAACGAATCATCTCGAAAATCATGGCGATCTTATTTTTCGTGCCCCGCGGTAAATACGTCCGAAACAACCCTCCACCCCTCGACTGGCCGAAATTCCACCTGTGCCACCGCAAGTACATCGAACAATGAGTACGCAAGTGCGATGTGCGACAATTTTTTTTATGCACCGCAAATCGCATACAAATTCACGTCCGCGGAGTGCATTGCGCGATAATCGGACGTTACCCTCGTCCTCGGACACGTTGGATCCTCGTGTTTTCGCACCCTTTTCTCGTACGCGCTTCGCGCACTCGAAGGGGGTTGCACTTTTCGCTTTTGCATAACAAGGCCCGCGCGCGGTATGCACCTCCGAGGGAGTAAATGCACCGACGTGTATATCGTATTTCGGTCGTCAAAAAAAAAAGAAAAAAAAACGGGCGTAAAATTTAGCAAACCGGTACTCACTGAAATGTACATCAGTGGCCTTCTGTACTTTTTTTTTCTCCTTTTTTTCTTCTTTTTTTGACAGTCGATATACGCGTAAACGTCACCGGATGCACAAATGCATCTCCGGCGCGCGACCCCGCTGCGATTGACTCGCGAGACTTTAACAGGTAGTGCGAGTTCCCCTTTTGGTCCTTTTTCACTCTCGGAAGGCTCGAAAGTCCCTGGGTCTTGCCCCCCTTCGATTGTACATGCACTTTTGACCTTAAAAACAAGTACGTTATTGTTACCCCCCTCCTGGTAGTACGTAGATTGAATGCATAAAAAAAAAACGTCGATTTTAACGAAATAAATGGGGTAGAATGAGTCGCTCGTGGCGCAGGCTCGTGAAAATGCGGAGAGTGAGAATTTCGTTGAAATTTATCCTCGTCGCGGTTCGCTGCATAATTTTTCACGTTTTTTTTATGTACGTGCATTACGTGACGTTGTAATTTGCATAACGACTTTTTTTTCATCCGCGTGTGTTACACTCGAGCGTACAAATGAAGCGATTGAGATCGTTGATAGGCGCAGCGGACGCCGTATTTTTGAGGATTTTTTACGCGAAAAGAGAGACGCGAGAATTCTCACTCCGATGAGGAGCTTTCTCGCAAGTACACTCACACCTGTGGCCGATCGTCAATTTGTAAGTGTACGCGCGATTTACGGAGGTTTTCTCTCGTAACTCATTACACGAGTGTTTTTGCCCGACAAACTTGTGCAAAAACCCTCATTTTAACACACTTTTCTCGCCTCGATTCACTTCCGGAAGAGACGAGGATTTAAAATCGTTTCTTACGATCAAAAGTTGAGATTATTTCGCGAGGATATTTTCGGCAAAACGAGAGATCACATCCTCGAAGAAATTCATCCAACCGGATGTATTTTTTTGCACCTTTATTTGTCAAAAATTCATTATTCGTTCACCTTATATCTTTTTCATTATTTTGTTTATTTTATCCATCGATTATATCTGGAATAAAAGAATTTAATATTCTGACGAAAAAATAATTTATCGTCCGCGATCGCGACTTGATTTGCTCGATCGAAGACGCACGACACACTTGGGTGTAAATTTACATATTTTATGGATACCGCAACCTGCAACTGCACATCAGGTGACTCGGAAACTGCACAGCTCGTGCATCCCCTCTCGCGTACATTTCAAGTTCAGATCTCGCACCCTCTCTCTGCAATCATTTCTCGTCCCCTTTCATCGTTTTATCTCTCTTTTTTTTCCACTAACATTTTTTTGGATACTAAAAAAACGCAAGTTCGTTGAGTACCGATTGATGATTGATTTTTTTTTCGTTTTCATTTTCAATTTGCAAAAAAAAAAACGCCACTCCGATCCGGATGCGGCGTGATGAGAAATTTCGTTGCGTGTTTCTTCGCGAATTACGATGCACTTAATTTCGACCGATGTATGTATATATGTGTGTATATGTGCATATATATGCAATATTTCTTTCTCATTTCGGCGGCTGCATTCTGCCCATCTTTCTCGTTCCTCCTTTTCTCCCTTATTCCCGTCCTGCCTTCCTCTCTCGGACACCCTTTACCTCCTCACCCCATAAAATCCCCACCAGAGGCTCGAGCGAGAATCGTTGCATGCGGCGCGTGCCAACCTCGTGCTTCGACTCCTCCCCGACTCCTCAATCTTTCCTTCGTATATACCAACGCTGCACCGCAACCCTTTTCGCTCCTCTTCCTCATCTTCTTCCTTTTCCTCTATTTATGAAACAAGAACAACGACGTTCGTCGTGGACGCGTATACTTTCGCGATACTCGTATACAGGCTGTCGCAAAACTCGGCTCTGACGATTGGAAGCCAGATCGGGGATGAAATTCCGGGACGAAAAGTATTTTAGCATTTTTTCGTACGACCGAAACCCGAGGAGTTATCGACCGTCGAAGCTCGAGCCAATCGAGCGCGCGCTCTCCCCTCTCCAGCGGGCGAGCGCGCGCGTCCCATTCGTCCGACTGTTTTAATTGATAACTCGACGGGAATTCGTCGGATCGAAAAGTGCTTGGAGACTTTTCGACTTGGAATTTCATCCCCCATGCGGTATTAAATTCCCGGCATCGAGTTTTTTCGACACCCTGTTTATTTGTATGCATGCGATACGGAGTATCACGCAACGGCGAACCGACGCACGCACGCGGGATTCATCACTTGTTGCATCGACGCGTCCCGCCTGTGCAACAGCAGGGTTGATTTCTAGAGTCTTTTTTTCAGTGCCAAGATACGTATGTCGATATTGGAGGCTGATTTTGCGAAAAACACAAAAATTTCGGTACGTACCGCAGGAACGAAAAAACGGGTCTTTTTGCCACGTGTGTCTCCGCTCGCAGCATCCAATCTGCTCCTCTCTTGTTTATATCGTTCTTGCATAAAAAATGGATCGTTTTCTTTTAATCGAATCGAGGAATCTCTCCCATCGAGTTGATTGTCGTACCGCGGGAATAAAATGAACTCGAATCGCCAAAGTGAGTCCGGTGAGCTCGTAGAGAATAAACGTTGGTTCTCCCTTCGTTTTTTTCTTGAATGTGCACGTACAAAAAAGAAAAAGAAACGGAGAAGAATTGACGTCTAAAATCTCAACCGTAGATGAGATCCGAGCGAACTACGAGGGGGAAAACGTCGAAAAACTGGTGTGAAGATTAGAAACAACTTGCAGATCCTCTCTCTCTCTCTCTCTCTCTCTCTTTCTCGTCGTTGCGAAATTCATTGAATGCAGCGACGACACCTGAGAACACGCCCTTTCGTATACGTTCGATCCTCGTTCAATTACCATTTTTGCAGTCAATCTCATTCAAAACGCCGAGTCCACTTTCGATTCTCTTTCTCACGTGCGTCAACTTTCTGAAGTTTTAATCCAATACAAATACAGCAACGAAAAAAAAAAATGCAACATCGAGCTCGTTCACTGGGGTGAAAAGTACAGACACGTGGGTATTACACTTATTACATATTCAAAAGTTTATGTTTGCTCAAAATTTACATTCGGCCGGCTCCCAGCGGGCTCGAGGCTGCGAATAACCCAGTTACCATCACGAAAGTGTGTTTCTTCGTTCCATGAAAATTGATAGTTTATTTTTATTGTTTGAAAAAATATTTTATTTCTTTTTTGGTTTTTTTGGAATTTCGCATTGAATTATTGAGTTTTCGATGGAATATCGGTGTGTTTCGTAATCAGGGGGCAAAAATACGTCGATATAGACGGTTTAATTGAATTTAAAAACTCGAAAATTTTTCGCAATTTTTTGCCAGATTGGTTTTAATCACTAAAATGCTCGCCATTTCTTTTCCCTTTGAGATAGATACTCCAACTTGTGCTTATTCTCTTGGCAATCGTTGAGGCTTCAAAATGCCGTTTGGTTCATCGCGATATCTTTATTTTTCGATTTTTGGCAGATTTTTAAAGACAGACCATCGATTTTCGCAAATTTTTCCATACATACCCCTTTGCTGTTTTTTAGCTGATTTTTGACATCGATTTTGACGGAGAAGAAATCAAGCTATCGACATGAAACTTGCACCATTTTCTAAGTCTACTCAAGGGCTATCCAAAACACCCCCAAAAAATCTAAGTAGGTTAATTAGGACGAAAGTTATGACCACTTGAAATTCCGGCTTTTCGGGAATTCTGGAAAAGTGGCCAAAAATGACGAAAATTTTTTTTTCTCAATTTTCTATATCTAAAGAGCCTATTCGATCGGGATTTCTCCGCCGATTACGAAACTCATAGACTTTTTCGCGAAAACTCGAAATTTCAGTGAGAAAACGCAAAAAAAACGATTCTGGCGATTTCCGGTCAAAGAGTCACAAACAGCGTCTAATATTTCGCATAATCTTTTTGTCGTATATTTCACAAACTTGAATTCAATCGAATTCGAAATGTCCATCATTTTCCTGTGCAGCTTGCGACTAGTGTGTATCCGGAAGCCCCTTAATGTCCGTAAAAAGTGTACGGAAGCCCACCGCCAGTACCGATGGTGGGTAATAAAGATAAGGAGGCTCTTCCAATCTGAATCTCGTCGATCAGATCGGAAAGATGCTCCCTGGGCGTCTGCCAGGGGAACGCAATTTGCGCACTCGGATAACGCGCTGTACATCCCGCGTCGTTGATGACGTTTTCTCTCCTCTCGTAAAATTTATATACATATAAACATCTCGAGAGGATCCGAACTGAGGCCTCTTCCTAAAATGCGATTATATCGTCCTGCGCGAGCTAAACGACTTCCTCGTCTTCCTCTTTCCCTCCCCGATGTTTTACCGCCCGCTTTTCCTCGCAGACAGCCGCAGACACGCGATTTTAAACGAATATCATTTGAGGCAACCTTTTCCGGAAATAAAATTTGCCCTTCCCCTCCATTTTACCCTCTCCTTCCTACTAAAATCGCGCATAACGAAAACACGTGAAATTCACATTTCCATTCGCTTTTTTCCCGACGTTTTTCATCCCCCCTTTACCCCGCGATTTAATCGATTTTCCATGATTCGTATTAAGGGGTTACCGCGCATCGCGCTCTTTTGTCATTTTCTCACACTGTCGAGGGGGGAGGAAAAGATCCGTGACGGGGAGCGAAGATCGCGTAAAGTGTCGGCTCAAAAGTAAGAAAGAAATTTAGCGTTTCGAGAGGAGAAATCGCGGAGAAAGAGAGGAAAGAGGATAAACGAAAAAATGAGAAAAAAAAAGAGAATAAACAAGACACTGTCCTAAGTGGAGCGATCTCGTTCTCGGTTCTCGGCGTCTCCGCAGGTGATGAAGAAACGTTCCGCAACGCGCACCTTCGTCCCAATCGTCCCTTTTTTTTTTTTGCTCCATCGTTTCGTATTTTTTCTCCTCTTTTCCTTCATCTTTCTCGCGTCATTTAATTATCTCGAAAATTGAAGCACGCTGACGTGCAATAATTATTGTTATCCCCGCGTTTCATGCCGTTGCCGCTCTCGTTTCCTCAAGCGGTAATTTCGCTTTTTCCTTTTTTTTTTCAACGGCGGTCGCGACGATGCACTTTTCGGTTCCGCTTTGACGCGGTCGGCCGTGCCGCGAGATTTTTCGTTTTATCTCCGAGACGCGCGACGCTCGTAAAGTCATCTCGAAACGCGCTTCTCGCCATTGCTTCGCGAATGCACCTGCCGCCACGAATTTCCTTCCTTTTTTTCGTACTTCAACGAGAATATCAGTAGCGTTCATTGAAACATTTTTTTTTATCGAAAAGTCAATATTTCCGTGCTTTTTTATTTTTTATTGCTTTTTTTTACATTTTATCTCGAAAAGACGAGATTCGATGATGTCGAAAATGAAGTAATTCGACACTGCAGGGTCGATTGCGACGATTGAAACGTCGCTTTTTGAAAAAAGTCGAAATTTTTCGTGTTTTTCATTCTCAAAGCTGTCGAACGAATGGAATTTTCATTCGATCTTTCCCTCAGAAAAAATGAGAATTATTACTGCGAGGGAAAAACGAAAAAACCGGAAATTCTCGATTAAAATCCCTTGGATCCTAAATTGCGAATCCCGGTGGAAGCTCGATGGTCGCAAAGGTCGAAAAAAAAAATGTCAGAGGCAAAAGGGACGATAAAAATGCCAAAGAGAGGGCTGCCGAAAGTGGGAGTGTGTACACAAGAAGTTCAATTTTGTCCTCTCAAACTGGTTCGGGCGAATTAAAATTCTTTCAAAGTCACGTCCACGAGAGAATCTTTTTCGATATCGCGAATGCGCCATGTCTAATTACATATTTTTCTCGTGCACGTATGAAAATAAATAGGCGATATGTACGAGCGCAAGAGGGCCGGATATTTAACGGCTATTTGGCTCGTAATTGGCGCAACCAGAGAAAAAAAAAAGACAGGAAAAAAAAAAGTCTGTAGCGGTTCCGATCCTCGATATCTTCTCGTTCCGGTTGACGAAACGAGAGACGAAGAAACACCTGGCCCTTGGATCTTATCACCGTTTTTTATTAGTTCTCTTCGCTCTCTTTTTCGTCGTTTCAATTTTTCTTTTTTCAAAATGAAAAACAAGGAAAGCTCGTGAATTATGCGAGTCCAAAAATTGGACGAAAAATCAGTGTCACTCGAGGTATGAAAATAAATAAAAAATAAATTGAATAGAAAGAAATGAACGATTTCGTTTGTCGCGAGAAGAAAATAAGTTTTTTCAATATTCAAAGAATTTTTTTTCATAAAAATTTTGCAACACCGTCGATCGAAATTGTCACACACAGCGTCTGAAATGAAAATTCTATTCGATCGTTTTTTCCACCCCGTGCGATATCGGTATAGTTTCAGAATATTCTCGCGTTTTTTTTTTTTTTTTTTTTCATTACAAGCCAAAGACAAAAATCTCAAAGAAATCGACGTTGAGATGAAATTCAAGTTCCTCTCCCATAAATTGAGATTAGCCCGCAGTGAGGGATGGTCGAAGGGTTCGCAGACTTTGAGGTACAATGAGAACGATTTGCATGCTCTTTCGAGTTTACCCTCTTCCGCCTTTCATCTTTCTTTCTTCTCGCTCTCTTTTTCTTGTTTGAGAAAAAAAAAGTATCTCCCGAAGTGTATCGGCATAAATATAATGGACGAAAGTACAAACGCTGGATTATTGCACTCTGTGTGTGTTGTGTGTGTGTGTGGAGGCAGAAGAATGGACCAAGGGATGCTGCGGAAGTAAAAATGAAAATATAGATTTGTCCTGTTGTATTTTTTTTTCTTTTTCCTCAAAGTACACCAGAGTGTGCGAATATGTATCTCAAGTAAAACGACACGTCGCGGGTATCGCTTGTTTTTTAACGCCTTGACATTCCTCTCCTCCCTTCTGCAAGCTACTTCCTACAAATGTGTTTTTTTTCTGCATCCTATGCTTTCAGGGGTAGCGGCTCTGCTCTACCGGAAATCCCGGTCGACCAGGTCGGCAACGGATGGAGGTGAGTTCATCCCCGCTTTACTTCCCTCTCGAAACGCCACGCGCGTTTTCTGCATTTTCTTCTCCGAGATACGATTTTTTTTATTCAACAATCTCATCAAAAAATTCAGCGTTCCTGTGTGCAATTATCGAAAATTTTCTCTTCCCTCTTCTCTTTTTTCGAAATTCAAAATAATTCGATAATCCGCAGTTACTCATGAATAACTCAAAAAACTTTCAGTCAGAGAATTTTTTCGCTTTTTAAACAATGTTCTTTTTAAAAAAAAACTTTTCGATAATTTTTTTTAGACAGTTGTTTTCCAAAATTAAGGTGTTTGATACCGACAATGTAGTCGACTGTTTTTCGGATTTTTGAATCATCGCCGAGTGCTCGAAATTCCTATTCTACTTTGTTTCTTTTTTCCCTCGAATATGGCGCACGAATTTTATTACGTTTCACCGATGATGCACTTCCGTTGCGATGTTTATTCATCAATGTCCGAAGGATAGAAAAAAAACGCAATTCTCGAGTTCCGGTGGTACACCGATTATTTATTTATTCAGACACGCTCGCGTCTAGCACCCGACAAACTTTTGTTTCACCTGGGCTGTTTACGATCCGTGCAACCGTTAATTTATAATTTGAGAGCGTCTGCGTAGCCTCGACAGAAACGGTTTCAAAACACCCTCACCTTAACCTACCCGAAAAGCGTAGTTTAAAAGTGAAGGCCGTTTCTACACGTTCCTCATCGGTTACCCCAGTTTGCACATTCTCTCGGTCTTGTAATTCGCCCCAAACACAAGGAAATGGAGCTAGAAAACGAGATACGCCATAGTTTGACGTTTCCACGTCGGTTTGCCATTTATCGATTTTTTTTTCAATTTTTATCCTTCTTTTTCTTTTTTTCCACGTCAAACGAAACAAAACGAGGAAAATAAGAATTTTCAGGCGATCCTTTGATGTCTTTTTTGATGTTTTCCTTTTTTAAAAAACCGCTAATCAGTTTACCCTGAAATTTTCATACCGATCGTTGTCCGGTCGGCGTAAAAATTCTGCCGCGTCGAAAAATTCGATGTTCGAGGTTCTAGGAACTTTGAAAAATAAAGCGACCAGCTGTTCGTCGAGAGGGGAGCGAGGACGGAGATATTTTGTCTGGGCCGAACTGACTCACAGGCACATTTTCACCGAGACGTTTCGCGCTCGCGAATGATTCTGGCGGATTGCCGAAAAAAATAAATAAAAATAATAAATAAACTCCCCGATGTCTCGTGACGCACGTCAGTGACTCGATATTTGTTTGAGCGAGTCGTGTACGGAATGAAAAAAAAAAAATAAAAAACAGGAAACGAACAAATGGGAGATGGAAAAAAAAAGCCACGAGTATCCAGGGGTGAAGTCGTAGAAATCCTGAGGGGGTATAAAAATATAAATAAATAAAAGAAACGAAAGAAACAAAGAACTATACGATCGAAGACAACTTTTTCGATGATCATTCGGACGATTTCGATTTCAGAGGACGAAAAAGTTTTTTTTCGCAAATTTCGTCCGCAAGCGACAAAACGGAGTCTGTGTGCAGCTTCCGTTCGACAATTTTTTGTCGAACAACTAATCGATTATCCCCTCGGCGGAGTGTAAAGTCTCCCGATGCCTTGTCAGAACATTGTCTTTGGCGTGATAAAAAAAAAACGACAAAAAACGTCGCGCTCGAGCCTCGAGAAAAAGAGAAGAAAAAACGCTCCCCCGATCGTGTGATCTCTTCGACACTTCCAAGTACTTCATCCCTGCCTGAATCTCCGTTGCATCATCGGCTGGCTCGAAATCGCAACCAAAAGCTTGACGTACACTTTTCACACGTGTCGCGTACCGCTAATTCCCAAAGCCTTTTGACACTTCGTATCGGATTCGCTTCGCTGATCACAGCATTTTTCTAGACGACGAGCGAAGAATCGACTTTTTTTTTCTCCTCCCGACGTTTCGGCCGGAAATTTTCTTTTTCACGCCACCTTTGCACCTTTGAGAAAAATAGAAAAAATACGTTTTCGAAGGGGAAGGCTTCTAACGCTCAGAATTTTGAAAAAGAGGATTGATTTTTTGTTTTTTCGTTCTTGCGCGATGGAACGACATTTTGGAAAATCTAATTTCGAAGAGAAACCGAAATTCGTCTACCCTTTTGTTCTCTGTTGTGATTTTTTGAATAAAGACAAAATCGAAAAGGATCAGAATCGAAAAATATATTATTTTTCAGCAATTTTTTTATTTTTATAATCGTTATTACTAGACCGTGTTGGTGTATGAATTATCATGTATTTTCGTATTTATTTGCGATACATATGCACGCGTACGACCTTGAAAAAAAATCATGCAAGCAAAAATATTATTTTACATCTCAACGTTACGAGGGTTACGACCGTCTGACTGTCGGGTCTTGAAGGCTCCGTTCGTCTACAAAAGACGCGAGATCCTTATACCTGTCTACCTGGCAACGGACAAAGAGGAAGATTTGGCGTAACGGAATCAACCCTCCGCAGCGGCAACATGGCCAACTTTTGCACGTCCCGGGAAAAAAAAATCCCGACAAAATCTCCTCGGTTGTCTCTCATCTCACGCTTTTCCTCCTCTCATTTTCGGAAAATCATTCGCGACAATCCGACGGCGCTGCATCGGGAAAATATTTATTATTCAAACTACGTCCTCGGAAAATCTCGCACAACCGCCCTGTGGACTTTGGTCAAAGGCGGTAAACCGGAAGTCGACGCTTTTGACGAATTTATCGCCACGTTTGCTTCCAAACTCGAACATTGGCTCTTGCGGCTGTTCGTCGCGTGATCCGATCGACTTACGGAGAAAAAAACACGCGAAAATCGTTCGCCAGTTTTTTTGAGCGCACGAGAGTTTTTCCGGAAGTGAAAAAATCGAGGAACTTTATCTCGACGATGAACAGAACCAGAACAGGGTGTCGTCGTAAGAGCGAAGGCTGAGGGTTCGTCATGGTTTATCTTCCCATCGAGAACTCCATCAATTTTATTCCTCAAACTATTCTCGATATCTTTGCCGTGTCTGTTTATCGCGAGCTCGCTTCCACCTCGTGTTTGCTCAAAATTTGTAGATTAGATCGATCGGTGAACACCCTGCTGCTTTTTTTTCACGGAAAACGCTCGTCGACGGACTTTTTGGAGAAAAATAAAACGCCCCATACAGTCTGATTGACAACGCATCGAATTCCGAAACTGCTGCCTCCTTTTTTGCTTCACCGATTTTTCAAACGATTCTCCACCCCGTCTCGACAAAATTTCGCAAGACCACCCGGTAAAAACAGGAGGAAAAATCGCGCCGGGAGCCGAAGAATATCCTTAATGAGTTGAAAAAAGGAGCAAAATGGAGTAACCAGCGGAATGGAGTAAAAAAAAGTAGGATGCAAAATGGAGTAAAAAAAGTGTTTACTCCATTATGAATAGGCGAAAATTGGAGTAAAAAAAGATTCTCGCTCCATTCTGAAGATCACTTTCCATGTAGGCGAGTGCTGAGATAAACTCTGGCGGAGAGCTCGTAGATTTGAGAGATCCAGCGGTACATTGTGGGTATATATATAGAGGGCGGTGGTCGCGGCGGTGGCGGCGGCGCTTTTGCGAGGATATTTCATCCACGTGGATCGTCAATGGCGGGAGGGGCGAAAGAGAAAGAAAAAGAGAGAGAGAGAGAGAGGGAGGATGACGAAGCCGAAGAGGAAGAAAAAGGAGTGGAATTGGCCTTGGCGGGTTATACGGCGATGCTGATGGTGGTTGGATCGTGAACTACGACGATTCTAGAATGCCATGGATCTTTTCTCACACACGCACACCACCTTGGCGTCGTCCAGCCACGTTCGCGTCTTTCGCCGGCTTTTAACCAAGCCCGTGCTCCTACTCGGGCTTCCTGCTCGTGGATTTCGTCTTTTCCGCGTATACGGACGAACGAAATGGATTCCCGCGAGTGTACGAATCCAAGCGCACCTATACATCCGTTTGACATCCCCAGGAGTGGGGATAAAAGCGACGCCGGTGTGTAAAACGCAACGCTGGCGGCTGATGACGCCGTATAAAGCGTCGCCGCAACGGCCGCGTTGTCACCGGCGTCCGCCAGATGTCTCTCAGACCCGGGACACATTTTGGCGAAGAAACGCACGCGCTGATGAGCGAGGGAGAGGCAAAGACGAGGATGAAGTGATTAAGGAGAGTAAAAGGCTGATCTGAGGGGGGGGGACAGAGTGACGTCACGTATTTTCCAATTTGCGCGGGTGAATGCTCGGGATTTCTCGAGGCTAATAAGAACCGTCGTATACGCGCGGGATCGGCTTGATTCCAGAGTCTCGTTAATTTCCGTTTTCTTTCCGCTCGAATTTTCTCGAGATCCTCGTCCGCGTTCATCGAGACTCCGCCGGTTGGACGCGTCGATGGTGCTCCGGACTGGATTATTTATTTTTTAATTTTGTTCATTCCGCGTCCTCGCGATCCGTTACGAGAAAGGGTGGGAGAGAATCGAGGGGAAGGCGCCCCGGCGCCGGGCATCGCGGTTCATCCGCGGACTCGACGAGGAGACAAACGTATATAACGAGGCAAGAAGCAGGGAGGGGAGGGGGGGGGCAAGGCTCACTCGCGCTTATTTCGAAGCCATCCGAGGCGTATTGAGAAATAGAAAAGAATTAAGGGGGTCTCTTGTTTGTGTGTAATATCGGAGGGGCAAAAGCGTTGGTGGGGAAATGGCGGCGAGCGCGCGCATCCGCGAGCCTCCACGCGCGATCAAGCCTTCCTTCCTCTAGTTGCACGTACAATTTTTCACACAAGCTTCGGTTTACATACCCTATATACATCAATACATACATAGATTCACTTGTATATATGTATATATACATATTCGTGTATATATACACGTGTACATGGGTGAATACATATGTACCGACACACCAGGATCCGGCGAGAGTCCCGGGTGGGGATTCGTGACCAAGTTCGAAATGTTTTCTCGCAAAGTACGCGTATCAGGGTGGGGGCAAAGCTGGGCGCGGCCTATCGGTCTCCACTTCGAGTACTCCCTGTAGCCGACGTACCGCGATTATAAAAATAATATCAGTGTACCGCGCTTTCTCGCATAGATATCCCGGGGACCCCACGAATTTCGCCACTGCGCGACGCGCGATATATATATATATATACATATATATACATATATATAAACAAATAAATAGATATATATATATATATATAAAGAGATATATATGTATATATATTTATAGACACATTAAACACACCGGTGGCCAGTAATTTCCGCGTTGTTACTCGCACCCGATTGCTTTTATCTCGTAATCGAGCCCGCCGACCTCTCCTCGTGTATGATTTTCACCGGCGTATCGCGCGACAGTGAGGCGATACTCGTTATTTTCATTTTTTTTTTTTCCATCATCACTATCATCATCGTCATCTCCGTCTCGCCGTTCGAGATTCTATCTGGTCGCGCGGGCGTCCGCGACGAGAAAACATCGCGATCGAAGAGTGGGAACGCGCGGCGCGGAATCGCGACGGCGGAGCGGCGCCGAAGGGAAAATTGAGGAGATCGAATTCGAGCGAGGGTCGGGCGATCTCGAGCGCAGGAATCGCTCGTGTTGCTCCGAAAAACCGATGAGAGCGATCGCGCACGTGTACGCCGATCGGAGATTCATCCGCGCTGCGATTCGGTCCATCGTATCCTCCGAGATCGACGGCTGGAGGGGGGGGAATCAACGACGGAGCGGCTCGTTTTCGCACCTCGAAATTTCCGAAGGAAATCGGCGATAACGACGGCGACACTCGGGATCGTGGCGGAATCGAGCGATTTCGGCGAAACTTTCGGCCATCGCGTTCCAAATTTTCCCATCACGACAGCGTCGTTCTTCGTCGCGAGAAAAACGACGGTAACGAGACCCCGCTGGTGCAGCTTTCTCGTACACGGTGCGTGATTGAAAAAAGGAAAAAACGAAAACAAAAAAACGAAAAAAACAAAACGTACGAGAGGGAAAAAACATATAAACGAACAGAGAGCCGAGAAAAGAGGGAGTAGGATCGTTCGGCAGACGCCGAGATCTCCTCTTATCGCGAGAGAGAAATTTCTTATCGCCGCTCTGAATATTCCTTTCGAATCATCGAGAGAGGCGGAAAAAAAGAGGTACAATAATCGTATCGTGTGTGTCTATACGTGTGTGCATATATACCCGTGTTCTTGTATATATGTGCTCATGTATGTATACATACTCGTCCTATCACGAGAATCATCTCCCTCCAATTTTTCAACCACGTGTCAATCCACTCTCGCCTCGCGATTTTTCGACGACGTATACCCGCGCGTAAAGCCGCGAATCCCGATTCTCCCGTGTCCATGTACGCGTAAATACACGAACGCAAACCGGGCGATTGAAGCGAGAAAACGTGAAACACCATTTCCAACGCACACACGCGCGCACATCGCCGAGCCGTCACACGACACTGTCCTATCCGTGGCCCGGGGACTCATCTAGGAAAAAAAAAACGAGCGAAAAATCGAGAGGGAGAGAGAGAGGGATGGAGAGAGAGAAGGAGACGGGAAATAAGAGATCCGTTTCTTTCTCGCTCTTCTCGCCGAGGCCTTTTGCCAGGCTCGTCCAACCTCGGCACTTTAGTCGACCGTCAACCCGCAGAAGCCTCATACTCGCGCTCCGTGCGGCTCGCACCATCTAAATTCAAACCACCACCGATCAGCATCATCAATAACAAACAGTCTAAAGATTTATCCCATTTTTCAGTTACAGACGAGCAAAAAATTTGAGACAAACTAAACCAGAAGACACTCCGTCGCACCGTCGATAGTCCACACTTTTTCGCTTTTTTTCTCACTCCGTTCATCATCCCTCAGAGATCCCTTGGCTGGACCACAGTGTTTAGTGATCGGTGTACATACTTCCGCGTGTACGGATACACATATTATCGCGCATAAATATATATGTATATATGTGACAGCTCCGCGAAAAAATCGTCCAAGTTTTCGTGAATTTGTTCGCGCTCCGACCGTCGTCTTTGGTGGATTTATTTGGGAAGCAAAAGTTTCGAGGTGCGAACGAGGAAAACTCGTCGGCGTCGTGGCTGGATTAGTTGGTTGAAAAAAAATACGAAACCGAGTGAAATCGTGCTGCTGCTGCTGCAAAAAAAAAGAGGGCGTGCTTTTTTCCGTTTTCTTCGCGCGATTTCACGAGTGACTGTGCGCGGATTTTAGAGAAGAGGAAGAAGACGAGGAGGAGGAAGAAACTCGGTCCAGCGTAACATTGAACTTGGCTGTCGGGAGTTTGAGTTTGTAAAGCCCGCCGAAAGATCGAGCGTTCCTCCCATCCCCCTCCCTCCAGCTGCACTCTTTCGTCCTCGTAATCTCGATATTTTTATTTTCCATCGCTTTTTTTTTCTCTCTCTTTTTCCTCCATCGCTCGCGGTGGGAAAAATCAGCCGACCAGCTCGAAACATCAAAGTGTCTCGAGGGTAACGAGTTGGCATCGGCACTGGGTACTCAGGTATACCCTGAGCCACACGGATATCGCGCGTACCTGCGGAGTGAAATTTGAAAAAAGGAAAAATAAAGAAAAAGGTACGAGGAAGCTCAAAGAGGCTCCCGAAAACGAGATTCGAGGGGAAAGGCGCAGGGGGAAGGAAAAGTTTCGTGGAGGAATGGGCCTGGAGGGTCATTAAAACCATCACTCTTGTTGCTGTCGCCGGTCGGAGAGGAGCCTCGCTCGCGTCGAGTGAAATTTTCCCATCCGAGAGTATCGTTTGCGAAAAACTAAAAAAAAAAAAGAAAATCGTGATAATTACGATAATAATAATCCTAAAAGTGTGCTAATTTTCCTGGGCATTTCCGGTAGGGGAGTTGCGTTATTCGGGATACAGTTTCGCGGTTGTCGAGGCTCGTTCCGTTGATTAATAATAAATAACTCGTCCAACAGCAGCGCGTCCTCGTGGATTATTCGTCTTGTTTTTTTTTAATCTTTTTTCTCCGTTTCTGGAGTATCGCGCGTGTGCCAGCGCTCGTATCGTTCCGAAATCCCTACCACTCATCGTCATCATCATCATTCACCATTGTGTACACGGTCCTCACCGTTTCGGCGCTTTTTTCCCTCCTCTCACTCACTCACTCTCTCTCTCTCTTTCTCTCCCCGCCACAAGAGCACCGGGGGAACAACATTTCGAGAGAAAAATAATAATCCAGTGTGTGCCAGTGTTTAAACTCTACCTCAGTCGTTTAGCGGATCGCTAACGCGAATTTAAGCTCCTTTCGTGAAGGAACGAATCCAAGGATTCGCAAGAGAGAATTTTATACATATTGAAAATATACGTATATATTAATATTGATATATATATATATAAATAAATATATATATATATATATACACACACACAATAACTATTATTGTATTTAAACGAGATACCGAAAAGTGCGCGTTGGGCGGCGTTTTTCTTTTATTTTTCTACCGTCGTTCGGTCGCCTCCGCGAGTTCGCCAGTGAGTTTCGTGAGTAAAAGACAAAAACAGCAAAAGGAAAAATATGTCACTGGATAAATTCAGCGAGGGTGGTTTGCTGCAGAAGGAGATGGAACGTCTCGATATCGAGGATAAAAACGGCGATGGACAGAGGTAAATAAGCGTTAATATCGAGGGAGACGTTCGCACCTCGTCGTTTTTTTTCATTTTCCAAACTTTTTTCGATCGGAAAAATCGCCGATCATCGGTGGCTCAGTTCCCGCCGAAATTCGCGCCGCCGGCGAGAATGTACACTCCTGACGCGCGTTGCACACACGCACACGTGGCTCGAAGATACGATTTTTAAGCGCAAATGGATTTTACATCGCGGCTCGCTACGATATCAACGCTCGCGACGCTTTTTCTACGTTTCGCGTCTCGTAATCTTTGTCGAAATTTATCGGATCGATTTTTATCCGACGTTTCGTACGGATGAAACTCACGTTTTCAATAAAACGACCGAATTACGTCACTTTCTCATTTCTGCGGTTTTTGATTTTTTTTTTCATGGAGAATTTTCGTCAAAGCCGAATAAGCGTTGTTTTCGTTTTTTGACTTTTTTTTTGTAGAGTTGTTATTTTTTTTCCGACGATTTTAACGTCCACGTGGGTTGTTAAACGTCTCTCCTCGGGGAATGAAGAATCGCTCCGAAAATGCTGCTCCGAAATGACGACTGGCCCTTGCTGAATCGCAATCGCAGTTTCGTACGAATGAATTTTCTCATTAATTCCTCGTTAAACTTTTACACGTGTATATTTATGGCTGTCGCTTGTGTATGCACGTGTTCATGGACGGGAATGTTTATATCGCGTATATCCGCGCGTTGCGACTTCCGCACTCGAGCGAATGTTTGCCAAAGTTTCAGCCTGTTGTCGTGTACGCGAGGAGCGTGAAATCGTCATTTTTCTTTTTCTTTTGCGCGAATCTTGATACCGATACACGTTTTTCAGTCGTAATACGTGTTTGTCGAAACCGAGGAACATCGCGAGCAGGCTAGGGAGTGAATAAATTCCCGCGCGATTCACAGGCAGCTCATTAATTTTTGTGAAATATGCGCGGAATTTTATTTATCCTTTTTTCACCTCGTGAAAAATTGCACGAATTGTACGATTTTACAGGCCGATGCTCATCGTCGAGCGTCGTACTCGACTCGTTCGAAATTTTGGTCCCTCTGCGGGATTATATTTTGTATATTTTTTTGAGCAGAAACTTTGACGAAAACGGCTAGTTTTAAAGGCGAAAAAAAAAAGATGGCCACTTTTTCTTCTCAAAGCACCGCGAGTCGATTTTTCTCTTTCATTTTTCTTCCGTTTCGGGAGAATTTTCCAAAAGCGCCGAGTGTAATTTGAATAATTCGTTTCATCGAACGATGATTTTCTCGATTTATCAAACGATCCGCTCGCACCGTCGAGAGATTCGCCTCGCAGACCGGAAGTTGAGGAATTCAAGGCCAAGGTCAAAAGCGAAAGACCCATCACGCGGCCATTGTGGCTCGGACGATTTTTCAAACGCGTATTTTCGATTACTTATCTCCCTTGTAATTATTCAACGCACGATTTCGAGATTGAGCAGGGCAATTTTTTTCCTCTTTTTTTTCTCTGCTGTTATTCAGCACTCGTAGTTTCATAGACGCCGAATTTTCCTGAATTTTATTTTGTCCGACGAAAAAACGTATCCTCGCTCGGATGGACGTAAAATCATACGGGAGATTATTTTGAAATTGTTTTTTTCGTGAGAAAATCAACGCTTCCTTCGATCCGTCCTCGAACACGATCGAACGCGCCCGTGACTCATTCGAAGGTGATGGAGGTCCGTAGGTTAGTCCAGCAGCCTACCCAAGATTTTATTCCACACGGATGAATTCTTTCGAACGACTTTTAAAGACGAAAATCAACGCTCCGACATCAACGTTATTTATCGATCCCTTTTTTTTTCAAAACGACACGCGATCCGATCGAATGATCTCCCGATCCGTTTCGCTCGCTCGATTCGAGGTCTTTTTTGTTCGACAATAATTTCGGGGCGATGCCGATTGTTTTTTATTTTACGTAGAATTTAAAAAAAAACAGGAACCATTTTTTGAGAAACAAAAGTGGCACGCGGGAGAGACGATGGAGCAAGAGAAAAATGTTTAAATTTAAATATCGCGATAATTTTCCGTTTTTTCAGTCAAATTTGAATTTATGAGACGCGAAATTGGAGGATCGTGCGGAAGATGTAGCAAATTGTTGTTTGCCGTTTTTTTAACGAATTAAAAAGCCAGAGGGAAAAAACACTGAATCAAAGTCGCGGACTTTTACGACACTTTGAGGAGTTGCCGGGAGAAAAAACACGGAATAAATTTTGACGATCGACTTTTGAAAAAAGCCACATGAACCGTCGAAATCTTTGCTCCAAAATTTTACTCCAAAAATATTTTCCCAAAAATTTCAACAATCTCCGACAAATCCAAGGTGGATTTTGTCCAAACAAACGCATGAAGAAAAGTTACATTCGATCCGAGGATAGAATTGAGAATTCCGCATGGATTTTTACTCCAAAAAGAGCATTCTTCGAAATTGCGCCGCGAAACTTTGTCGGTTTGGCTTTCCCTCTTGCTTATATTTTTTCGTCTCTCGGTGCGTCGCTTTTCCCAGAGTGGCAGCGCCATTTTGTCATGAATGGAAAAGTTTTTCATCGAGAAATCTCGCGCGCCGAGTTCGCCAAGGTCCGGAGAGGCCTTCGTGTGTGGCGCTCGTGTAAATTGGTGGCAAACTCGGCTCTCGCTCGTGACGCTGCTGGCCCGGCTCTTATGTACTATCCGGTCGAAATGTTTCTCGTTCTATCTCTACTTAAATATCATACATTCACATACACCCATCTGTGTGTATGTGAATATATAACACAACGCGTATAACTTCTCTCCCGGCCAATCCAAACGCGCCGCAACTCGGTGGGCCACGGAGAGTATCTTTCACGCTGGTTTCCGTGTCTGTTGCCGGCGAGTTACGTGGAGGGCGCCTGCGTAAGCTTTTCCCGAACTACGCACTTTTCAAAAAACATAGATATACAACGAACGTGCTGGACGGGAGGATCGCGGGGGAGCAGCCACAAAAATTACAGGGCGATACGTGACTCGTCACGAAAATTCCGCGGGAAATTCCCCACGAGCTCCAAACGACATCGAAAATTTCGAGAGATTCTCAATTTTTCCTCAAATTTTCTATCACCCTTTTGCCTGCGGAAAAAAAACATACGCATATTCTTTTTTTTATCAAAAAAATGTTAGCGAGCGAGAGGCGTCTGCTGAAATTCACACGGAAATGTTTTCCTCTTGCCAGGATTTTTTCGTTCGATCAAAAGTGAAACTTTTTTTTTCGGTACAGACAAACGTTGGAGAGCAAATAGTCGATACTTATTTACCAACGTTTCTGCGCGTATAATTGAGTTCATCGGGTTTTTTTTCGTCTCCGCTCGAGGCTCTTTTGTATACGCTCCTGCAAAAGTCGCGGCGAGCGTCTACGCGAAAGGCGGCTCACCACCGTCACGAGCTTCTCTTTTATCTATTGATCTCATTAATAGCCAATTAACGAAAGAATTTTGCATATTTTTCCACGGACGCCAGCGACAATGAATCGCCCTGACAATTGCCAAATTGCTCTCAAAGTTTGTTCTCTTTATTGTTACGTTTTTTTCCCTTCCCATTACTTTTTTTTTTCATTCCCCTTTGCGATTGATAAGAAAGCGAATTCTCGGGGTTTCGTATTTTCGGCTGTTTTATTATCAACGTTATCAACGTCCGAAAGTATAGTGTGTTTTGAGATCGAAGCGCGAAGGCTCTCGGGTGAATCGTCGCTGGGAAAAACGTCCGTTGGAGCGGCAAAAATATTTTTTTGCTATTTTGACATCATCCGTCGAACGAATTCCAAAAAAGTCGCTGGAATCCCTTCGAATTTTGGCAATTTTATCGATCGAACGTCGAGACTCGCCTTTCAGCGTTATTTCATTTCCGCGAGATTGGCAAAATAATTCGCGAGATTGGAAACGCGGAGCGGGAGGAATATCGAAAATGTTGAATGAAAAATTCGATCCGAGAGTGAAAATTGCTCGAGATTTCCAAGAACGGAGCGAGCTCGAAACGATGACGCAAATTCCCTCGCGTTATCTCCGAAAATTAGCGTTCAACGAAAGTCACGCTCGCAGTTTTTTCAGGCCGTCAGCGCGATCTGTGTGTCACATTTTTTTTTCCCTCCACTTTTTTTTTTCCACTGCTTCGAGAGTCGAGAGACGAATTAATAACCGAGAGTGCCGGGGCGTCGATGGTCGCCGATGCGTGACGTTTTTAATTTCCGATTTGTTTCGACTTTTCGATTCGAAATTTCGAAAAATATTTCGTCGAGGTTTTTCCACGCCGATTCCAATTTTGTCATGGACCAAAGTGTGGATAAACTTTTCTCAACTTTATCCGCGAGTTTTGTCCGATAAAATTTATTCAAATGGGACGAATTTTGACATTCTAGGTTCATTTCCGTTTTGTCTAAGAATTTCACTCCCCCTTAATTTAATTATTCCTCCATTGCCCAATCGACGTTATTGAAATCATTTAGATTGTCCTGCTGGTTCTGTTTTTTTTTTTTTTTTCATTTTAAAGAGACTGAAAATGCGGTCGCCTCTTTTTCCTCGCCAAGACCTCCTCACTTCCGGCGCTTTCCGCCACTTTCCGGTGGCTCGTTAGTCGATTCTCAAACGAACGCCTGCCTCGTGGTTTTTCTACCGACTCTCGAGTCGATTGCGCGCTTTATTTCTCACCAGTGGCTCGATCTTCCGGCTGATTCGAGTGTTTTCACCCACGCAACGTCGGTAACAGCGAGATCTTCTCGTTATACGGTGTCATTGATTTTTTTTCCTTCAATTCTCGTTGAAGAATCATTGAAGAAAAAAAAATCGTATTTACGCAAAAATTGTCAATTTTAGACGATTTACAGAAGGATATTTATTTTCAAACAAGTTTTTCACGAGTACATCGATCGATTGAAGCTTCCTGAATTTATGAACCGCGAAATTATAAATAAAAAATTATCGTGCAAAAAATAAAAATCCTTTGAATTATTCCGTCATGAAATCGAAGAAATGATGGACTTTTGAAATATGAAAAGTTGCTGCTCGAACGACGTCGTCTTTATTCGGACGAAACTCTGATTCGAGGAAGCAGGTAACGTGCAAACAGGACGTAGGGTTTTGGTACACCTTAATTTTACGAAAGACTCGAAACGCCTCTGCTCTTACCTGATTTTTCAGGTACGAAACGTGAGATACGTTTATACACGTACATTTATGTATGTGTGTACATAAATACGTCAGGGAATATACAAATACGAAGAAGGGGAGAAATATGCAGAGTCTCATTGCTACGTTTTTATTTTTCAACCGTTCTTCCATCTCGCACTATATTTGCTTCGATATGTACACCTTTTCATCTTTAACCGTGCTCCTTTCTCGTCGCATTTCGCATGTTGGAAACCATACGGTTTCTACGACCGTTTTCCGAGAAAGGACCAACCGTGCCCGAGGCTCAGGTCAATTCTTATCTCTTACTATTATGGCAACCATTACAAGACTACTATACAGGGTGTCTCAAAAATGGATGCTGATACTCAGATGCCACATCGGGGATGAGATTTCAAGCCGAAAAGTCCTTTAGCACTTTTCGATCCGACGAATCCCCGTCGAGTTATCAATCAAAACAGTTGGACCGACAGGTGGCGCCATCGGCTGGAACTTTGACGACGAATAACTCGTCAGGGTTTGGTCGTACGAAAAAAATACCGAGATACATTTCGACTCGGAATTGCATCCTGCATCCGACTCTGAACTATCAGCATCGAGTTTTATGGACACCCGGTATATATAATACGTTTTTTTTCGAAATTCCCGACGTGAACTGAAAAATACCGTACTTTTTCGACAATTTGTCGGATTATCACAAATTTTCCGTCACAAAAATGTGTCAATCGAGAAAAATGCGGATAAATCTTGGAAACGCAAAGATGAATCGACCGAGAAGACTGTTTTTTTCGAGAGAGCGAGAAGAGTGTGGGAAAGATGATAAATTTGGGGAGAGGAGGAGAAGAAACGGATGCTGATAAAAGAATGCTCCCGGGGAATTACGAGATCCGGAAGGAGCGAGCATTGCAAAAGCTTTTGGGGCACTACGAGTGTACTCTGACCATAAAACGAGTTTCACCGTCGTTTTTAGACGCGTCTCTCATATCTGCAACAATCTTTACACAACCATGACGCACACACGCGTACGATCATCCGTGAACTGTCCATGAATCATCCGGGATTTTGGTCCCTGAGTGTTTCGCGATTTCATCAGAGTTCCGCTCGTCCCTCGAACCCCCTTAAGGCCAGCGGCATTATACCGAAAGCCGCGAGAAGGATGACTCTGGTCCGTGAAATGCGCGACAGGAAAGATGAAAAAAAAAAAAAAAACTCGAAAAAAAATCCCACATCTTACCCCTTTCCGTGTCTCATCCTCGCACGCAGTCGTTCTCACGATTTTTCGAATGGACCGACCTACTTTTATTCCCAGCGGGATCAGTCACGTGACGGTACCGCGAAGCCGAATGTCTCAGCCAAAAAGCGAGCCAAAAAGTCATCAAAATTGATTTCCGCAGTGTCGAAAATCGAAAACAAACACTGGACCTTCGATCTCAGAACCGATTCTTCTCGATCAAAGTGCACATTTGCCGATCGCGAATATTCCATTCGTCGGATACATGTTCGCTACTTCATCGAGCGTAAAAATGGCGTCCGCGGTCATTCGAACGTAGCCATATTGGATTCGAAGCTCGGGAACCTCTTTTGCACCCAATCAATAAAAAATCTTCAACTTCAACATTTATCACTCTCGATTTATACGAAAAAAAAAATGCACAATGTGGAGAAACTTTATTAAAAAAGTAAATATACGTTTATTCCCAATGTGCGAATTTCTACAAAGAAAATCATTTTTATTTTTTAAAAAATCCTCGATTTGTTCAACCTCGAGTAAATAACACGTGTTGGGTCGAGTTTTATCGAAAAAAGAATTTTTTTTTATGTAATTCTCGTCGTGTCAGGATTGCCCGACTGATCACGTGGATGACACTTTATATCGTAATACGGTATGAATCTTTTATGATCTCAATATGTATATATATATATATATATATGACATCAGTGCATACGAAAAATGCAGTGTTTGCGTTACGTCAGGACTCTCGTTACGATAAATTCTCGGACACTCGCGCGTGTATAATCACTGGCTGACTTTGCGTTCGCGTACACACGACACGACCATCGTTGCTTTTTGTTCCTCTTGATTCTTCTTTGATCTTCTCTCTCCTTTCGAACGGAGAGTATGTATGTTGCCGCTGGCTCAGATTCGACGTCATTTTCCTCTTTCTTTTCCTCCTGCGCTGCTTCAGTCCTCAGAGTTCGTCTCGCGACTCCTTCGACTTTATTCCGCAGCTTCACGCGGGCTTATCGCGCATTTCGCGCCAAGCTAAAGGACAACACGCTCTCTCCTCGTTCGGCTGGTCATTAGCCTGATGCTTTTGTCAAAACTCGCGAGCGTATTTCTTTCATCGTGACATCGCGCGCAAAAATCGCTCCTCGGAATGACAATTCGTCGTTTTTTGCAATTTTGATGCGACAAGGGGGTGAATTTTGGTCCATCGATCATACGGGGTCGTTTGAAAATCCCCAAACTCGAAATCGAATTTTGTCATTTGTCGATATATTGTATACGATAAAATAGTAAAAACGTTGATTATAAAAATTCACGTAAATCGAGCGAATTGAATTAAAAGATTTGGCGAAAAAAAAACGTGCTACTTTTCATGAATTTTAAAAAATTGATCTAAAAAAGACGTCGTGAAATACGACGATATTTTTCAAAATTATTCATCGCGAAATTGAGTCGAAATATTTGTGGACTCGAGAGATGAAATTCAACATGGAGAATACACGATTTCGTTGAGTTTATTTATTTTTTTTTCTTGTAAATTAATTTTGTAATTGCACGTTTGTGCGATGGCAAAGATAGGGATGCTGGTATCATCTCGCCAAAGTATTGATCACTCTTCGTTGCTTCCCCGTGCAGGCAGTGAGTAAAGGAGAAAGTGTTTCAAGACGAAGGGAAGAGCGAGGCGAAGGGCCGGGACAGGACTTGCCGCCCTTAGCGCTCTCCTTTACACCCTCGTTTTCATCCCTGTGTGAGTGTCAAACACACGAATCGAGTGTCGAAGACCACGAGGGCGACTTTGACAATCTTCGACGTGTAAGAAAATGTAGCAGTCGGTCCATCGATAATTACAACGACATCTTCAATTCTCTCGATTCTTCATGAACAAAAATTAACAATAAAAAAAAGTCCCAGTCCCCCGACGATTCCTCGTACAATTTTGGAAAATCGAAAAATCACGACACGATGAAAAAACCAAAATTTCCCAACGAAATATCGAAACTTTCCATCATCCCGGAAATGAAGGTGGTACATTTTTTTTTCCTCTTTATATCCTAGACGATTCGCACGGTATTTTTCGACAATCTTCCAAACGACGAGCCTCCGCGTTGACTTCTGAAAAAAATGAAGGAAAAAGGCGAAAAATTCGATATAAAAAATCGCGAAAATTCGCGTTTCTTTCGAGCTCCCTGCGGGCACCATTACCGTTTCTCGTAAATCGACGCGCGTGTAATCGCGTCAAAGCTTCCGTTAACAAAATCATCTCCGAGCTTCCCGCGCTGTTGTGCCCTCCGATTCTTTTCCTCTTTTTTTTTTTTTCGTTACAAACGCTCGTCCAACGAAACAAGCCGCGAAAAAAGAGAGAGGAAACGACGACAGGGCGGGAAAGAAGCGAAAGAAATACGCGCCATCATCGTGCGTGGATTTCGTGCGCGCGCGCACGAAATCCGTTTGGTCCAGCGCGGGAGAGGAAAAGACTCTGAGATGAGACGAGGGGGGAGTGTCCATATGTTGGAGAGCAAAAGAGACGGAAGACGCGGGGGCAACGTGACGCGGGAGTGTTTCGAAGCCAAGGACGTAAATCGGCGTCGCGGCCGATCGCGCGCGCGGTGCCCTCATCTCGCAAACGCGGTTCAGACCGAGACTCTTAATTTCGCATCGCCATAAATAATTTGACCGCAGACCCATGGATTTCCTGGAAGCTGGGTGCCCTCCCCTCCATCTTATCTTCTCTCTCTCTCTCTCTCTCTCTCTCTCTCTCTCTCTCTCTCTCTCTCTCTCTCTCTCTCTCTCTCTCTCTCTCTCTCTCTCTCTCTCTCTCTCTCACACACACTTTGACGTTAAGCTCGCCCACACTATCTCGTTTCAGCGAGCGTTTCGCGCCGATCTTTCCGTTTCTCGTTTTCTCTTACGAGTTTCACGTGTCGCTGTAGCATGAAAAAAAAAACAAAAAAAAATCGTACGTACTTGCGCGCATGGGAGCTTTTTCGGTTTTTTTCCGAAAAATTCGCCATCGGCTTCGTTCGAAACCAACGAAAATACGAATTCTCTGAATTTTTTTGGAAAATACTCCAAAATACTTACTCCCTCCTCGTATCGAACTGACTCGTTCATTTTTTTCGAAAACACGTATCGAAACGCAAAGTTTTCGGAAAAAGAGCTCGGCTTTTTTGGAATTATTTCGGTGCGTCCTGAATTTTCAACCTTGTGCGGAGAATGGACCGAATTTGCGCCGTTTTCCGTTTCTCTTTCGCACGTCGAGATGGAAACCTTCGTCGCTCGTAGACTCGTACAGCATCCGGTTTTGCAGCTGAGATGAACAACGGTGTGTACGTTATCGATTTTTCAGGGAACAATCCGAGATCCTTGAAGATGCTGGAAGGATTCGAATCTGATGCTGAATGTCCTGCTTCTATCTCGAGCATGGCACCATTCATTAGCACATGGTGCATACTCATTCTCCCTCTTGTTTATGGCGCATCTAAATCTTCATTGTCTCTGCTCCATAGTCCCTCAGCTTCGTTGATTGAACCATCGTCATCTCATCGTTTTGTGCCCGAAACAAAGATATTCCGCAGCATCCAACGAAACAGAGAAAATCCGCATCATGCGATTCGCTGAGGATTTTCTCCAGCGAGATTTTGGCTTTCGATAATAACCCGGACCGATTCATCACTTTTTCAAATTCACTCCGTCCTACTACTGCAGCAATTTACAATGTTTATTTTCGAAGAATGCACTCGAGCCGTCTTAATTCTCTCGGACATTGCTTCAGATTAAAAAACGAGGGAAAACTCGGAAAACAAAAAATTAAAAAATAAAACAACTACGAATAACTCGAATAACCACGTTTTCATGTTAATTTTATTAACAAGATTGAAATTGAGATTGAATAATTAAATAGAATAATCTTGCGCATCATGCGATTCGCTGAGGATTTTCTCCAGCCAGATTTTGGCTTTCGATAATAACCCGGACCGATTCGTCAATTTTTCAAATTCACTGCGACCTACTACTGCAGCAATTTACAATGTTTATTTTCGAAGAATGCACTCGAGCCGTCTTAATTCTCTCGGACATTGCTTGAGATTAAAAAACGAGGGAAAACTCGGAAAACAAAAAATTAAAAAATAAAATAACTACGAATAACTCGAATAACCACGTTTTCATGTTAATTTTATTAACAAGATTGAAATTGAGATTGAATAATTAAATAGAATAATCTTGCGCATCATGCGATTCGCTGAGGATTTTCTCCAGCCAGATTTTGGCTTTCGATAATAACCCGGACCGATTCGTCAATTTTTCAAATTCACTGCGACCTACTACTGCAGCAATTTACAATGTTTATTTTCGAAGAATGCACTCGAGCCGTCTTAATTCTCTCGGACATTTCTTCAGATTAAAAAACGAGGGAAAACTCGGAAAACAAAAAATTTAAAATTGAATAACTACGAATAACTCGAATAACCACGTTTTCATGTTAATTTTATTAACAAGATTGAAATTGAGATTGAATAATTAAATAGAATAATCTTGCGCATCATGCGATTCTCTGAGGATTTTCTCCAGCGAGATTTTGGCTTTCGATAATAACCCGGACCGATTCATCAATTTTCCAAATTCACTCCGTCCTACTACTGCAGCAATTTACAATGTTTATTTTCGAAGAATGCACTCGAGCCGTCTTAATTCTCTCGGACATTGCTTGAGATTAAAAAACGAGGGACAACTCGGAAAACAAAAAATTAAAAAATAAAATAACTACGAATAACTCGAATAACCACGTTTTCATGTTAATTTTATTGACAAGATTGAAATTGAGATTGAATAATTAAATAGAATAATCTTGCGAAAGGTATTTTAATATCGGACAATCTGGACCATTTTGAACGATCGATTAATCCTGTTTCGATATTAATTTTATCGACAATTTGACGAAAAAAAGACGCGGTGGTCTCTCGACTCGATCGAAGGACGATACGAGCAGTCTTTGACAAAAATTCAAAGGTTAATGACCAAGTGAATTAATGCTCCATTTGCTCGATGCAAAGCAATGAACTCAGGGACGAATGAGCGAGACGGATAATCACTGTACCCGGAATTTTGATGTCGTGTCTCGCCAAATCGATTCGTTAAGGCTTCGTACGAGCTCGCTGTACGTTTACGAACACACAAACACACGCGCACACGTCGTACCCAACGTTGAACTTGAGCCATTGAGCGATTACCGCGTGTTCACTTTTCACTGACGTTTTTTTTTTTTATTTAATCGTGAGATCGAATAAATGAATTAACAAAATTTGTTTTCTTTTTTTTGTTACAGGTAAAGACACGAGACGCGATCAATCATTCTAGAGATGCAGACAGATATATAATAGAGTTCGATTAGTGCTATTTTAAAGCTACAAAACCGCCTATATTCAGTGTCTGCATCGGTGAGTCGTTAGCGGAACACATCCGCCTCTGTAATCCCCGTTGGCAGCTTATTTTATTTTTTTAATCGAGAAAACGAAGAGTCCCTCCGTTGTATCCTCCTCGTAATAAAAATTGCGACCCAGGATACGAGATTTATTTTTGCCAAGACGTAATTCGTATTTATTCGTATTTATTCGTGTTTATTTTCGAAAATATGAAATGACGCGTTTTTTCCGTTCGATTTACTCTCCGAGAGGCTGTTTACCTCTGTATCTTGACTCTGAAATAATTCGAGAGGAGCAATTCGGTACGATTTCGTCGATGAAAATGCGGGGGGAAAAATAAAATGTTGGAATAATCAAATAACGAATTCCAAAAGTAATTTGAGATTCTCAACCCTGGTCAAGGACTTCTCCGCTTCGCTACCCACCTGTCAGCCTCCTTCGCTCTGACTTTCGGCACCGCGCAGCTCATCCAGCTTCACCTCCGTTAATAATAACAGCCGAATCCTCGTAGACGACGAAGCGAACGAAAAAAATCCTCGTTTTTGAATTTTTCTTACTCGAATCGAAATTTCAAGGGAATACCTCGTATTTTCGAACGATTCGATAATTACATCGTTCATTTTGCTCCAAAATATGAATTTTCGAAACTTTCTCAGACAATCAGCCAAGCTCGGCGTTAGATTTGACAGCATCGAAATCAAATTTCGAAATCGATCGTTAGTCTACGTTTAATGATCGATTTTTAATGTGAAAACATTGGAGAAAGTACTCAACCGGAGCGAAATTAAAATCGAGCGTTTAAAACGTTCCCTGAGCATTTTTGATTGTCAAGATCGAGTATCACGAGCTCTCCATTATTTCAGTAGCATTCTACAAGAGGCAGAGTTGAGAGTCGAATGACGGCGAGGCAAAAAGAAAGACAAAAATTACTCCAATTATTCGAAACACTTGAATATGTTTATTCAAGTGTTTCGAATAATTGGAGTAATTTTTGTCTTTTTTTTTATTGTTATAAACTCGGTGTTTTCCGTCGTCTTTTTTCCCTCAACCCTTTCGCGTACCGTCGAATGTAAATACGGTGCGGAGAGCCTGTGAAATTTTCTGAAATCGAAAAACGACGATGCAGTCGCCCTCTGCGCTCGCATTATTATCACCATGCGGATATCCCGGAGTTTGCCCCGTGAATCGCCCTCGCTGAGGATTCTCGTTGCTTTCACGTGGCCTTGAAATTTCTCCACCGAGTTTCACCCTCGAATTTCACCGCGTCCCTCGCCCCTCAAGCGCGGCCTTCAACTTCCTATCGTTGCGTACGACTCTCGTCACTCTCTCCTTCGCTCGGGGTAGCTACAGAGGGCGCTTTCAAGTGCACAAAAGACGGGTGTGGGCAACCGTATAGAGACGAAAAAAAACAGAAAGAAAAAATTCAGAGAAAGAGAGAGAAAGGGGTGGAGAAAAATGGACGCTCTACTGACGAGACGAACCACCCTTCGGTGAATTTTTACAGTGTACAAAAATGCCCACGGTAGACTGCACGTGTAATATCAGCCGAATGAGCAAAAAAAAAAGACCGGTTTTTTCGGGAAATTAGTTATCTCGAGGGTACCGATTGAGGGTAAGAGACTGTTTTGTTTATTTTCAAAAGAGGACAAAAAATTTTACTCGAAGAGAGATTTTTTTTCTCCCGACTTATCGCGAATGCACGGTTGCCCCCTTAATGTTATAAACGAACGAAGGAAGAATTTGAGGTACATCAGCGTCCTCGGTGGATCGAAGCACGTCTAATTCGATTAAGACTGAATCGAATCAAAGATTGTACAAACGATCGCACCCCATCTCTTTTTCTCATCCCCTTGAGCAACCCCTATTCAACGAAAACTTCTTCAAAATGATTTCGTTCCACTTCCGCCTCTCCCGGCACGCGTAAGCTGGGACCGAAGAACTTTGGTCGTGTCTCATTTCATCTCGTTTCCAACGAGATCCACGGTTTGTCCCGCCGATCGTTGTTAAATCCAGCATGGCGATAGTTTATTTACCAGGTGGAGGAATTATTGCGAAGGTTAATGAGCGATTTATACAGAAGCGGGAAGAAACGAGGGTGGAAAAAAACGTAAGGACCGTAAGGGGAGGGATGAGACAGAAGAGAACCTCCGCGTCTGTGTGGAGCGAAAGGGGGTGTGGAAAAGGGGTGGTTAAAGGGATGGAAGACTCGGCACGTTGATGATGAGTTCGCCTCGTCGTGTACGCTCACGGAGTAAAAAAGAACGATCGACGTAGGGTAGTTTCGGTGTATGGGGTTGCCTGCTGGATAAAAGTCAGGGGTATAAGAGTAAGGGTGGGTGCGCGGGTCGCGCAAACCCCGGACGTTGGATATATAAATGTGTGTGCTCATGAGAGTGTGGGTGGAAAAAGTGGGGGACAGGAGGAGAGTCACAGGCTTCTGGAGGGTCGTTAATCCTTGGGTCAAGGTTACCTTTCATCCCCACGCGCCCTTGCTCTCGCTTTGGCAATCCTCGTGTGTACACCTACTCGCGCCTATCATCGACTTTTCTTTCCCCCAGCGTATAATAATTCCTGCGTAAACCATTTTCTTTAATATTAATTATTCTTTATATATTTATTCATTTTCGATATTTAAAATTCATTTTTTTAATCAAGATTTTTGTTCTTTTTTTGAGGGGATTCACGGGGAAGAAGGTTATTCACGGGAGATTCAATTTTGGTTATGAAAACAGCCTTTGATCAAGGAGGAATTAAAGGAAGAGAGGAAGTCAAAAAAAGCTCGATTTTTGGCAAATTTTGAGACTTTTCGAAACAAAACCAGTCTCTTAAGTTCATGAAGAATAAAAGCAACTCCTCGATCGATGGATGAATTTTTTCGAGAAATGAGAGTTTGCTTCAATCTGGCGTGTACGGAGTGTCCCGGAATTAAATACCGATAATGTCGGACGAAGACAGGGGATGAAATTCCAAGTCGAAAAGTTCATGAGCATTTTTCGATCCGCCGAATCCCCGCTCCGATTAATAACTCTTTGAGATTTCGTCGTATGAAAAAATAGTTGAATACTTTTCGTCTCGAAATTTCATTACCAATTGAACTTTGAATTATCGACGTCGAGTTCCGAGACACCCCGTGTATATACCCGAGGCTCTTTATGCTTTATACGTACAAGCATATAAGTTGATCGTCACATCACGTGGTGATTTTCCCATCGCTCGATTCTTGACTTTTTTTTCATTTCTTCGCATCGTATTGGATATTCACCCTTATTTCTCGTGCTACGATTTTCTATATCAGGATATAGGAAGAGCAAGAATATATATTGTCGTTAAGAGGCTCTTGTACCGGAAATGTACAACAAAACGATCGATCGACGAGCTTCTCTGTGAACCACGATATCTCTCAGCCCTCTTATCTATAATAATCGTTCACGAGACCGCTTACTATCACCCTACGATTGCTGCTATAGCTACCAGCCTGGTGTAACACCGCGCACGACGAAATCGCGTCGACAATTGCGGTTCGACTATATTTATCCATTCTTCTGCCTCCATCGAATTAAAAAATATCGCGCGACCTACTCTCCAAGTTGCCAACATTATCGAGTACGTCAGTTCTCCGAGCGACGCCTTGGAGTCACGTCACTAAAAATGAAAAATTCTCTTTTGCGCCAATTCTCAATCAAACATTCCCGAGATTCGTGCAATTTTTATATAAATTAACATACCGGAAAATTTGAAGAAAAAATCGGCGATTTAATCATGCGATTAAATCGCCGCGAAATTTCCTGTGCGCAATCCGACGAATCAAGTCGGAGATCGATGACGAAAATTTCGTTATAAATTCACCTTCTGATTCCTGTCGTTGGAACGTGGCATTTTCTTTGGACGTTTATTTGACGTTTATTGCACACGCAACGTACACAAATTCGAATTTTGTATGCAATAATGAGCTCCGCGAAATGTTCTCCGAACGCTACGGTGGTTGTGCTCTCGTGGGGTGATTGTCGAAAATTTTTGACTGTGTACACGAAAAAGCCTTCGATATGAATATATACGTCAAAGGAGCGAGAATGGGAATGACGCACGGGGTTTCCAGGAATGACACCGGGAGGGGTTGATAAAAAGGGTTGCGAGGGAAGACAGGTTTGGAAATGAATCACGGATATTTTATTTGTAACAGAGTGCCTGCATCGTGCTCGATTGTTCGCCAAACATCGATATTCGAAGGAAGGAAGTGGGGAGTTGAATTTAATCGCACAATCTTGGGTTTCGATAAAACCTTAAGGTTTGTATATACTATGGGGATTTAATCTGCCAAAATCGGATAACTGCCAAATTCAACTGCCATACCTTTTTGGGGTTTGGGAAAAAGTGGCGAAAATCGAGTTGAATTTTTTTTTTTCAAATTTTCAATATTTCAATAGCTTATCCGATCGGAAATTTTCCGCTGATTACGAAACCCACCGACTTTTTTTCCGAAATCTCGATATTTCAATGAGAAAATAGCAATTTACTGATAAAATTCGTATTATTGGATTTTTGGACCGAAATATTGGATTTTCTATGAAATACCAGTGTGTTTCGTAATCAGCGGGAAAAAATACATCGATATGGATCATTAAAAATCATTTTTGAAATCCAAAATTTTTCGCCATTTTTCGCCGGATCGACTTGGTTCACTAAAATGTTTGCCATTTTTTTCCCCTTTGAGATAGACACTCCGACTTGCGCTTATTCTCTTTGCAATTGTTGAGGCTTCAAGATGCCGTTCGTTTCATCGAGATATCTTCATTTTTCGATTTTTGGCAGAATTTTAAAGTCGGACCTTTGATTTTGGCCAATTTTCCCATACATACCCCTTTGCGTTTTTTTCGCCGATTTTCAACATCGATTTTGAGGGTGAAGGAATTTAGCTATCAACATAAAACTTTCACCATTTTTTAAGTCTACTCGAGGGCTTTTCAAAACACCCCCAAAAAATGTATGTAGCATGATTCAAAGCGTAGTTATGGCCGTTTGAAATTTCGACTTTTCGACGATTCTGGAAAAGTGGTCAAAAATGACGAAAATGTTCTTTTTCGAATTTTCGACATTTCAACATCCTATCCCATCGCAAATTTTCCGCCGATTACAAAACTCATCGAGTTTTTCGCGAAAACTCGAAATTTCAGTGAGAAAACGCAAAAAAACTTTCATTTTTCACCGACCAATCCGGAGACGAATAAAACAATCGCCCGATATTTTTTCGATTCGCGCCAACTTCCGGAACCCATCGACTTGTCATTTTGGAAAGATATATACGTCTTGCCATATCTGCTCTCAGTTATTCATGCGCGCAATCCCGGTATAACTTGACCCATTGACACGTTCCAGCCAGAGTAAAGGCTGGCAGAGGATACTTTTTGTTTTTTCATTTCTCAAATTGTATATTCTGATATTGATGTTGGTGACTTCGTTGTGAAATGTTTTTTTTTTTCTATATAAATAATCGTTCTCGTTTCATAAACATCGATCTGACATTAGCACGACTGCAGCGAATACGAGAGCACGTTACAGTCATAATACGAGTTTCGATTTACCTCTCGAAGGGTAAATGAATCGCGAATATAGTTTCGCTCAGGCCACCCACGAAGTTTTTAAATCGCGAATTTTTAAGGAGGTTCACGCGCCACTTTATACTCTGCGAAACAACCGAATGTCCCGCTCTATTATGATCGTGCAAAAATAGATTACCAATTTATTATCTTTATCTTTAAAATTATATGTGAATCATATTCGTTTAGATAAAATAAAAATCTTCTAGCCATTTAATTGATATATTTCTCTAAAAGAGTATAAAATTCCGAGTCCAAATTCGAGCCCAAATCGAGAAGAAAAAATCGCAGCATCCCTGCGGATCTTCCGTCTACGTGTTCTCTTCTCTTCTCGTTCGAATGAATCAAAGATTGATAAAAAAAAAGAAGATGCAGGAAAAATCAATCGTGTTTCGATCTAATTTTTGGACAGAAAAAAAGAAACTTTGATTAATCGCGATAAATGTGACACTTTCCGATGATCTTTTTCATCCCCCTCTCGCGTCAGCCATCGCAGCTCGAAAATTTGCATTTACATGCATAATTCGGAGATTTCGCAGTAACCCTCGCGAGATGAAGAGGGTTTCCCTTTCCTCCGTTATTTACGGATGCGCATACATCCGCGAATTGTCCTGAAAATTTATAATCTCGTCTCGCGGTTATGCTCTCCTCTGCGATTCGCTCCGCGCAAGCTCCCACGGAGGGAATGCAACGATAAAACGTCTTTTGTAAATTATCTCGTTTTTTGCATTCATCGCGGAGAGTCTTCCGTATACGAGAACTCGCGCGTTCTCCACTGGGTTTATCCAGCAGCGGGGCGATGTCTGTGCACGAAGGGTGACGCATTTCCGGTGGCTGCGACGCGATCGAAAATCCCAGTTTGGACTTTTTCGCCTGGAGAGTCCCGAATGATAAATCCTCTTTTTCTCTCCAGACAACGTCCGGAGAGGAAAAAAAAACAAATCCACCAAGCCTCCAATCGCTCTTCTACATTAAAATTCCCATTATTTCATTTTCGTCGAATGCGGAATAAAATGCGAATTTTTTTCTGCTTGGAGATGACACCAAAGTGTCAAAAAATCAGTAATTCAAAACGCACCAGCTGTGGTTTCGTATAACAATGAAATGACAAAGTTGGCAACAAAAATGAGCGAAAAAAAGGAAGTTGATTTTTTTTCCTGATTTTTTTGTTTCTTTTTAAATGGCTAATAACGTTTCAATATTTTATTATCATAAAAAAAATTGAATTCGCCTATTTATCCTCCTTAAATATTTGCGGAATTTTCCGAAACGTGTGTCGGAGGACGAAAGTCAAGTTCCGACGCGTGAAAACTGGTACATTGATCCCAAGATGAATCTTCGTTGTGGGCTCGAATTTATCGCGATTTATTTCGAATAAAAATCAGCTGCTCGTATGGGGGGGGGGGGAAGGTTCTCGAGAGTGAAAAAATCGCCAAACTCCCTCGTTGCACGCGGACGTTCATATGTAAAATATGTATGCAAAACATTGCGGGGAATGTAAAATTACCAAAGTCATAGAGGAGGCAAAGAGGAGAAAAAAATGAATAAAAGAAGAGAGCCGGAGAAAAAACGAGGGCCAGAGAGAGAGATAAAGATACGAGAGTGCGGGTGTGCACGCCTCCGCTTATTGCCTCAAATTGCTAATTGGGCTCCAGAAGCAACGGGCTCGCGGTTCTCTTCGTTTATTATGCCCTCAAACGGGTCCTTATTTCTTTTTTCTTTTATTATATCCTTCTTTCTTTGGGCGAACGCGCGTGCGGTGCATTTTAAAGATCTCATCCAGCTTCTTTTTTTTTCTCCCCTCGAGGACATGTTTCTCTCCTTCCCTCGTCGCTCTCCGTCTCTTTTTTTTCCATTTTTTTTCATTATTTCTTTCAGTTTGCACCCCTTATTGTCGTGCTCGGTTCTCCTTCTTACAGCGAGGGAGCAAAGATCCTAAATGCGCGTGTATATCGAGGCGGAAATGAAAAAGGGGGAGCGCGGAGAAACCAAAATTTTAAACGGTTATAAACTCGCGCTTCATCGACGTTCGTCGATGAGAAAGGACAAAATTGGAGCAAGAATATACGAATCTTTGGCCGATTATGAAAAAAATGTAGAGAAAAAATTTATATTCACACGATTGTCGTATTTTTGGCTGAAAAATGCCATTTTTCGTTTTCCGAGCACGGTTATCTGCGGTAATATCGAAAGTAAAAGCATATAAACAAATCGATAAATACAAAAAAACTCGTAAACACTCGAAAAATTCGAACATTTCTTAAACCTAATTTAAAACGTTTTTTTTCAATTTTTTCAGAGTGAAAAAAAAAGTCAAAACTTGGAAAAGAGCGATGAACGAACAAATGCAAAAAAATTGTCAATTTTACGAATTAAATCTCGTTGAAAATCGTTTTTCTTTCTTAATTCAACAGGTAAACTATCTGAATTTAAAAGGAAGAGAATTTTGCTCCCCCTATTCGCGAGTTCTCGTCTGAAGTAATTTTGTGAGAAATTGTTCAGAAAATTATCGCATAGTTTTGTCACTATAACGATAGGCGATGAGGTACACGCTCTATGAGCTGTCGTTCGTAAAAATATATAGATTTCATACGACGTGAATTTTTAGTATCATGTGACGGCTGCTTGCACAGCTGTTGTTAGCTGATAGTGTAAACGCAAGAATTTCACAACTTTCCTGCAACTCTCGGCTCACTCGTCCGACTCGTCTATATTTTTTCCTCGTCGACTCTGAAAATACAAAAGCTCATATTTCGTTCGTATTTTTCACCAAAGCCTATATAGTTTCAACTAGTTTTCTGTACATTAAAATAACATTTGTTTTTTTTCATAACTACAGCATAATTATTAATAATAACGTTTCAAATTGAAGATAAAAATTCATCTTCGGGTCCAGATGAATTTTTCCCCATGACGAAAATCATAGGACGAGAACTTTTATTTTTAATCGTAAATTGTATTTTTTTTGTGTACATAAAAAATTGAACAATCGTCGAAACATCGTGGGAATTTATTGGTCGACGTTTTTTTTTTATTTTTCTGTACTGTTTTTTTTTTATGCAATTTTCCGCTACAGTATCGTAAATGTGGATGATTAACGTCGCGTTTATACTCGAACGCGGCTGTAAATTTTTTTGGCGAAGGCGCGTACCGCCGAAGACCACGAGCGCCGGTTCGAGTATTGATTAATTAGAAAAAGAAAAATCGACCGAGGAACGATGAGGGAAGCTTGATGAAAAAAAATAAAAATAAAAACAAAAAAAAAAGATTCGAGAGTTCGCGAGAGGGCGCGAGGGGTGGTTGGCGGTGGCGCGCGATGCTGAACGGGCTCGGCACTGTCGGGGTTGTACAGACTTTGGGGAGAGAGAGAGGCGAAAGCCTGTGAGCGCACAATGAAAGTACTTCCTGCGTCGGAGTTGCACGTCGCCGATATACTTCTCTTCGCCCTGCTATTCACTGTTTCAGTTCCGTAGATGGCACGACGTGTCCCAGCGAGAAAAAATCATATTTCGAAAAAACAAAAACAAAAAATTGTGTCAAAATGAAAATGGAAAAGAACAAAATTTGGCAATAAATAAAATGCGCGGTAATTCGAAACAACGACAGTATTGAAAAACCAAGAAATTTTCAAACTTTTCACTTTTGCGTCTGATTATTCATCGTACATTTTTTTTTAATAAACTCTCGAGTTTTTTCCTTGTTCGTTTCTTTAAACTTCCAATAATAAGAAATAATGTTTTTTGGAAATTTTTTTTATTGGAAAAATGTCATACCTGCCGGGAAAATGATTTTTTTGTACTATTTTCGTTCAGCAATTTATTAAGAACCGTTCAGTATCGTTGTTATACTCAGAGTGTAATTATTTTGTTGTTTTTCGAATTTTTATGCCAAAAGAGTTATTCCTCCCCCTTTAATCGCGTGAAACCAATCCGAAAAATTCGTCCTCAATATTCTCGCTAAATGCATTCTTATGAATCGCCCGATACGTCGATGGTGCCGCGGAGCTTCGATGAATTTTGCGCCGGGCGATCGTGCTGCCGCGAGAACCGTGCAGCCCCGCTCTCGCTCTTCCGCAACGTGCTCGACTTTTTGTACTCTCATCAGTACGCTACGGGACGTTAAGCTGTCGCGAGGCTCTCGCCTCTTTCGCGATCGTTATTCGCGTACGTACACGCACGAACGTTCGAAAAAAAAATGTGACAACGACGCGTTTATCGCGATCGCTTTTTCTCGAACAATTTCGTCAAACGTTCGTTCCCATCAACGACAAAAATATTTTCCACACTCAGAAACATTCCTGAATGTGAAAACCTTCGTGGAAACACCGAAATATCATCCCACAAAAAAAATCAAGCCGCAAATCGCGAGTGAATCGCTCGAAATGTGAAATTTTCATAAACTCCGTCGAGAGATTCTCAGCTTACGAAACTACGGTCGCGCGGTGTTTTCTCGGCCTTGCGTTTTTCGTCCAAAGTAAATTTGAAAAATTATCAAAAAAATCATCAAAAAATCCGTAAACGCGTCGTTTATCGCGTAAAATAAAAAAAACAATCCGCGAGTGAATTACGTGTGCGTGATTCTCGCGTAAAGCTCGGTGTGCGAGTGCGTTCGTCGCGTCGCGCAGCCACGTGGTTTCGCAGTCGAATTGCTGACCGTCTCTGTGTATACGCGCGTAAATGCGTATACTTGTATACTCTCCGTCTGTTTATGTACGGTAACTCGAGTCGCAAGTGCGTGCGTTTTTGTTCCTCGAGCGTTTGTGACGGTGAAAAAAAAAAAAAAAAAAATCCAACGGTTGATACACCAGCGGAGAAGAGCCGAGAGCAGCGAGTGCGCTCGAGTCTGAAGCATCCAAGTGGCGGAACACCCAACGAGGGGCACAGTCGCGGCTGGTCATTCGCGAAGACTTCAAGTGCTCCGCGGCGGTTCCCCGCGACGTCGCGATCTTTCTCGCGCGTGCACACGCCGACACACACACACACCCTTAATTCACGTATACAACCATAACACACAGCGTAATTTTCAAGTGCTCGGTGTACGAAAAAACAATTTTTCCTCTTCGTTTTTCGAACGGAGAAGTTTTTCATGTTTTTTGGGCAGAAGCTCCTCGACGGTATTTTCGAAAAATTTCGGAATGTTTCCGGACGTGGTGACGTCGCGTCGGTGCCCGCGGGGAGCTTCCTGGTTTCTGGAAACGTGCCGGAAACGACTTTTCGATGAAATTTGAGAAAAAAGTGCGAGCCAAAGTCGTAAGATCAACGCGTCGATCGGGAGGAATCTTTTTGTCCTTCTCGTTCTTTTTTTTTTGTTTTTCCTCGAGAGAAATGGACAGGAGAGCGTCGAACGTCGATGACGCTTGACGGAGAAACGCCGAGACGACGGCTGGCGAGCTTCCTCGAGCCGGAATTTTTCGCTCGTCCTTGCGCGCTCGTGGATGTCGCGATTTCTCGCAGACGTACGTGATTTTCCTGCTTTTTTCGTTTTATTGATAGAAAAACAGTCGTATCTTCATTCGCTCCTCGCTGATTTTCCTCGTGACTGCTGCACTCGACGCTCAAAATGATTATTTCGATCGTTATCTCGGCCCGCGCACTCGCCTTTTCCCCTGAGAGTTTAAAGCCTCTTCTGCTCAGGCGGAGCGAGTGGAAAAAGACGAGCCTGATCGGACACGCAATTTTCTCGATTTTCGAACACAAATTTCATCGTTTCTCATCATCTTCCTATTTGCGACGTTAATTAAACAATTTTTTTTTTAAATGTTTTACCATCGATTATCTTCAATCTTAAGGGTCTTAAGGGGTGGTTCATGGCAAAATAATCCGACTGTGTTTGCTTGTGTTCTCTTAGAAATAATAATAATAATAAAGGCTGGAGAAATTTCTCAGTTTCAAGCCAGAGAGGCGTTACTGACCTCATTTTTTTTCTTACGACGATTTCAATTCTCCTCGGTGTTACTCGAGGCCAATAATCCTATGCGGTGCACACATAAAGCCCGAGAATAGCCAGACGATTACGACTTCCCACGGTGAGTTTATCGCGTTAGCGAACTGCGAAACGATGCCGGCACAAAACTGCCGCGACCACTCGGCGGAGACCCCCGAGGTGGCTTCTAACCGCAGTTTACGCGCTCTGCGTTCTATGTATTATTTACACTCGTATATAGATTCGAAACGACGACACTGCGACTTGAGTGGCAGCGTATGAGTGATATGCTAATATCCCATACATATTTATCGCTCAAAAGTTCCTCAAGATTGCACATTCCGTGATATTGAAAACACACCGCGTTCGCGCCCTCGCTCTCTTTGCGGCATTGTCATTTATTTATTTTTCTACGATTCTCTCGGCAAACTCCCATGAAAAAAAAGAATCGGTTCAACGTTCGATTCGGGTATGGATTGGAAAATCGAAAATCGAATAAGACTTTTAGGCGATTTGAAAAAAACATCGAAAAAGTCGTAGATCTATAGGAGAAAATTTGTGCTCTCGATGCTACCCCTGCGAAGAATCTTCGGGGACTTTGCCGGGTTTATCGATAACAAATTTGTGCTAATTTTGATAAAGATAACGTTTTCGAAGTATTCAACGGTCGGAAATACCAAGTTGAGTCTTAAAATCGACGCTGTTTTTTTTATTTTGCGCAAAAAGGCGTCACGATTAAAGTATTTCGATAAAAAATTGGCACTCTCTCTGGTTCGCGAGGGAGAATTTTTTTAAGGCCCCAAAACGCGTTGGAGTGCGAATTAACATCGAGGAGAATCGATGTTTTTGAGCTTGCACGACTTTCCGAGCGTCGTAAAAACAAGGAGAAGATGATTAGAAACGCGAGTAGCGTACGCGGTCTGGAAGAGACTCCGTGCAGTGTATACGCCCGAGTAATTTAAGAACGGATAAATCTCGGATGTTTTGACGCTAAAGGCCAATAATAGCGTGCGAGGGTGATGTACACGTTCGAATAACAGAGTATAATTTTCGTGCCTCGGCACCACGTCGACGAGCGCGAATCTTCGCGTTATCGCACGTATTTCAATATCCGATCGTGGAATTTCAAAAATTTTCATCGTCCATCTTTTTTCGAGATTGCTTTTTTAAAAGTAAAATTCATTCCAGCAGCTCAAAGTTTCCACACCTTCAAAGTTTCATCGTGTCCCGAAGCGAAACTCATTTATTCGTTTCGCTCGATGGTTAATTAATTTTTGGAAAGATTCCTTTTTTCATGTTTATTTTATTTTTTTTTTGCAAATGCAATCGACCGAAGAATCTTGCGCGTACGAGGACGAACAAATTTTTCGGGAGTGCCTGCTGCTCTTTTCGAGAGGCCCCTGATCGAGGAATTCACAAAGACGTTTTCTCAATCGGTTCAATCTGTCGAGAGGTTAACGCCACAGGTCATATTCGTATGTCAGCAGAGTACATTGATTGTACGAAGGAATCAGGATGCAGAAAGCTCTCGCACCAACAATTATACGATACTTGGCTTTCTTCAATATTCGTCTAAATTCATTCGCCATTTTTCCGTTATCTCATCGAGATTGAATGGACCAATTTCATGGAGTTACCAAAAAAAACGTTTGCTCCGTTAAAAATCAAATTTAATCGAGGTTTTTTTCAAAATTATACATTTTTTTGACACCACGATCGGTGAGAGAGATCTCACCGATTTTATCTCTCTTTCTCTTGAGCGTTTCTGAATTTTTTCTTTGCACGATGAATGAACTTATACCGAACATTTGCGTCACGAAATTACGAGAGCCTCTTGCGAATGTAATCGCCCGACGCTGAGTCACTTTGCAACGGGAGCGCCCACGCGGGATATATTCGTTTGGGAGACGAAAGGAATAACGAAGAAAAAAAAGCCGATAATAATTCCTCAGACGTTTTCTCCATCTATTTTTGGTGGCTTTACGTTATGAATAATAAATCACAAATCCGTAGTTCATTCGAGCGCTTTGCGCTTTTCATTCATAGGAAAAAATCGATATACATCGATACAGAATGGGAGAAAAAAATAATATGCACGAAAAGCTGGAGGAAACGATTCTTTTTCAATTTTTAATAATTTTCTCAAACAGAAAAAAAAAATTCAAAATACCGACAGGTATTTTCATTTCCATTCTGGTTTATCGTTGCTGGAATGATCCCTGCCACGCGTCCTTAATTAATAAAAAAAAGGCCGGATTTCGGAATCTGTCATTTTTTTTATCTCTTTTTTTTGAGTAATTCATGACGAGATCGTAATACATCGGAGCTTCGATCGAAGCTGGCGTTTATTATCGTCTTTGATCGTCGTTGTTTCGAAAAAAAAAAATAAAAAACCAAACATGAGAAGCCGTGAATTAACGAGGCGCTGGTGACTGACAGGAACAAGTCTGCGGGCTCGCGAGTCTCTTATAAAATTGCAGCTTGCCGGAAAAAAAAAGAAAACCCCGCAGACGACGTCAGGCCATGACGGATCTCGTCACGATCCTCCTGACATTATTTTCTTAACGACGTTTCATCAAAAGCATAAAATTTCAGCAGCAACACACGACCCTGACTCGCGATGAAAATTCGATTCGAGCCTCGTAAATAATTCCAACGTCTCGAAACGCGATTCGCGATCAAAAATCAGTCCTCTTTGCGTTCAACCGTGTTTTTAAGACTTTATTTTTATCCTTCGTTGATTGGACGAACGAAAACAAAATTTAAAAAAATCAGTGCCGGAAGGGATTAAATGAAAAACTAAATTCGACGGGTATTTTTCGAAAAGAAGAGTGTCGCCTTGGCACGAAACACCCTAATATGTACAGAGGCACATGTGCGCGGAGGAAGCCACCTCCGAAAGCTCAAATTCAAGCAGGGTGGGTTTAGACCAAGGGATGCAACGACTCGTACTCCGGGGGGAGGTTAAAACAAGCGTGCGGGGAAGCACCGGCGCCTTCATTCGATCCGCGCAGTTCCTTGCTATAATCCATATACGTAGTAAGAATAAACATTGAATATACATATATACACGTACATATATATTTTACGGTACATAAACTGCCACCCACGCTGCCCACTTTCCCTTTTCAGAATCGATTTTTGCGGAGGTGGAACGCAAGCGTGAGTCGACGACGTCGGCGTTTCGACCCTCAGCAGGGCTGTGCCAAGGTCCTGGCTCTTCACCCCTCCCCGCTCCCTCCCCATCGCCCCTTTTTTTCCTCTCGTTTTGCCCTCTTTATCAACGCGATCTCTTTCACTTTCGTTCTCCCTATACAATCGCGAACGTCGTTCTTGCACAGTTCGTTTGTCCCTCATCGTCGAAGATTTACGCAAGCGGATCACTCGAGAAAATACAAAAACAAAAATAAAACAAAACAAACTCCTTAAGTTTCCAATTAAATGGTCCGACGAGCGAACAAACTCGATTCGGTCCGACCCCGCGAGATATCCGAGATGAGATCTTGATTCAGCATCCCAGAGGAAAAAATTTCTTCTCGCTCTTTCGAAATGAATTTTTCCAGTCACGAAGATTGAAAGACGGACGAAATTGCGCCGTGGTGATCGTCCGAAAAATGTTCCCCGGAAAATTTGAATCATCGTCGAGGTGCGAGATGCTGCGGTCCAGGAGAAAAAAAAAAGGGCGGAAAATGCAAGATGGAGCGAAGATGAGAAAGGAGGAGACCGAGAGGGAGAGGCCCGACGAAATAGGGGATGAAAATGGAGAGAGAGATTGAGAGGAAGAGGATTGACAAAGAAGAGGGCGGGAGGGAGAGGGTGGAGGGTAAAGGAGCGCGGCAGGAGGATAAAGAGAGAGGAAGAGCGAAAAAGTGATAGAGTCAATGCACAGGAGAGGAAGCAGTCGCCTCTCGTAACGTGGAATATCAATGTCCGTGGGACCGCCGCTGATGCGGGTGTATCTCGCACCCTCGGGTGCCGCCGAAAATCCCCAAAAGCACATGGAACAAAGAGGACACCCTTTTCCCACCCCTGCAACCCGTCTCATCCCTCTTTCATCACGAAATGCCGCTATCCTCTCTCTTTGCATCCGTCCATCCCTTTCGGTCCATGGAACTCCGCTATCTCCGCGGTTTTTCCCTTTCTTACTCCACCCGTGCGTTATTCACTTGCCCGACACACGCACACACAATGACTTTTTTTCTCCCCCACCGATGCAGTATTTTCCACCTCCAACCCGCATCGGACTCTCGTCGATTCTTTTTTTTTTTCTCTCTCGCTTCGTCAAACCCCGTTTGCACGCGGCGACCTGTCCATCTCGGTCCATCAACGCGATGTCTGCCGCGTTGCGGCGCTCGATTATTTTTTACAAAATCGTCATATATATACGTCGACGTTGTAACGAGTGGAAAGACAATATTCGAGGCTGTCGACTCGCGACAGACGCGGTTAAAAGCTCTGCCTTGTCGGCTAATTTGCGAGAGTAAATTGTTATCTCGATGAAATATGGTAACACACTTTTTTATGCATTTTTATTTCCGTGTACTCGATATCCTCCTGTCATTGAAAATATGTAAAGAATTATACAATGTAATGCGATGCAACGTATGCAGCTTGTTTTTATTTTTATGCTTGAATAATTAGAAACAATATCGAAAAATGAATAACGAATTGTTCCGACAAATTCGTCCGTTCCTTCAAAGACGATTTTTTGCGGCGTACGTGTAGGACAAAAGGCGAGGTGCAGCGGGTATCTGCCGTCCGGCAATGACTCTTCTTACAAGCTGACTTGTTGCTATCTTTCGAATGGCGAATCCGCTCTCGAGGAGGGAGCGTTATTCGTCGCTCGCAGCTCCTCGAACGCGAAGCGCAAAGGGGCCGAGGAAACGTTGAAAAGATAACGGAGCATCGACCACAGACGACGAAAGACAAAGATCAGGACAAACGACACTGCTTATACAAACTATAACAAACACGTACGGCTCTCGTTACCGTCTCGAGTTTCTCATACTTATCCTCGAACTTTCTTCGATTTCTCGTCTACGTAAGCATCTCCCGCGCTTGAAAACTTCATCGCACGTACGTGCACATTGTTTCTCGTACGTTTGCCGCACTAAGCGCGCGTACAGGGTGTCCCAAAACTGGATGTTGATAATTTACAGCCAGATTCGCAATGAAAATCCAAGTCGAAATGTATTTTGGTATTTTTCCGTACGACGAAAACCCGCCGAGTTATTAATCGTCAAAGTTCGAGCCAATCGGGCGCGCGCTCTCCCCTCTCCCGCGAGAGGCGGCACGCGTCCTATTGGTCCTACTTCATCGCTTCATAACTCGGCGAGAATTCGTCGCATGGAAAAGTGCTTGAGGACTTTTCGTCTTGGAATTTCATCCCCAATGTCGTATTAAATGCACAGCGTTGAATTGTAAAAATCGAAAATGAACCAAATCGCACACTCGTCGTGGAATTCGTTGCGGAAACGATAACGAATAAAAAAAAAACAAACGTAAATATACTCGCTGAGCGTGTGTGTGTGTGTTCTCGTCCAACTTCCTCTCGGCTTTTAAGGTGTATCCACCGCGAGATATGAGGTTGTGCGAGGGTGGTGAAAAAGCTCCCTCAGTTACTGAGTTTTGTCGGGTCGAAAAATCAATACCTGCGAAAGCGAAAGTATATACGAGATATAGTCGCCGACGGGGGCGGGAGGGGGAGGGGGTGACTCTCACCATTCCGCAGCCTTCGCGTTTTTCCTTCCTCGCTTACTTTTTTTCCGTTCTATATATACACGTACGTGTATTTATATACATTTACGAGTGCATAAACCCACCCGCACCTATAATCGCATATTCCGAGAGTCCTCCCGCGTTTTTCGCCTTTCGCGTTTCATCTTACGTACGCAGGTAGTCCTCCGGTTGCACTCGTCTTTTTTTCTCAATTGTTTCGACGCTCTTTCGGTCGTTCATTCATAAAAATACTTGGCCGACCGACCCGCGAACGGTTTTAAGCGCGCGAAACTCATCCTTACCGCGCGTTCCCTTTTTTTTTCGTCGACAATTTTTCCCTTTGTTCCTCTTCCTTCTTTCCAACGTTTATCACACCCTATAACTTTTTTTTACTTTTTTTTTTGTGAGTTTATAGTTTTAAGCAATTTTTTCGATGACTTTTCAATTTTTTTAAAGCGTTTTTTTTTCTTTAATTTCGTGTTGCAGCAGCGGCTCGGGGGGAAAAATCCTCGTGAGCAATTTGCCACTCCACGCGAGATTCGAGGACGTGGAGCCTCTGTTCTCAGCTTACGGACAGGTGCAAAACGTCGAGAAGGTATCGTCCCGCGATCTCACCACCCAGACCGTACTCGTCAGTTATGAATCGCAGGATCAGGCACAGCAGTGAGTAAAAAAAGTCATTATTTCGTAAATATATTTATCCTTCGAGACAAAATACCGCTTTCCGACTCGCGAAGGCTTTCAATTTAGTCTAGACGGTTGATTAACGTTATTAGGAAAGAAACATATCAAATATTCGTCGAATGAATAACATCAGCGATGCTCCTGATTTTTGCCATGATAAAATCGCGGGAAAACTTAAAAAAACTCGGAAATCAATTTTGTAATCCGACGGGGAAAATACATCGATGTAGGAAACGAATTAAAAAGCTTGTGTATTTTCCAAAAATGAAATTAGCTGATCTAGCTTGTGTTTATTCTCTTGGCGATTGTTGAGGCTCGAAAATGGCGTTTGGTTCATCGCGATATCTTTTTTTTTCGATTTTTGCCGGATTTTCAAAGTTGGACCATCGATTAACGATAATTTTCTCATCGCCCTTGACGTCGATTTTGATACAACTTCAAGATCGATTTTGAGGGGGAAGTAACGCAGCTATCGGGCTGAAACTCGCGCCATTTTTCAAGTCTACTCGAGGGCTTTTTAAAACACCCCCGAAAAATATGCCAGGGTTTATCAGGAGGAGAGTTACGACCGTTTGAAATTCCGGTTTTTCTAAAACTCTGCGGAAAAGTGACTAAAAAATTAAGCAAGTTGTTTATTTTCTTGTCGACTTGAAAAATTAATTCTCAATGTGATTTTTTCCAACCGTCGAGGGTTACGAGCTTTCACGTTTTCCCTTGGGAATCAAGTGATTCCGCGGTAAAGTCAAGTCACTGAATCATTTTTTTTTTTTTTTTCAAATCAATTAAACAGGGTCGTGAACCAGCTTGATGGATACCAGTACGAAGGTACCCCGCTGAAAGTTGAAATGTCGAGTGCGGAAAGTCGACGAAGAGCACGAAGCCAAAGGGGCGGTGGGGTTGCTTTCTCGGGTCTGCCGGGTTCCGGACGTCAAACGGACTTTCCGCTTCGCATACTCGTCCAATCGGATATGGTAGGTGCTATTATCGGACGGCAGGGCTCCACCATACGTCAGATAACGCAAATGACACGAGCGAGGGTGGACGTTCATCGCAAGGACAACGTTGGCTCGGTCGAGAAAGCCATCACGATTTATGGAAATCCCGATAATTGTACGAATGCGTGCAAAAAAATATTGGAAGTTATGCAGCAAGAGGCTAACAATACGAATAAGGGGTAAATATCTCGTCTCTCGTCAAAATATTGCGTAAAATTCCAATTTTGAATTTTTCAAAATTAAAAACTCACGACTGGTCAAAAGTACCATTTAGCAAAAAAGATTAGTTACAGGACAATTTTTTTTTTTCAATTTTCTGTCGGATAAATCCTCGTCGTTGTTATTTCGAATTGAATTTTCTTGGGATGAATTTTTTTCGTTAATTTGTCGTTGGCTCAATTTTTCACGGACGTATTTTTCGACAGTGAAATAACGCTGAAGATACTGGCTCACAACAATCTGATCGGCCGTATAATCGGCAAGGGTGGCAACACCATCAAGAGAATCATGCAGGACACAGACACGAAAATCACCGTGAGCAGCATCAATGACATAAATAGTTTCAATCTCGAGCGTATAATAACGGTAAAGGGTACGATCGACAACATGAGCAAAGCAGAATCCATGATTTCTAGTAAATTGCGTCAGAGCTACGAGAACGATCTTCAAGCAATGGCGGTGAGTATTCGCCATTATTTCCCAAAATTTCGCCCATTTTTCCGTCTCCTTCGAACCTGGTTGTAACCGCGTGGATTTTTTTTGCATCCCTTTGAAAAAAAGAGACTCGACGTCGGAATTTTGTTATTTTCGATTTCAACGTTGCGAGGTCGACGAAAAAATGTCAAAAATTACGAAAAAATAAGATTTTATGACCCCGACGACGATTTGCAGCCTCAGAGTCTGATGTTCCCCGGACTTCACCCGATGGCGATGATGTCGACCGCCGGAATGGGCTACAGTTCGCGCGGTCCTGGCCTTTACGGCTCCGGTCCGGCTCCTTACGCCTATCAGGGCAACATCGCGACGCAGCAGCACGCGACCGTCCCGGCTGACACCCAAGAGACGACGTTCCTGTACATTCCTAATAACAGCGTCGGGGCGATTATCGGCTCCAAGGGGACTCACATAAGAAATATCATTAGATTTTCGGGGGCGAGCGTGAAGATAGCTCCGCTCGAGCAGGACAAGCCTGCCGACCAGCAAACCGAGAGGAAAGTCACGATAGTCGGTTCTCCGGAGTCGCAGTGGAAGGTGAGTTTTTTTTTCGATGCCAGTTTTATTTAAAAAAACTTTCATTTCCAAAAAAAAAATTCGGATACCCGTTGTTCGACCTTTGAACGAAAAAAGCGTCTAAGGACGATAGTATTTTTGTATTCAAACGATGGCAATTCGGGAGTGCAGAGTGAGATTCGAAAAAAAACGAAGATAGACTCCGGTTCGATCGTGGTCATGGAACTAAGGCTTTCGCCTAGTAACCGAACGACCGGGGTTCGATCCCACTCGGCGGCGCTAATTTTCTGGAGAATTTTTTTCTAGAAAATCGACGTTCCGAGGCACGATTTCGACTTCCTCTGCTGTTCACTGTATGAGAAAAGCAAAAAAAAATCGAAATCGGTGCAATAATAATCAAAACGGGGAAAAAAAAGAAACCTGCTCATTTGGGGTGATGACGTACGTCATTAGGCATCACCTTGATAAACGCAGGGATATAAAAAAAAAGCAGGGGCTCTTGTGGTTGAATTACACCCGATATATAGCAATTCAACTCCCGTACCCCGGCTACAAATGAATTTTTTTTTAATTATTATTCTTTATCATATTTTCCTGCCAAAACTTTCTCTCCACCGACGTGCACCTGATCGTCGCTCGAAAAATGTTCCATTCTCACGCTCCTTTCGAGTTTCTTATTCTTTTCGTTTTGATGATCTTTTCCACGCCTTTTTTTATTTTTTTTTTATAAAGAATCGCAGATTTATTAGCTCGTATAAAAGTTGCAAGAGGCGATGTTAAAGAAATGCGATGTTTTCCCACTTGTCGCAGGCTCAATATCTGATCTTTGAGAAAATGCGAGAGGAGGGTTTCGTCTCCGGCACGGAGGACGTGAGGCTGACGATCGAGATACTGGTGCCGAGCACCCAGGTCGGCCGCATAATCGGCAAGGGCGGCCAAAACGTCCGAGAGCTTCAGCGCGTCACCGGAAGTGTCATCAAGCTCTCGGAGCAGCAGGCTACTCCACCACCCGCCGACGAGGAGACTGTCGTACACATAATCGGACCATTTTTCTCCGTTCAAGTGAGAAATCTCATCTTTTTCCACGTATATTCTCAAAAAACTCCAAAACCCTCTCTTGCCCATTCGAGACCAAAAAAAAATCCAAAAACTGCATCCTTCCAGGCAATTTTTATTCCAATCAACCTAGTTTTTTTCCACCAAATTTACGATCTCGGCCCGTTTCCGGGATCGCCGATTAGGAATCAGCCCGAGCTCGGGAACTTTTCGAATTTTCGAAAAAAAAAATGTTCAAATTCGAAAAAAATTCTTTTTCGAACCGACTTTTTGCAAAGTGCCTTTTAAATTCCGCTTTTCCTTGATCAACAGTCGGCGCAGCGCAGAATTCGCGCGACGGTGATGCAATCCGGTGCACCGGGAAGCGGAGCGACCGGAGGAGGTCCCGGCTCCCGCGCTGGACGCGGCAGCAGCCAGGAGGGTGGTTCGCGCTCGCGACGAGACGACAGCGCGACCTCCCAGCCGGGCAGCGGGCAATCTCAGAGCCAGAGCACGCAGCAATTGGCGAGCTCGTCACCGTCGAGCCAGCAGCAGCAGCAGTCGCAGTCGCAGTCGCAGCAGCATTCACCGCAGCAGCAACAATCGCCGCAACAGGGGACTCAGCCTCAACAGCAGAATCAGTAACGTTGATTAAGAGCAAAAAAAAAAAAACAGAGAAACAACAAAAAAGAAAAAAGCAACAACAACGAAAAAAAAAAAACAGACAGGACACCACCTCGCGTGGGTAAAATGCGTTTCGAGTGCATCGAGAAGATGACGGGAGAAGATTGTAGCTGAGAAAGAAAAAAGCAAAAACAAAAAACGAGAAAAACCCAAGAAGAACACGACGAAACGCAATTTTTCTCGCGAATTCGTTCACTCGAATCGCCTCCGACGGTCGTCTCGACCCCGCGACATCCTCGTTGTTGTCGTTGTTTTTCTATTTTTTTTCAACGATTTTTTTTTATTTTTTTTTTTTTCGATCAATCTTCATCGCTCATTGCGAAAAAAAGAGCTCGAAATGATAATAATAACGAAAAAAAATAGAGGAGGGAAAGACACCGTCGGCGGGCTCTGGAAGTCGCGCGCGACGAAGACGGGGTCGAGACGGGGTCAGCGGAGAGGTCGTCGCGCGCTCGGACTCTCGCGCGCGCAGCCCCTCCCGCCCGAAATCACGCGGGAGCGGCGAGAAAAGCCAAAAAGTAATTTGAAAACGCGAGAAGAACAAATCGCGAGAGGAAAAAAAAAAAGAAAAAAACGAGATCCGCGACGATCGATCCGTGCGGAATCGTTGGGTTTCCCCGCGCCCCCCTCCCTTCCTCCCGCTTTTTTTTCCGTCAAATTTCTCCTCCGTCGTGTGTCGGCGTTGAACGCATTTTTAACCAACGGAGGAGAGGACGAGACGGACGAAAAAACGGGAAGATTCCGCGGGAAGGAAACACCCGGTCGAGGGAGGAGAAGATTTGAAAAAAAAGTGAGAAGAAAGTGAGAGAAACGCGAGACAATGAGAAAGCACAGGAGGAACGAGAGGAACGATGAAAAGAAATAAAAAAAAAAACAAAAGCTAGAGAGAGAAATGATAAATCGAGAAACAACAGCGACAAACGGGATAAATTACTAATACTGATAACGACAATTTTGAAGCGACAAACAACAGCAGCAACAAACGACGGAATCACACACAACCTTATTACCTCATTCATTACGATTAAAGATTAATAATATGATAATGCGAAATGAGAATGGAATGATGATGAATCAACTAATGCTAAAAAGTCTACCTAATATTAAAAGTTATAATGATATACAGAGAAGTTAAGTAACGAATACACATTACGTTATCACCTGTTACTGCTACTGCTACTATACTATTATTATTACTATCGATACTATTATTATTATTATTATTATTATTATTATTATTATTTTTAACATTACCAATCGATTCTTCTACCATTGCCGAGGATAAATATTGATTATTCTACTTCTATCGTTTCCCTCAAAACCCCCAGCCTCCCTACACACACACACACACACACATATATATACACACACACACACACACACATACCCACCACGAAAGACTTTCTTTCTCTCATGTAAGAAAAAAAAAACAAACAAAAAAAAAATATCGAAAATATAAGAAAAACCAGCAAGAGAGTCTCGAGAAGATTTTGATTTCCGCGCTATATGAGGGGCTGAGAGAGGAAAGTCGATGCGAAACGAAAGTGCCGTCGCGACGAGCGTAGAACTTGAGGGAAAAAAAAAAAACGGTTATCAAAAGAGCCCAGTTACAATCGCGCGCCGTTTAATACCAAAGAAACGATGACGTCTTTCTCTTTTCTTTTCCTCCTTCGTTCTTTCACTCGGTGCTTTTTTTTTATTTTTTTTTTTTCCAAGCGCTTGAAAATACGAAGAGGAAAAAGGAGGAAAAGTCATCGCGAATTCGCGCCGATGGACAATGTCGCGCGATCGCGCCTACGAACTACCGTTTTTTTTTTGTTTTTTTTTTTTAACGATACCGATACCGCGAACGCACGATCGTTTTCCGCGCGGCCTCGCTCCGATCGCGAAAAAGGGAGGAAATATAAGAGGAGATTCACGTCGACGCGGAGGGAGATGAGGAGAGAAACGAAGATGCCGTTGGTGCTACGCGAGACGAGGTAGAAAAAGGTGGGGCGGATTTGAGACCGTGTTAGCAGGGAGAATATTTGGGGAAGAAAAATATTCGGGTGTACCGAAAGTGGATGCTGTCGATTCAATGCTGCATTGGTGATGAAATTCCAAGACGAAAAGTCCTCGAGCACTTTTCGATCCGACGATTTCCCTCCGAGTTATCGATCATCGAAGTTCGAGCCAATGGGGCGCGTACGCTCGCGCCGCGGAGAAGGGAGAGCGCGCGTCCGATTGGCTCGAACTTCGACGTTCGATAACTCGTCGGGTTTTCGTCGTACAAAAAAGTACCAAAGAACATTTCGACTCGAAATTTCATTCCGAATCTGACCCTGAACTTGCAACGTCGTCTTTTCGGGACACCCCGTACATCGAATGAGCGAAGAAACGGAAAAAATCGGTAAAACCGCGGAATAAACGAAAAACGAAGAAAAAAAAAGGAGATCGAAAAAGACGATTCGAGTTACGAGCCACACAACTTTATTCAGGGATTATTACTTTAATCGCGGATGTAATAGCGCGTGCGTGTATGTGCGTGTGTGCGTGTTTGCGCGCGTGTGTTGACTGATAACTATTAATTCATAAGTAATTTGATAAATTACGTTGATTAAGGATGGCGCGAGACATTGACGAAGAAACGACGAGGAAAATTATGAAAGGAAAGAGGGTGCGGAGAGGTGGAACGAAAAAAAAAAGAAAAGAAAATCGATGAAAAAATATCGAACGATCAATTCGATCTTTGAATCTCGCGGGTACGTCGGTGGGTTCCACTTCCGTCAACCACCCCCTCCTCCCAAGGATGACCGATATATCGACACGTAAAAAGAAAAAATGAAAAACGTGTGTACAAAAAAAATTAAGAAAAAGAAACTCGAAGGAACGAGAAGAAGGAAAAAAACGAGTATTCAAAGAAAATCGCGATGATGAAAACGCTCGTCCTTTACGTACAATGCCGGAAGAAGGCTTAAGATCGTCTCGACAACCATGGGCATAATTGAAATAGATGTAACGTTTTTTCGTTTTTGATTTTAGTAAAAATAAGTGTAAAATAATAATAATAATAATAATAATATGAAATAATACGAATATCGAAAGAAGTAACGAGCGTAAAATTCAGTTTGTAAAAACAGTGCGATTTATCGATATTTCGCGAGTGGTTTTAAACTCTTCGCCGGCATTGTGCGTATATACATATATACACATATATGTATAAAAGTACATGTGTAACACGAATCATTAATCGGACATGATGATTTTTGGGATTCAACCAAAAACAACCAAATATCGGACTGACGAAACACAATTAAACGAAAAGTTTGTGTCTTTGCGCACCGAACAAATGTGTTTATTTATCTTTTTTGTTTGTTTGTTCTTTTTTTTTTTTTTTTGTTTTTCGCACCAGGAGGGCTCCCGGAATGGCGGGCAGGCTCAAAAGCTCTCGACACGTCGTACGAGAAATACGATTTTTCCACCTCCGATGTGACAAAACACTTGTCGTACGCGAAACGGAAGTTTACGTTAGTGCGGGAATGAGAAATAAAAAAGGGAGAATTTTCCTTTCAGCCTTATTTCATTTTATGTATATTCTTTTTTTTTTTTCTCAACACTTTTATACTCGAACTAACGAGGCTGCTGTACTCACGTTATCCAACGGGTGATTCACGCGTATCATGGAATAATCTGCGATATATATATATATATATATATATATACATATAATATATACGATTCAGTACAAAAATAATCGCGAGAGTTTCAGCAAAAAGGAGAAGAGAGACATTCGACGAGGGAAGAAGATCGTGCGAGGAGAATCGAGAAAAAAGTGTCGAGAGAGATTTATCGATTGAGTGAAAGAAAAAAAAAAAAAAACGCTCAAACGTGAAAAGTGCTGGCCGCGAGTGTGCGTTTTGCGCGCGAATGTACGACGAAAAAATTCGTACGACGATCGACGATAAACGAGACTTTTGACGAGTATTTGTGGGGAGAAAAAAAAATCGACGCGAATTATCGAGCAAATGGGAGGGAGGGAGGGGTAAAAAAAGAAAGAATCGAAACGAACAAAAATGAAAAAGGAGGAGAAGACGAAAAGAGGCTCTCCGAGAAGGAAGAGGAGGCGCTGCGTGCGAGTTGAGTGAAAAATTACAGAGAGAAAAACCCACAAAAAAAAAAAACGAGAGAAGAAAATGACGGATCGAGGGTGAGATGATGATGATGAAAAAAAAAAACGAAAAAAAACACAAAAAAAAACAAATAAGAGTATAAGTTTATTTTTGATACATTGTTGGGGAGATCTAAGTAAATCTTTCTTTTTTTTTCAATTTTTTGTTACATGTTTTAATAACTTAATGAATTTTAACGATATTAAAGGAGTGTGTCGAGAGGTCGAGTGAGACGCGCGATTATAACGAGGGGTGAGAAATTTTTAATATAAATAAGGGTCGTGGAGGGATGATTCGACGGATGGAGAGAGAGAGAGAGGGGGGGAAAGGATACACGTGATGGAAGAATCGAGGGAGAAGAGAAGATTTAGAGGAGAAGGGAGAAAAAAAATAAGGAGGAGGCATAGTGATGTCACGAGTGAGATATTTAAAGTGAAATATTTTTTAAAAAATGCTGACAAAATGAAAAAAGACGTGGAAGAGGAATAGAATGAAGATGGGGAAGAATGGGACATTCGGGGGATGCGCGAGCGAGTGTGACGCGCAGTTTTTTGCACTGCGTCGTGTTGGAGGAATTATGGAGAATTTTATAGTCGGATAAAAATTGTATAATATATTTAATATATTTCGTGAACGAGGTGGTGGTGCAGAGTGGCGTTTTGGAAAGTGACGTTTCGCGTTTGAAAAAAAAAAGAAAGAGAAATAACGAAGGAAGAAGGAGAAAGAAAAGGAGGAACGACGGGACGCAGGATGGACCGCGTGTGACGCGAGAGCGTCTCGGTGGTCGTTGCGCCATAATTCGGGCTCGGAGTTTTATTCGACGCGAATTTTGCTCTCCCTCCAAAGTTTCCTCTCGTGTCGTATCCGGTCTCGCCGTGTTCCTCTCCTCTGCCTCGCTTCGACCACTTCCGGCTTATTTATCGAGCGTAAATTATCTAAAAAAAAAAAAAAACAAAAGTGGAAAAAAAATAACGAACCAAATGGAAGAACGTTGGACGAAAAATTGTCGAAAAATTAGCGCATGAAGCAACGAATTTGATGAATCATTATGGGAAAAGAAAATTTTAAGAAACCTCAAAAACTTTCATCCAACGTCATTCGAAGTTCGCATGCAGGAACAAAACGCAAAAAAAAATCCAAAAAACAACAAATTGCATCATCGGGAATGGAAAAATCGATAATTTTGGTATTCAATCGCTGCTTTGAGCGACTCTCCCGTTTCTCCAACGGAGGAATAATCTCCAATCGCTTTTTTGATAATCGCTCCGTCTCGTTAATCGCGCGATAAAAAAAAAAAATCGCCAAATCGCTTGAAAATTTGTTTCACCCCCTCGGGATTCGAGTCCCACCCCTCCTCACCAACCCTCGGCTCCTTCTCATCCGTTAAAAAACAATATCGCAACGAAAAGACGATTTTGAAAGTTCGGCAAGAAGAGAAACAAACGGAAATCACACTGAACAATGATCGCGATAAAATCGATCGCGATCGAAAGACTTTTTTTCGTAAAAAAGAATCAAGACTTCGTTTTTGGCACAGAATAACGAAAGAATAATGAAAATCACGATGAGAGAGAATAAAATGAAAAAAAAAAAACAACGGGAATCAATATTGTATTTTTCGCACAATGTTTTTCGACGATTTTCACCCACCTGTTGAGCATTTCAGCCCCCATCGCGCGATTGAGCTGCGCGTGGCTCGAGTGGCCTTGGCGAGAGGGACGTTAAGAATTTTCGAAGAAAAAAAAAAATTCGACATCGCGAAACGAAAATATTCCACACCAGGAAAAAGAAGAGAACAGAAAGAAGCCTCGACCCTCGCACCCATCGAGAAAAATGTACAAATCAAACGTATTAAGAGAGCCATCTGAGGAAATGAGAGAAAAAAATTAAGTGAGAAAGATGATGATGATGATTAACGAGTAAAAGACAAACAAACAAAATGCAGAGAAAAATTATTAATATAATAACGATGACTTGAAGATTTTAAAGTTATTAAATTATTAAGTCGAGAAAGCGTAGTGAGAGGAAAGAGAGGATGAAAAAGAAAGCAAACAAATTTCGCGTAGCAAAGATAAGGATACCACAGACAAATGTACAAAAATGAAGAAGAGGAGAGAAAAAAAAACAAAAAAAAAATCGAATAATCGCTAAATCTTTAATGTTAGTATCTTAAAAGTATTTAATTGTGGAGCAAGATTTCTTCATCCCCCCCCTCGCCCTTCCTGGAGGCCGTGTTTTTGTCTTGTCAAAAACAGAAAAAGAACACGAAAGCTTCAAGACAGAAATGAGAAAGGAATATGATGTTTGTTCGACGGCGAGAACCGAAAAACCGATTTACCGAAAATGCGCTTGAGAGTGTTTTTCAAAAATCCAAATCTGTAGTAATCGTCGCTCTGCGCGATGTTTGAAGATACGAACGCCTGAAAATACGAAGAAAAAGCAAACAAAGATACATTTTTCGACCAAGCACGTACCGTATGTCCTCCTAACACTGCAGGACTCGAGAAAGTCTAACGCGTAACTGCTGCGTGATTCGCAGGAAGAAAAAGTAATGAAAAAAATCTTATTTCACTGTGAATTTAAAACGATGGATATGTAAAGAGTGTCGAGAAATTACATGTTGATAACTCAAAGCTCGATTCGGAATGAAATTCCGAGTCGAAATGTATTTTGATATTTTTTCATACGACCAAAACCTGACTGACTGTATCAATTCTGTATTAATTAATAACTCGACGGGGATTGGTCGGATGAAAAAGTGCTCCGGGACACTTTGACTTGGAATTTTATTCCTGATGCGGCAGTAAATTATTAGTACCCACTTTTGGGACACCCTGTATATATTTTTATTCATATACAGGGTGTCCGAAAAGTCTTTGCCGAAAATTTAGTGACACATTGGGGATAAAATTCCAAGTCGAATTGTCCCGAGGCACTTTTCGATCCGGCGATTTCCCGTTGAGTTATTAATTGGCAAAGTTGGACCAACCGGACGCGTCCGATTGGCTCAATCTTTGGCAATTCATAACTCGCGAGATTCAGGTCACACAAAAAAATACTAAAACTTCAATCCCGAATCTAGCTTCGAGATATCAGCATCAACTTTTGCGACACCCTGTATACACACACACGAGTATCCGCTACATGCAACGTTACAGAACGATCGATGATCAACAGAGCACAGTGTGAAAATCTCGGACCAAGTAAAGGAAATCACGATAAATCCTCCAGTTCCGCCGATGCGAAAAGAAAAATCCCGCAGCATCTCCAAAATGAAAAAGCAGTAAAACAGTGCGTCCAGGCCGACGCGTGCGCAAAATGCATATCAGAGCATACAAAAAACGCCGTCACAACTTCATCGCTCATCCAGCACACGTGACATCCTGTTGTCTTCGGAATAATGAAAATCATAACGAATAAAAACGCGCTCCGTGTCTTCTCAGCTCCGAATATTCATCCAGCGAAACAGCAGCGCGTAACACAAACGCGGTTAAAAACTAATTTAAAAAAAAAACAGCGACAAATGTACAAACGGGTAAAAACAAAAAAGTTTGTGCCGGGGACACAGAGTTTCCATCGACCGCCGTTTTTGCATTAAACGCGTGGAGACGGTCGTTAACGTTGGGCATGTTAAACGGTTATTAACAGTGATAATAAAGTGAAACGCGAGTTAAAAACAATGGTCGCGTAATATTTCGTATTTTTCTCTTTCGCGATTTTTCATATCGACGATGATCAATAATTATTGTTGTTGAGGAATACAGACGAGAAATTTCGAATCACGTTGCAATTAGCGTTTAACGAAAAAAAAAAGAAACAAAAAAACGATAAAAGCGACGAGGAGAATCCAAAAACGAAAAATCCAAAAATCGCTCGCGCGAACAGCCGCGAGTCTCGTCGTTGTCAAAATCATTCAATCACCGATTCACCGGAATAGGAGAAAAAAAACGGAATTTTTTCAAAAAAACAAAGAGAGAGAGAGAAAAAAAAGTCCGAAAGAGAAAGAAAGAAAAAAAAAACATGGGCCTTATTGTACACAGTTGGGCATTGTTGTTATGTGAAAGGTTTCGAGTGATTAATCGCTGACAGAATAAATATATCGGATGTGTGAGGGTCGGTCCATACGTAGGCGATGTGGTCGGCCTGATAACGTTAGTTAATTGTCTCTCACGTAATTTGTCAGATTAGTGCGAAAAACAGAGCGAGTGAGAGAGAGAGAGAGAGAGAGAGAAAGGGGCGAAAGTGCGTTGGAGTTGCGGTTATTTATATACTGATAAGAATTAATTCTGCACCGATCATCGATATAAGAATACAAGAGAAAAATCATCACCAAGATTACGTGAGATGGATATAGTTCGTGTGAAACCGATAAGAAATAACGAGTAGATAAGTGATAACGAGAGAAAAGAAATCCCTTTGCCGGAAGTCTTAACATATATATGTATATGTTTATATATATATATCTATATATATAAATATATATACATATATAATTTATTATTATCTTATTGTTGCCAACGATGGGCATTATGATAAAACAGCGCGGGTATCTAACTTATTATCTAAACTACAACAATCATCACCTCAGCCTCCTTTACCTCCCACTCAGATCCAGCCACACGTCCTCACACTGTACATATTATTGCTACTTACGATAATTAACCGATTATTTCGTCTTTGCATATATATATGTGTGTGTGTACATATATATATGTATATATATATGACACGACGAATTTGTAAAAAAAAAACCTTCCGATCGAAGGAAATAATCGATGTGAAATCGATGTTCGATTCGTTTCGTTGCATCGAGAATCAATGAAAAAAAATGAGTGCGAAAAAAACGTGCGAAAAACCGTAAACGACGATTTCGTCGGAACGATATATATATATATATTTCCCGTGACTGACGCGGAAAAGTGACGAAAAAAACCTACATTTCGTGAAATTTTCAATTACCGAAACGATGAAAAAAACAAAAAAACAAAAGCCACGAGAGACAATATCGCGTCTTTTCGAAACCGACGCTTCGCAAAAGAAACAAAGAAACCCGTGACACGCGCGGCCCGATAACTAACCCGAGAGAAAGGATAATTTGAAAAAAAAAAAAAAAAACGAAATCCAAAAAATCCGATACATCCGATACGTCCGAGAAAAAGAATGAATCTGAACGAGCCAAAAGAGAGAGCGAGAGTGTCGCGTGTTGATGAAATTTCATAATTTACGAATGATTTAATTGCCAGCGAATTTTCGTGCTGCGATAATTGCATTCTAATTGGAAATCGGTAGCCTCCCCCCCCCCCCCCCTTCTTCCGAAAAAAAAAGAGAACACTCAACGCAACGTAACAAACGTCGTCCCATCCAGTTACGACGGAAATTCAGCAAGATTTCACGCTTGGATCGTTCAGTTAATTCCGGGCTCACGAGAACGAATTTCAGACGCACGAATGAAAGGCGATAAAAAGTAATATGAAACATATGTTATAGAAGAGATAAAACTATGACGATTCTCACTCGAACGAGTTTTATAACGAGTTACACGATGGAAAAGATAAAAAAAAAATAAGAAACTACAGATAAATAATAATATAATGATAATAAACAACGCTTAAAAGTGCGAGGAGCGCGGCGACCCAGCACAGCGCTCGGGCGCACGCGCGGATCATTGAATATTTAAAACTGTATAATGTTGGTTGCATGCATACGAGATAAAAAATAATAATAATGATAAAAACGTAAAAAAAAGGAGAAGAGGAAGAATATTAATGATAAATAACGGTAAAATAATGAGAAACAGGCGAAACCCGGTGACACAATATCCCGAGGCCGAACCAAACTCGATCGTCTATCGATACATAATTAATTGATGCATGATTTCATCTCCCTTGACTCTCTTTTCTTTTCTCTCATTCTGTCGTTTTTTGCGCTTGAATTTTTCTCTCGTTTTTCCCGCGTCAAAGACGCAGCCTCCGGCGCTTGGGTATTCGCCTCGAAAGTGCTACGATTTTTTTTTTTTTTTTTTTTCGTGTCCTCGGTCATTTGTTTCCTCGTGATTTTTTGTCATCCAAAATCCTCTCGCCGACGAGAGGATCGGATTTTACGTTTTTACGTTTTCGTCGGGCGTCGTTCGAGCGCGATCGTCTCGCGATCGATGCATGTGGTGGTTCGAAAAGAAAAAAAGAGGAATGAAAAAGTGAAAGCAGAAAAAAGAAACGAGCGAATCGAGTGTTTTATTTTTTTGCAAAAAAGAAAACAAAAAATCAGCGATCCGTCGATCCAACCGACCGATCTTTGGCCGTTCTCACGAGCCACGCACTGATTCGTTTTCACGATGATTTCATTCATTTTGGTTTCTTCTTTTTTCTTTTGCTTCTCGGCGATCTTAGTTTAATTTATTCGCTACGCTCTGTCTCTCCCCTGTGCGAGACTACCGCTGCGATTTTTCATTTTTTTTTGCGTCTTCGATTATCGATGTTTTGCTAAGTTTTCACGAAAAAATTAAAAAAAAAAACAAAAAAAAAACAACGATGCATCTTTTCCTCTCTGCACGTGCAACTCTACTTCGGTTTGAGCTCGATTGTCGAGTTTTTCTCGGCGCGCATCGACGAGTCATCGATACCCTCCGGGGCGATTTTACGTTTTGCTTCGTTTTTTTTTTTTCAATTTTTCCTGAGAAATTCAACGTAGCGTTGTCGTCGACAATTTCGAGGGGATTCTCGAGCGAATAACCGGAAACAAACGAGTATGAAAAAAGAAAAGTCTCTGCTGCACGCAAATTGGACAATTCGATAATATACGGTTTTTTTTTTCTTTGTGGTAAATATAATTTTAATGATTGTGCATCTTGTTCCATTATTATCGTTTCGCAGCTTCATTTTTCTTCATCTCACTCTCTCTCTCTCTCTTCCTGTACCGTTTTTCTCTTTTGTTTAATAATCTTTCGGCATTTCCCTCTACATTCTATATTACTCTCTCTCTCTCTCCCTCTAAGTTTGACCCGCACATGGCGCATTAAATTTTCAAAAACGCAAAACATGGCACAACGTCATGTAACTTTTTTTTTCTGTCTTTTTTTTTAGCGAATAATGTTTAAAGATTACTACTACATATACGGATAATCATTAAGTACACACCGCATAGAAATTAAACGACAAAAAGGAATGAGGATAATGAAAAGGAAAAAAAAAAGCAAAAAACAAAAAAAAAATCACATAGACATTAAGGCAAAAATGTACAGTCGGTGCCTTCACTCCGGATTCGAAATTGTACGATCGTGTTGCGCGCGATCGAAAAGCTTGAAAAAGGCGGTTTAACGAACGCGGTCCTGATTCTCCCTCGGAAAATCATCGGCGGGTGAAAATTCGAATGAATATTTTGGCGAAATTTGTTTTTCTGGAGAGACAGCTCCGACTGGAGACAAAAAATGAGAAATGAGCGAATGACGACAAAAAAAAAGGAAAAAAAAACACACACACACATTTCGGGCTTATGAAAATTAACGCTAAACGTGAGGAATTGCCGTGCGCGATAAAAAAATTTGATCGATCGATCGATCGATACTCGGGATAATGGGAAAATGTGCGAGCGCCTCGCGAACGCGAATTTAATTTCGTTCGAAAAAAAAAAATCCACCCCGTCGCCGAATCATGCCGCGCGACTGTCGTGACTCGATTTTGCTTCTTTCGATCGTTGATTTATTATTTTATTTTCTCCATCTTTCGCGTAATACGCTCTGGAAAATCACGAGATAACTTTGAATAAAAACGTTGATAAAATAATTCTACATACACACGTACATTTGCGTTGAATAAAGATATAAATATATATTTTTCTTCGTCAAACGAATGAAAGACGTTAAAGTTGTGCGCGATTAAGGGTGTTCCGGAGGTTCGGTACCGACGAAAGTGAGATGAAAAAAAATCGGACAAAAATTAGCCATACCGAACATTGACTTTCGCTGATAAACAATATCGAAAATTTAATAACAAATTCGTGAAAACAAAAGTATCACTCTGAAAAAAATACAGGCAACTTTCCTTTGGTGGGAATTAATTTTATCTATTTTTCCGAATACGTATGAATTTTTTCGAAACTCGACAAAAGCCTCGCGCGTTTTTGAAAAAAAAAACTGAATTTATTCCACATCGAAATTAAAATGAGGTCTCAACGTTTTTTTTTCAAAGTAATTTTCTTCGTCAATTTATGAATTACTTTTGGATATTATTTTTGTGTGAAATCATGGTGGTTGCTATTTGAAACGCTGATTTTTTTTTTATCAAAACGTAAAATTCACAATTTATCTCGATTTTGTCGTGACTGTATCTCCTGATTATCCTTGACAAAAATTGCTGATAAACAGCCTCCACAGTCTTTCTTCTCCGAACCGATGATATAATAATTGTACGATAATTACATACGCCGCGATGCGATTGGAAAAGAGTAAAAAAAAATGAAAAAAAAAGAATCACAAGTGCAATAGTTATCCAATAGAAACGGATTATTGAAAACGCGATTACGATCTTTCCTTCATCACCGTTACTTTGAGCGATAGGAGAGATTGAACGACGATGAAGAAATAGAAGAAAAAGATGGAAAATCACCGGATAAAGAGTGATGGAGGGTGATGAAGGATTTAGAGAGGATTTCGCGTCCATAAACTACCTCGCAATTATCTCAACTGCAACTGTTGTAAACGTATTTTCACGATCCCGAAAAAAAACGAGTATATATACGTATATATATGTATATGAATATTTATATATACATGTATATGCTATGTAATATACAGGGAAAATATAATTGCACTAAGCACAGAGTTAGGGATTAGTACGACAATTTCAAATGACCATTGTATAATTTTTTTTCTTTCTTTAATTGTTTCTCCCTCCGAAAAGAAAACCAATATTTTTGATGCCACGTTGTCTGTACGAAGACTTATAAATATATATAATTAAATGATATTTGCGCGAAGCAACAGAGCCTCGAACCTGCCTACATACATAAACAAATCAATTCATCGTACATTGATACGCACATTGCATTATTAAATTATACACAATATTTCATTATAATGAAAGACGAACGAACAATGATAATAATATTGATAAGTGCATCGTGCTTGATGGATTATACGTGTAATTCATTATGAACGAACGCACATTGCTGCCGTAAATGACACTTGTTTTGTTTTCAGGTATTTTTATAACGGAGAAAAAAATCATTCAATTTATCACATATAAAATATATAAACGCATCATGTATACAGGGCGTCTCGAAAACTGGATGCCGTCAATTTAACGCCGCATTGGGGATGAAATTCCAAGTCGAAAAGTCCTCGAGCACTTTTCGATCCGACGATTTCTCGCTGAGTTACAAATTAACGAAGTTGAACCTGCGGAACTTGTGGAGGGGAGAGCGCGCGGCCGAGTGGCTCAAACTTTGATCGCCCGTAACTCATCGGGTTTTGGTCGTAGGCGAAAAATACCAAGACACATTTCGACTCGGGATTTCATTCTGAATCGGGCTTTAAATTGGCAACATCGAATTCTCGGGACACCCTGTATGTGTACTCAATGATATCTAAATGTAAGCAAACAGCACGAAAATAAAATGTGAATGAAATACGTAAGATTAACGAAATGTAATAGAAATAATCGCAGAACGTTCAAAAAATTTCGTACGGCGATAAATTTACGTGAAACAAAAAATAACAAAAATTGTTCAGACATTACGAGAGAAAAAAGAGCCTTCGATATTATACGCATTTACCATAAACACGAAGAACCAAAATTCTCCGACCTTTCGTCGACAGGAATCACAGAGTTTGATGAAAATTGTAACGGCAGAAACGCTCGTGAAATATTACGATGTTCGAGTCGAGTTTTTCTTTTTTGCTTCGCGTACGAGAAAACAAGTTCTCTTCTCGTTTTTTTTTTCAACTCGGGTGACACACAAATATCTATACTATAAAGAAATATATATATATTTCATTCGCATTATAGCGCAATTGTATTTCGTTGTCTCGTCGTGCAATTTCTGAGATTTCGAAAAATCTTCGTCACCCCGTCGCGTTTAACTGCAAAATAAGAGAATTTAAGGGGAAGAAACGGTCATGAAAACCGCGTTTATTCAGCACGAAAATAGAGAGATAAAAAACGAGAATCACACGAGAGACAACGAAGATAAATGCGCGAAATGGGAGAGTTAAAAAAAGAAAAAAGAGCGAATAACCTGTTATATTTCGTCGTACACCGATTGCCTGGAAAAATAACGTTCAACGATATTGTATGATTGTCAAGTGGAACGATCGACGAAATAAAAAATTCGAATTTGGAGAAACGAAAAATCTCCTTTTTTCCATCCCGTTTTGTATTTTCAATTTTTTTTTCGTTTTTTATTGGTCGATCGTTCTTTACGAACGGGCTGTTTGTCGACGATTTTGTTATAATGCCGTGGAAGAAAAAAAAAGTGGGAAAAATATCTGTTACTTTTTGTCCTTAACGTATTAGTGTTAAAATAGATGATGGAAATGGTGGAGTTGCCGTTGAGTTTTACATTGATTATCAGCTGAAAATGTGATGGAGGAGAAGGCACGACAGACAAACGAACGAGAATAATGGAAAAAAAGTAAATCAGCGATTAGTCGATCGAGAGAAATCGAAGATTCCGTCGAAGCGCCGTTCATTTCCAATATCGTAATGTGTGTCCTGTTATTTTCTGTTTTGTTTTTTTTTTTCAACTTTGTAACGTGACCTGGTAGCATCGCGATCGAAGGTGAATCCAAAAAGTCGTTTTTTACGCGTTATTTTGGCCATTGTGAAAAAATATCGAGAAAACAAAGCACCGCGACGGGCCGTAAAGCCTCGTACTTTATTCCATCAAACGATCGATATTAATGAAAATTCAACAAACAAATAATCGTGAAAGCTTTCGATCGCGAAAAAAAAACACAATTCGGGTGTTTGAAACAAAAAAAGAAGGGCATTGTAAAACTTTACGCGAGTTTTTACATTTATATACATAAATATACACATGTACATGTGTTTATATACAGTGTATCCAAAAATTGGATGCTGTCGAATTAACACCGGTATTGGGGATGAAATTCCAGGTCGAAAAGTCCTCGAGGACTTTTCGATCCGACGAGTTCCCGCCGAGTTATCGATCGACAAAGTCGGACCAATAGAACGCGCGCGGCAGCCGCTGGAGAGGGGAGAGCGCGCGCCCGATTGGCTCTGACTTTGACGATCGATAACTCGTCGGGTTTTCGCCCGAGAAAAAAGTACCAAAATCCATTTCGACTCGGATTTTCATCGTGAATCCAACCCTAAATTATAACCGTCGATTTTTGGGACACCCTGTTTATCTACATGTGTGTGTGTGTATGTATCTTTATTATATATATATGTGTATATATACGACATATATATTTATATATAAAATACGTTGTCGCGTGCTGAAAACACGATCGGAAAAACGATTCCTCACCAGAGTGAGAGATATATTTCGTAACGCGCCCGTGCGTGCGATTCCAGTTTGAGGAAAAAGAAAATCGGCGAGAATCATAAAACTGTGTAATCCTTCAAAATAAAGTCTGCGAAATGCGAATGCGCTGAACCGAGAGAACGCTGTTTTCTTTTCTTTTTTTTTTTTCATTCTTTCAAAGACGAAAGAGACGATGTTCGCGCCACGATCAGCCATTATCGTATAAGCAAAGAGAGAGCGAGCACTAAACTGTAAGTTCCGAAGGAAAATGGAGAAAATTGAGAAAGCGTTATCCTTAAGAATTTGAGAGAAGATTAAAAGTTATAAAAACAATACGTGCGTGTTTAGATGATAAAGAGATCGAAACGAGACAAGAAATGCAAAAAAAAAGGGGAGAGAAAAATCGTAACCAACTTTCGATCGCGTCGATTGGACTGCAGAATTTTTCGAATCTGAATTTATCCAAAAGAGTATATATATATATATGTATGTTTATGTGTATATATATATATATACATATCTGCACACGTTTAATCGTAAAATTGTTGAGAAAGCGAAATGAGGAAGGAATTTAATGGAAAAAATACAGATTTTTACATACGCTCGATTTTTGAATTTTTGTCTTGTCGCGATTTACACAAATTATAACGATAAAAAAAAAAAAACGAAAAACAAAAAAAACGAAACTTAAGAATAATAATAATAATTGTCTAACACTTTAACCTGTTTTGTGGATTTTGGCACTGCTTGTATCGTATTGATTTTCTCATTTGAATCTCTCATCATCCATGAATTGTTGTAATCAGAGGGGGGGGACGGGGTGAAAACAGAGAGACGAGCCACGAGACGCGAATGAACGGAAAAATGGAAAATCGCGAAACGAAACGAGACGCTGAATTATTCTCTGGCCTTTCTCTCTCCGAATCCGTAATTCCATTAACGAAAAAAAAAATAAAAATCATCAACGATCAATAATACGGGGGAAAAGAATTTGGCACGTTGTTCACCAGGAGCGCAAGCGAGAGGAAAACAATTTTGACGAACAAACATAGCAGCACACAAACAAAAAATGGCATACACGTTCACGATGACGAAGGGAAAAATCAATTTATAATGAATTTTTATGTATAACGTTCAATTGAGGATTGTATGTAATTGTATATATATATATGAGTACAATGCAGACCATGAGTTTAAGATACATTCTCCTTTTTCTACCATGAAGAAAAAAAAATAAATTATTCTAGTTAATAAAAAAAAAAAAAAACGAAAGAGAAGCGAGTCCTTCGATGTTGACGTAATTTCATCCTCTCTCCGTCCCTCGATCGAGACGATGTGTCGGCGTCGCATCGCCGAAGAGTCGCGAAATTTTCGAGAACCAAAAACGAAAAAATCCGCCGAAGTGAAAAGTGATTTTGGAATTTTCCGAAATAATTCTCGTCGCTTTGAAATTCCGGGGATCAAGCGGGTGATCGCAGCGATGTAAAATTTGATGAATCTTTATTGGATCTTCCGGCTTTTTTCCCGATTCGGATACATCAATTTTATAAACATTCATGGCACCGCCAGTAAGATTCAAACTCTTCTAAAATATACTTGAGCTAATTATCGTGCTTGAGTAGGACGGTTATACAATTCATCGTCGGGTAATTATTTTTTTACAATTTTTTCGCGTCATCGCTATGCGAAATACGGATATACACGTTTACAGCGACAAAGTCCTACTTTCTTCGATGTACCATAATTTTTTTCACGAAAAAACTTGAATTACGATGTATTTTACACGATAAAAATATCGATCGAGACCTTTTTTCGGAAATAACGACTCGCGTATTTTCGGAGGAAAAGAAAAGCGGAAGTCCCTCGGTCAATTCCAGTGGAAAAAATGTTCGTTACCTCAGAGACGATCGACGATCGTGCATTTTCATTTTTTTTTGTCAAATTTTGGAAACAAACCGCGAACACTCGTCGACCATGATTTTTTTTCATTTTCAAACGAAATTCGTGTATTTACACCTCTTTGTTCTTCAATTGCGCTAAATGAGATGCTCGATGAGAAAAAAGGGTTTCAATTTTCCGATCGAGTTTTTAGGTGAGGAAAAAAAATTGATTAAGCCGGCCTCGTCGCTCTGACCATGTCACCCAACAATCTCTCCACGCTGACATCACCGACCGTTGGTTTGAACAAGAGTTCTTGCAGTGTAACGCGACAGAGAGCTCGCGCCGGTGGTAACAGGAGGAGCAAACGTCCTACCCTTCCGGCACCCCTTTCGCCGAGGACCGCCACCGTCTGCTCCTGAATCGTAGACACCCTCGTGGCGTCCGCCAAACCACGCGATTCTGTCAAAATCGTCGATAAAGTAAACCGGAACATTTTTCGTGAAAAAACTGTGTGAAAACAACCAAAAAATAATGCGAAATAACAGGCGGAACAGACCAGGGAAAAATAAGGAAAAATTTTCGTTCAGCGATAAAAAAATTGATGATATAGTTGGATTTTTAAGTTGCAACCAATTTATTCGATTATGGACGAGAAATTCGATGTGAATTTCAGAAGCAGTCGCGATAATTGCGAGCCAAAAACGTGAAAAAAAAATAACTCGATTTACAATTTTTTCAAAATCGTCGAAAAGAAAGATCGCGATTTGCACTTACCCCCCTTAAAGAGGACGATGGCTTTGAGGCAGGCGTATTCGGAATGATCGACCCTGAGAATGGCGAATCTCGTCAGCAACTCGCGGAGTCTTCTGGCCTCGTCGACGAGGACCTCCTTCCGCTCCGTCGGAAACGCGACGGAGGCGAGGCTCGCCTCGTCCACTGGAAAGTTCCATTGAGCGGCCGTCAGAACGAAAAGCTCGCTCCAAGATTCCTCCAAAAGTATCGCCTGATCTCTGAACGACAGCTAGAATCGAAAAAAAAATCATTTTTTTCGAAAAATCGACGTCGATTTCGATATTTTATTCGCAAGATCCGAACCTCGAGAAACGAGGGAATGCTTCTCGCCCATTTGACAGCTAAAAAGAGAAGTTTCGCCGCCGATTCGTACACATTTTCCGTCGGCAACAACGACAAACTCGAAATTCCATATTCCGACAACGTTTGTCCGATCACCGATCCCGCAAGACGCCCTCTGGTGCAATCTGAATCATCGGAATCGCGATTAACCACCAACGCGTATTGTTCATTCCTTTTTGCAAAGATTTTTCCAAAAAGATTCATAAATTTTCGTAAAATCATCGATTTTTGGAATAAAGTAATATCAAGTTTTATTGTAAATGAATAAATGAATGAACGACGTAATACCTTTCTGTTCATTTCGATGGGCAACGCTGCTGGCTTCTTCGGAACTCGTCACTTCGTCCTCGTTGCCAGCATTGGTAGTCGATAATTGCTCAGGGTTTGGACACGGCAAAAAATGTGCTGTCCCGCGATATAATTGAAGAACGAATTATTTATTTCATTCGTCACACGCGACAAGAACGCAAGGAGTAAAAAAAATATCTCATCCGAAAAATAGTGTCAACGTAAAGTGCGATTCCATCAAGGGAGCGGTATCGGATTCGAGATATATCGGTGTATTTTACAACAAAAAAAAGTGAAAATAAAAAGTTCGGTATCGCCCGATGTGAAAAAGACTCACAGACACTCGGCGTGAATGCCGGAACGCTCGGCTTGAATGGAAACAACGCTGGATACAAGAGGGGATGATAAGGACTGCCGGTGGGGTGGTAGACGTGAGAAATTCCTGGGTAAATTCCTGGTGCACCTCTTCTCGTTGCGGCGACCAAGGATGACGTACTCCTCGGCGCTCTCTCGTGCTGAACAGCTGAAAATGACACTTCCATTCGAAATCTGTTCTCAACTGCAATCCAACCTCCAGAGCACTCGATATCCTCGCGATATACCTTTTTTACATACACAGGGTGTCTGAAAAACGGGGTGCTGATAACTCGTTGCGACATTGGGCATGAAATTCCAAGTCGAAAAGTCTTTGAGCACTTTTCGATCCGACGAATTTTCGCCGAGTTATTGACTAACGAAGTTGAACCAATAGGACGCGAGCGCTCTCGCTGGAGAGGGAAGAGGCCGCGCGTCCGATTGGCTCGGACTTTACCATTCAATAACTCGCTGGATTTTGGTCGTACAAAAAAATTTTCAAATACGTTTCTGTTCCAAATTTCATTCTGAATCTGGCTTCACATTATAAACCTGGAGTTTTGCGACGCGGGGTAATTTTTTTTTTCCAAGAGTCCGTCGTACTAATAACAGCTCTGTGATCACGATCGAGATCCCTTGAATTTTCTTGAACCCTGTGTAAACTATTCGTCCATATATTTATATATGCTCACCCTTAAATATATTATATACATATATATATGTAATATTATACACATTTTTATTTATTTCTGCAGCATGCTGTATGTACTTAATGGGCACCTCTCGGGCAGTGCTAATTGATATCTCGAAGCAATCAAGTGTTTGGATTATCGCTCTCGTGGCCCAGGCGAGACCCAGCAGAGGGTTGGAGGGGAAAAGAAAAAGATGAGCGCTCGGGCAAAGTGTTTACAAAAGCTGTGAACCCAAGCCTGTTTCTGACACACCGCATGTATACCATGGATAACCATAGGGCCATGGGACAAGTCGAGTATGCACAGGGATCCCGCGAACTCTCCTCGAATTTCATGAAACGCTTTTTATGTTTTCCTCCCACTCTCTCTCTCTCTCTCTCTCTCTCTTTCCGCGTGCCTCTTCTTTATTTCCCTTTTTTTTTGTTCAGAGTGGATGCTGCATTGTGAAATATACGCCACAGAGATGGCTCCTACACAAAGATACGTCTCGTGCAGCAGCAGAGACAAACTTTGTTTGCACTTGGCTCTGCAGAACGCTCCTCACCAGAGGGTTGATTACGACATTACTTGGTGCATTGCGTATCACGTGTGTCGGTACATAAATAAATGTTTATACACATATATACGTGAGATTTTCGTAAAATAAATGATTTATTCATATTATCTTTTTATATATTTATTTAATATGCATTTACGAAAATCTCACACTCCGGACTCGATTTTGGTCCACACTCCGCTTTGCACAGTGCTTTTTTCGAAAGGATCGATCACGATATTCGCGTTCAAACGGTTAAACGTTTATAAAAACATGGATATACGATTTGCATGATTTTTTTTCAAAATTAATTAATTAAACAATTCCGGATAAAACCCTCACAAAAGGGTTGATTACGACATTACATGGTGCATTGCGTATCACGTGTGTCGGTACATAAATAAATGTTTATACACATATATACGTGAGATTTTCGTAAAATAAATGATTTATTCATATTATCTTTTTATATATTTATTTAATATGCATTTACGAAAATCTCACACTCCGGACTCGATTTTGGTCCACACTCGGCTTTGCACAGTGCTTTTTTTCGGAAGGATCGATCACGATATTCGCGTTCAAACGGTTAAACGTTTATAAAAACATGGATATACGATTTGCATGATTTTTTTTCAAAATTAATTAATCAAAAAATTTCGGATAAAATCCTACCGTCTCGTTTCATGTTAACTTGAAGACATTTCGTGAATCTGCAGGCTTGGCACTGATTCCTCCGTGAAACGTCGACGACGCATCGTCCATTTTCCTTGCAAACGTAGTCCAGATTCCTTCGGCGAAACAAACAAGAAAATGACCATTTGGCGTTTCATTTTTCCGCCTTTTTCATCGCGACTTTGCTTGAAACGACATTGCTGATAAAATCGATAATCGATCATCGCCATTACCTCGCGTACCTGCGGATCGACCGCTTGAAGAAACCGCGACATCCGTCGCAACTCGGCACGCCGTAGTGCTTTCCCGAAGCCTTATCGCCGCACACTTTGCACAATGTTTCACCCCGACCGTTCTCCTCCATCTTCCCCTGCGAATATTTACGAAAAAACGTTCAATTTGAAAAATTCCTCGTTTTTTTCTCAAATTTGAGAATGAGAAAAACGTATCGCGCGAAGGTCGGACATTTTTGTTTTATCGGGCATTTTCACGTGATCACGTGATGTTTTTCTTCGATTTTCGAGTCGTTGATGATAAACTTTGAATTAAGAATTTATTATTCGGTGGATAAATTCAACAAACGCGCGTCGATAGCTCTGAAATCGTCGGTCTGAATTATCGTGAATAATCCAAGTATGCTTTTCCGAGTTTAAGCATAAAGCACGAGTTCTATACACTCCATGTTCCACCGCGGTTGAAAGCCATTGAGCTTGCATACTTTAACGTGAAAATAAACGATTATCGTATGAACTCGCGTATATTTAGCTACTTATTACTCAAAGCATCGGAATAAGTAAAACCAGCGTCGGGCAGAGTCCCAAGTTTTCCTATACATGCCTTCAAGTTCGACGAAAAAAAAAACGTATACTCGAATAAATATTCAAATAAACAAATTTGAAATAAATATGAACCATTTTTCCAGCCTCTGCTCGTATTTCGAGAACGTAAAAAAAATGTCGACGAAAAAAGAGACTCTCGTTATCGCAGCTAGAAAGGGGGATGTTTTTTTTTGATCAAATAAAAAATACAGCGATCGTCGGGATGAAAAGTGGAACGACATTTTTTGAATTTCGTTTTAAATTCGTTACCTTCGGTCTTTGTGAGTTTGCAGATTGAATAAACGTCGTTTTTTTCATGTTTTTTTTTGTGCAAAATAATGATTATCGTCGTAATTAGACATCCCTGTAAAAGCAGGCATACGCGCGTGCGTACGCGGACATAAATACGTAAGAGACATATGTACATGACGAAGTGACTTTTACAAGACTGTGTCCTTTGCTTTTTTCCCCTTTCTTTATTTTTTTCCACCCTCCGGCGATCCTCCCCCGGCTCGCGCTCTCGTCTCCCGCTCGTCGCTCGCGAGCCTCAGGGCGTTCCTGGTGTATGTACGGGCGAAAGGGGTCCTTTTTCACGCTAATAGGTGGCCATAAGCACCGCGTTGCCAACAACCGGGAACCGAGGGCCACCTGTGGGTTTCCCAGGCTCAATAATGCAACGACGACACGGGGCGACGGACCAGCAGCCTCGATCGACTCCAACGTACACAAACGAGTCACGATTCGCCTCCTTGTTCGAGGTTTTTCTTTCCCACTTTTTTCCGTACTTCCTCGCCGCGACGTACGCGTCTAGGAAAAACCGAGACGGGACGACCCCCGATACCCCCAAAATATTCAGTTGAAAAATCGTGTTTTTTTTTTAATTTCGAAAAGATAAAAAAGGAAAATCAATTCTGGAGAAAGTAATGATTTTTTCCACGTCAACTTTCGTTTGATTAGTCATGAGACGTCGTATGATGTGCGTGTGTGTGTGAGGCAAAAAACGAAGACTGAAAAAACAATTTTCGATTTCATATTGACGATTTATGAACGGGTGAAAATTTGGAACGTGGACGTGATTTCACCCCCTCGGACGCGACCCTAATAGACGTCGTACTCTCGCGTGACGTCGACTTGTCACAATATTATTCGACGGCGTTTTGCTCTGACGAAATGCGCGTGATGCTCACAATCACTTTGGTACAGAAAAAAAGAGGGGAATAACGAAAATTTCACGGGCATGAAAAAAAACCTCTTTCATAATTATTTATAATTAATTTGATATTTTTTATCCTCGAGAATAATCTCAATGGTATACGAAAGATTGCTCAATTTTTGGAGAATTTAAAATCTGAAGGCACGAAAATATACTCCGACTTTATTTCGTTCGTGCAGGCAGGCGTTTTCAGAATATTATTAATTAAAATTCTGAAAAAATGACGGACGGAAATTGAAATTTTGCTCGATTTTTATTGCTTATTTATTACAGACACGTTAGAGATTATTGGTATAAAAACAGATTGTGACAGGTGTATTATTAATTCACGTTATAAAATAGGAAAAATCATGTCAAAAAGTTTAGAGGGCATATTTTATTATCAATTTAATAATACGTAAAGTATGTAATTATATACACATTTTAACCCCTCTGTGGAGCAAAGGCCGTCCTGTCCCTCTCTTGTGCATGTACAAAATGAGTGCGCGTTTGTTTCCTCGTCGGTGTACACACAACAATTATGTTTAAATTGTAACGTGGGTTTTTTACGAGTGTGCAATTACGATTGGACGTGAGTTGGGGCCGAATTATTTAACTTTGCTCTCCGATACGTATTCGTAAATGTGTATACGAAAAGCGTGACCCACGCGATCCGAGAGGCCCGACGACATATGTTTCGTAAGCCAGCAAACGTTGAAAAGTCGAGATGTCGATGAGGAGGGTGGAAAAAAAAGGGCAACCGTGAAAATTGCAAAAAAAATCTGCGATTCGTATTAGGGATGAGGAAAAATAAATAAGTAAAAAACCTTCACTCTTTTTTCACCGACCAATGAGAAAATGAAATTTCAATGAGAAGATTGAGGAAAAATAGTAACTGTTTGATTTTTTTGGAATTTCGCTTTGAATTATTGAGTTTTCGATGAAATATCGGTGTTTTTCGTAATCAGAGGACAAAATTACATCGATATAGACTGCTGAATTGGATTTTAAAGATCCAACATTTCTTGCCATTTTTTGCCGAATTGGTTCAAATCACTTAAATGCTCACCATTTTTTTCCTGAATGAGATAGACACTCCAACTTGTGCTCATTCTCTGGGCAATTGTTGAAGCTTCAAAATGCCGTTTGGTTTATATGGATATCTTCATTTTTCGATTTTTGGCAGATTTTTAAAGGCGGACCTTCGATTTTCGCCAATTTTTCCATACATACCCCTTTGCGTTTTTTTCGCCGATTTTCAACATCGATTTTGAGGGTGAAGGAATTTAGCTATCTTCATTTTACTTTCACTGACTTTTAAGTCTACCCGAGAGCGTCTCAAAACACTACAAAAAAATGTATGTAGCACAAATAGGAACGTAGTTATGACCATTTGAAATTTCGACTTTTCGAGGATTCTGGAAAAGTGGCTCAAAGTAGGTCGAAATTTTTTTTTCCAAATTTTCAATATTTCAATAGCTTATCCGATCGGAAATTTTCCGCTGATTACGAAACCCACCGACTTTTTTCCGAAATCTCGATATTTCAATGAGAAAATAGCAATTACCTGATAAAATTCGTATTATCGGATTTTTGGACCGAAATATTGGGTTTTCGATGAAATACCGGCGTGTTTCGTAATTAGCGGGAAAAAATACATCGATATAGACCATTAGAAATCATTTTTGAAATCCAAAATTTTTCGCCATTTTTTGCCAGATCGTGTTGGTTCACTAAAATGTTTGCCATTTTTTTTTCTTTTGAGATAGACAACCCAACTTGTGCTTATTCTCTTCGCAATTGTGCAGGCTTCAAAATGCCGTTTGGTTCATCGAGATATCTTCATTTTTCGATTTTTGGCAGATTTTTTAAGTCGGACCATCGATTTTCGCCAATTTTCCCATACATACCCCTTTGCGTTTTTTTCGCCGATTTTCAACATCGATTTTGAGGGTGAAGGAATTTAGCTATCACCATAAAACTTTCACCATTTTTTAAGTCTACTCGAGGGCTTTTCAAAACACCCCCGAAAAATGTACGTAGCATGATTCAAAGCGTAGTTATGACCACTTGAAATTCCGGCTTTTCGACGATTCTGGAAAAGTGGCCAAAAATGACGAAACCATTTTTTTTCGAATTTTCAAGACGTCAACAGCCTGTTCCATCGCAAATTTCCCGCTGGTTACGAAACTCATCGACTTTTTCGCGAAAACTCGAAATTTCGATAAGAAAACGTCAAAATCAGGCAAAAACAAAACATACATCGGGAACTCAAACGGAATTTCGCCGCGAAATTAATTTTTTTTTCATCGACCAATCAAGAGACGAATAAAACAACAACAACCACGCGATATTCAGTCGATTAAGCATCAACTTCCGGGCCCCATCGACTTTTCATCAGAAGAATAAACACATAAACACTTCGACACATTTCGGTAATGAAAAACCCATCGATCATCGTAGAGCTTTCCAAAAACTTTTCGCGTTAAAAGTACATATATATTAAAGTTTATATGTTATCAAACATTATGTATACGCATATATGTATATAAATTTATGTACCACGACATCGAGAGCATCGCGCTTAATGTCGTTTCGATGACTTTTCGATAGTTCGCGTCTCGCGCAAGGTGTCGCGGTTTTGCAACTCGGGGTGAGTGTCGCATGGACCATCGAAGTGACAGCGAACAGAGAGGGTGTCTCGAAGGAACAAATAAATAGAAAAAAGACACACGGGATAGCGCGTTGATATTCCAATGCTAATTTCTCTTTATTTTTTTTTCTTCGTCGTCACGTAACACATGCGTTATTTCGCATAAAAAATGCTGATCGATCTTATTCGACAATGCCGAAAGGCGACGAGAAAAATTGTCGCTATAGCATCGATGACAGCGCGTTATTCCATCCATTTACGTATCAATACACAAATTTTCATTTGCTCCGAGACTCGCTGTGGAGGATAAGTGCATAAATTTGCACATTAAGGAGGTTCGCGCGTAACCTTCGGCTCGATGAAACGACCAAATTGTCCGCTCGTCAAAAAGGAATTGAAAATTAATCTTTTTTATTATCAAAATTACGTGTATGATTGTCGAAAATTTGAAACGAAGGTTGCGAATTTTCGGTTTCGCGTTGCAAACCTCCTTAATTTCCAAAACTTTCCTTTCTTTCAAAGCAGGGAGGAATAAAAAAGATTTTATCGGCAACTAATTTCTCCGATATTTCATTTTTCGGACAAATTATTCCTGATTTTTTTTCCCCCGACGTAAATGACGACAGATAGGATCGACGTTGTTGTCGCCGGAATTCCGTTCGTAATCGGTGCTCCCTTTTTCGTGCGATTACATCGTTACGTCTGTCTTTTTTCGAGAAGGCCGCACGGAAAACTCGGCGAAAAAACACGATTTGGTTGCTCATTTTTAACTCGACTCACAGCGAGGTCCACCCGCTGGTTCGAGTGTGCAATATACCCGCAGAAACACGTGCTGTCTTCACACGACTGTCACAGTGATTGCGTGACTTGAGTGACTTCGTTATGCACGCTGTGACTCCGATCGCCCCTCGGTGAATCGAGTGTACATATGTGTACATATATATAGACATATTTATGTGACATGCGAACGGGTTATAGACCACGACCAACAGTATGACGGTATAACCCCTTAATATTCATCGTATATCCAGAAGAATCATTCGCTTCTCCCTCGTGGTTCGTCGTAAAACTACGGCGGATACAACTTTAGTATCTTTCGTTGAGGGATCATCTTGCGGAATGAGAATATACATTGATTACAAAAAAAACCATAATTATAAAACAAAAAACATTTTTTGTCGACAAAAAAAAGTTCCAACGAGAAATTTCACGCTCTCTCGATTGATTGTCGTTATTGGGGATGTCTAGCGGGTAATGGACTCTACTCGAAGCTTATTTTCGTCCGGAATCCGTATGAATTAACAAAAAAAAAACGTTTTTCAAAAATCCTTCGGTCTTTTTCCTGTTTATTTGAAAAATATGCAGCACCGCATCGCTCGCCAGGCTTATTTATGTCGAAAGTCAACCGTGACATATGCGCAAATACAGAACCTTTGACATATGCTCAGCGCGTACGGTGATACAATAATAATGGGCTTTATCCCGCACACAACCGGTAATTACGCGGTGCGACACCGGAAAACGTGTTTTACAGGTGCGTCAAAGTTACGAGGTAACTAAACGCGGCAGGGGGGCTCGAATGCGATGACCAGCACGTGCCCAGAAATTGACAGGCGAATGTAATGTTGATTCAAATGCGGTCCAAACGCACTTTGCGTTTTGACCGCGTTGCCATTTTGACGTTTGCGGGAATTCAAAAACTGAAATTAATCGCTTGGGTGCTGTGCAAAATCGGTTGGAGACTTTGATGCACCGTGAAATGGCGAATAAAACGGCAAAAAGACGTTTGTTCCGAAGATAATTTACCGACTCGATTACTGCCATTTAAACTCGAGATTTCGAATTAATTCGGGTGATTGTTTACAACAAATTTTCCAAATTATGCCACAAATAATCGTGCCCATCCGTTGTATCGACCCTGCCATCGTCGCATTGCAATTTTTTTGCGAAATTGCATATTTATTTCACGGTAGATTGGCGAATAAAATCGTAAAAAGACACGAAACGAGCACATGAAAATTCAGATGTTTATTTCGGTAATGGGTTTTTTAATACTCGAAATAAACGTGATTTGGTGATTTTTTTACTGGAAAATTGTACTCTACAACACCCTTTTTTTAATACAATTGTGCCTGGATTTTATTTTTATGCGATGCAAAGTTTATGCAATGAAAAAAAATACCATAAAGTAGTTTTCCCCTTTCGTCGGTCCACGATCTTTGACACATTTTTCTCACTCTCTTATTTCGTTATTTGTGAAGTTATTTTTGCGCAAATAGACGTCGGAAATAAACGAGAATCAATTCGTAAATTACTTTTTCTCGCAGCCTGTAATATTTTTGACATCTCCCGTCCAACCACAGGCTACTTTTGATCGCAAAATCGTTATGTTCAGCGTGTTTTTTTAATCAGCGAATAAAAACCTTTCAACAATTCGTATTTTCCGTCGATGTTCAATACCCGGCGGAAAAGCGGATATGAAAAACATGTTTTGAATCGTCGTTGAAGCACCCGCAACGATGGCTCATTTCGACCGACTCGACGCGACTTTTTCATCCAAAACGGAGATAAAAAAGGAGAAAACAATCGCACTTACACACCGAATTTTGAAAATCGCGAGCGGCGAGGCACCAATCTCCGACGTTGATGGACCAACCAGCTTCCGACACCCCGATATATTTTCACAAACTCCACTTTTTCTCGAAAATGACAGAATCGTCCCGCGAACGAGCCTCACTTCTTGCGCGAAAAATGAACCACAAAAAAAGACGTTAAAACTCCTTTTTTCCAAAATATCACAAAAACCGCGTGAAAATAAAAATCCCGGACACATTAACCGGTTAATCTCGCCGATCGCGATGTCCGGTCGGGATTGATCACGACCAAAGTCCGCTCTTTCCCTCCGGAGGGTGTTTACCCTGTGATCTATGATTCGGAATTTTTTCGATTTTCCGAATCGTCAGGTAGCTCGGAAACGAGTCCGATTTGACCTCCGAGGAAACGAGGGTGGGAGGTTTGATCCAACGGATGATCTTCCTAGCCAGGGGGTTGTTTTTAAACCACGCCCGGAACCCTGCGCGCAGCGACCAAGTTTCGCGAATCGAGCAGCGGGATTGGTCGGTGGGCGTCGCCTCGGAAGCAACCCCTTAAAACGTGCTTTTTCAATTGGCGAACGTTGATAAACAAATGTATACACGTATCCGTCGTGCGGTACGCACCATCCGACGATTGACGCGTTACGGGGGTGGCTCGATTGACAAAAACCCTCCGGGAAGAGTAAAAAGTCGACCGAGGTGGAGACGCAGAGAGGGAGAGAGGTGAGATTACTCGGGAATGTCACCGGAGGAGAGTCAACTCCGATATGCGACTTGGAACTTTTCCGACGATTTACCGACCCTCAATTGCACTCCACGATCGTCGACTGACTCCTCCTTGTGCACTATTTTTTTTTGCCCCTTTCTCTCTTGGCGGGGCAATTTTTCGATAATTTCTTCATGATACTACGAGAACTGATTCGTCTACTTTAATGATTAATCGAGTCCCTAGTAAGAAAAATAAAATACATCATAAAATTTGCCAAGGAAAAGTTATGGAAAAAAACAATAATCGACACGATTTTCCGAGTCGTCAAAGTACGCCATCCCCGAATTCATTTACGACAGATTGATCACTATTAAAACGCAACGTTTATTTTACTTTTTTGCCAAAGTTGGCTAAAGGATTAAACAACTTTTTGAAAAATATTGAAAAAATATAAAAATAAATATATAAATTAAGTAAATGGTCCACAGATTCAAAAATCATTGCTGCTCCCTGTATGTAAATGAAGCTCAATTAAATCCGACTGGAATAATGTGAAACTCATCTAGTGCGAGAGGCAAAATGGTGCAATGAAAAGATTTTTAATCGCGATATTTATCAAAGTACTCCGAGTTCTCGTCAGCTTTGCCTCTCTTTTTCTATGGACTCTCCTCTCAATCGTAAATGTACCGAGATATTCCATCTTGAAACGAAAAAAAAGGAGAAAAAAAAAGACGTACGATCCGTGGCCGAAGAATCTTATCTGCGGATCGAATGAAATCGCAGAGAAAATATCCCCTCGAAGATCTGCCGAGAGCAGAGAATCGCACTGAAACGACAGCGGTCGGGCTAATGGTTCGGCGACGATATTTTGTTAAACAAGGAAACCTTTTATCCCCCTTCGCTCACCCTCGCCCGAGCGAAACATTCGAGTGCAGAAGCAGCAGCGCGGCACTCAACTCCCCGAAGGAGAAAAAGATTTCACGCTCAGACTCGAAAAATGTGTTTCGTATTACGACTATATACCCGCGGTATAATGTTTTATATACCATATATCCACCTCCATGTGCACATACTCCTTTTCTCGTCACGGATAATCCGAAAATTTCCAATATTTACCGCAAAATAAAATTGTATTAAAAAAAAAACTCGCAAGTTCGCGATAAAAATGATATTAATTGGACGATTACGAAATAATTCGACGAAACGATTAATTCACAAAAATATAACGCGCGATGTATATTGAAATATCGATTATCATGTACAATCCCAAAATTCTGAATATTGCTATTGTACTACAATAACAAATTTTCGAAAAAAAATTGTAGCGATCGTAACTTTATCTGTTGCGTTTTATGCTCTTTTGTCACGACAATTTTTATTTTTCAGATGAACCTAAAATGATGGACGAATTGTTGAGGAAAATAATAAAAATAAAGAATGGAGAGGAAAATATATCGAGATTTTGTTTTTTGAATTTTATATCGAACCTTTAAGGGGAATTCTCGGGAATAGCATTTGATTTTATTGTCGATGAAGCCACGAATCGTCCACCACCGCGAGACAAGCCGTTCACCTGACCTTTTTCTCACGATTCGCCCACGCAACCGCGTCTCACCCATTCACGCGGATTTTTTCACTCTCGACGCTCTCGGATCTTTTTCACACTCTCACGAGGAGATCGATATGGGACGTTGCTTCGGATACATTTCCCTTTTTCCACTTTGCCTCTCTCACTCGGCGCATTCCGAGCGGACGAGAAAACGAGACTCGTAATTTCATGCTTATTCAAAGGTATTCGATGAATTTTCGATCGATTTTGGGGAAAAAAAAACATTTTCATAAAAAATTACACATCGTCGATAATAAAAATGCATAAATATTTTATCAACGCAAAAAACGACTCGAGAATCAAAGTTGAAGAACATATTTTTTCGACTCTCACCAGAAGTCTGAAAAGATATTTATCGTTTTGAATTTTCGAATAATAATCGAAAAATCTAGTCAAATATCGTGCAGGCAATGTTGGCACTGAAAAAAAACCATTTTTCAGGTTGTTTCCAACGACGAAAAGGCCGGAGAAATTAGTCATTTCGTCGGATCGAAAGTCACGCGTGAACCCCCTTAATCGGTGTTAATTCTCGTCAATTTCAATTTTCCGATGAAAAATTGTGGATAAACTTTGACGAATGTCACGTGAATGCAAAATGTGTGAAAAAAAAAAATGTGGTTCCGGCCGGGATCGAACTGGCGACCTTCTGCGTGTAAAGCAGACGTGATAACCGCTACACCACGGAACCCGCTTGTGTTATATCGCGTATTAAGACGTACTGCTAGAATTACATTTCTCCGCGCTTACCGCGCTCAGCAACGAGGGTCGCGAAATTCCCGAAATGAAAAAAAAAATCTGACGTCAATAGAATTTCAAAATTTTCGTAAAAATACAAAAATTCCAAAATTCGCCCCAAAGTGGCACTCTAACGTGCTAATTTTGTGACGATAAATCAAAATTGATTTGAAAAACGCGATGAAAATATTGTGAGATGTTTCTACGATAATTACGCGCACTGATGAAGTCCTCGTTCGTTTAATCCACTTTCCTTTCGACTTTTTTGATTATTGCAGCGCGCGGGAGGAGGGAAGGAACAAAAGGTCGACAAAAAAATGTAATTCGCTCGTCATTGATGCTTGAAACGCAATTTTATTAAAACTAAAGCGAAAAAGCAGCTTGTAAAAAAAAATTCATTCTCGCTTGTGGGAAATATTGAAAGTAATTATGAATAATCGTCAGACAAGTAAAATAATGACACGCCTTATGTTAAAACGTAAAAAATAATTAATATCGCATATATTCTTAAGATAAATTGCACTTTTCGCGTTTTCGCCAAAAATAAATTATCGTCGTTGAAATTCAGTGAAAAAACAATCGACCATCCTTGCATGGCGGTTATTACACGTACGAATAATTGAAACATCGATCGCAATCTTCGATTGCATCTTAATGCACATTATTATCTCGACTAAGATCATTGAATGATGGAATAATAAAAAAAAATTGAAAATCGAAACAACAGGCATTTTCGGGCATCCGGAAAAAAGCATCTTTTTTTTCTCAATTTTCCAAACAGATGGACTCGTTTGTTAATGAATTAAACTCGTTGTGTACCTTGATAGTTTTGCTTCGGTCCCGTCATTTCAAGCAAAAGGGGCCAACGTTGAAGCCGAAAGCTTGATGAGGCAAACCGTAATCGACCGGATAAAAATCAACGAGAGGCAATTGCTGCAGTTTCGTCGTTGCGACGAGAAGCACAGTTTCCCCATTGTCCTTGCGACTTTTGCAACCGTCGTTCAGTACACGCGTCCGGGTATGATCGTAGGAAAATTCTGCCTCGTTATCGCCCAATAATTTTATCGAAAGATCGCCCCCCCTTAACGATGCCGCGCTGTTCGCGCACGTGTAAGTGAAATTCTGATATCCGTCTTGGCTCAAGAGTCTCAAAAAAGTCATCTGCACAACGCCGATTGTCTCGTAAGTTATCTGATCGAGAGAGCAAAAATTATGCCGAATTGAGATCACCGGAAGATGCTGCGGGAACGAAAAAGTGGTCCACCGGAATTTTCGGTGATGCAAGAACGGAAAAAAGGACCTAAACCGGTTGACCTTGACGATTGTTTTTCGCGGATGAACTAACTCACCCTGAATCCCCCTCGAAGTTTCGAGAACCAATCCGCCTTGCCGTTCTCCTTCTTCCACGGTATGTTCGGTATTTGACTGCTGTGAATGTCCGGAAATACGCAAGTCTCGCCGGATCCGGTCATGTTACAATAAACGTAAACAGCATCGTCGGGCATTCCCAGATTCGGATCTATCCAGTACCACCCTGGTAACGGTTCAATATCGATTCCATCGAAAACTCCATTGCGTTCATTTGTAATTTAGAACTAGCGGTAGAAAGACAACTTTTGCCTTACCGTCTTTCAATCGTGGATGAGCCAACAGAAGATCCTTGCACGTTCTAGCTGGATTTTCTCGACTTCCGGTGGGTTTTTTCATCCTGTCGAGGTCCTGTCTCATGGAATATATCGAACTATACATATCCAAGAATTTTGGGCCTAATTCTTCGTCGTCGACTTCCGGCATCGTTGGCTCCTCCACGTGGTTGACTGTTTCATCTTTGTTCTGTCTTTGGTTTAATTTTAAATGAGGTTTATTTATATTGAGCGTAAAGCAACGATAAACTATCCACTCACTCGTTTTCCGCATGTCGTCGTCGTCGAGTCAGCTGTTCGTGGGCGATGAAGAATTCTGGAGGAATCATCGGTTGCTCCGCCGGAGGACCGGGCGGTCCTGGTGGACCAGGCGGACCAAGATCGCCCTTTATTCCATCATCGCCCTTGGATCCCTTTGATCCCGACGGGCCCTCCATGCCCGGCAGTCCCGGAGGTCCGTCGTTGCCCTTCAGTCCTGGGACGCCCGGAGGTCCGAGACTTCCTTTGGGACCGTCCACTCCGATGACCCCTCTTGTTCCCTTCTCGCCCTTCTCCCCTTGCTCTCCTTTGATCCCAACGTGGCCAACTTCACCCCGGTGACCTTTCATTCCTCTGCGTCCTCGATCGCCGCGCTGGCCCTTTGGACCCGCGGGACCAATGGCACCCGGTGCACCGTCGACCCCCGGCATACCAGGAGCGCCATTTTCTCCAGATGCTCCGGGTTGGCCGGGAACTCCCTGTGATCCTTTGAGACCCGGTGATCCTTGCATACCAGGGGGTCCGTGGTTCCCCGGGGAACCCGGTGGCCCGGCGAGTCCTTTTTCACCCGGAAGTCCCGGGTGACCTTGCAAACCCGCTGGCCCTTCCGGACCCTTGGAATCACAGAAACAGGAGTCTAAATTCTCGCTCAATATTGTTGATGATATTTCTTGCGCGATTTGCAATTTTTACATCAACTATTCTGTTAGACTAAATAATCCGACTAGACTGAACAATAATAATAAATTCTGTCAAAACTGCATCCATGGTGAATGAATAGTTTTTGCGTGGAGCGTGTTTGAACAAACAGAAAACATGCCAAAAATGATGAAAATACGAGCCACGACGTGTCCTCGGTTTCTCCAACTATTTTCTTTGCAAATATTTTCTATTTGGAGGTACACGAGCTATGAGGGGATTGAAAAAAAGGTATGCACATACGGGTTTTCCCGGTATTCCAGGTATTCCTTCTTTTCCCGATGGTCCCATCTCTCCAGATGGACCAATATCACCAGGTGGTCCATCATCACCGTCTTTTCCAGTCTCACCCTTGGCACCTACGAGTCCAGGTTCACCAGGCGATCCGGGAAATCCGGGATTACCGACGTTTCCCTTGGGACCTTCGGGACCGGCAACTCCCCGCCCACCCGATGGTCCAGCTGGACCAGTCTTACCATCTTCGCCCTTTTGTCCTGGAGCGCCCAATTCTCCCTGTCGGTACAATGTTATCAATAAAAACTTCATCTCCAGTTGCATTTTGTATCGCATTTGGTGAATAAAAAGTCATACAGGTTTTCCCTCCAGTCCGGGGATCCCCGGCGGCCCCGGATTTCCAGCTTCACCTTTTGCTCCCTGCTGACCTTCGGCACCTGGAGAGCCTTGAATTCCCTCGGACCCCTTTGATCCTCGCGGGCCCTGCTCTCCTGGACTTCCCGGAGGTCCCACGGCCCCCGGCCCTCCGTCATCACCAATTTCTCCTTTGAGTCCTGGAGGACCTGGTAATCCTTGAGGTCCTACGGGACCCGCGAGACCCGGCACACCGACTGGTCCACCCTCTCCTTTCGAGCCCCGTCTGCCTGTAGAAATTTCGTCAACATATAACTGCCTGCTACAAAATTATGTAAGTGATAAAATTCGACGTGAAGAATATTGCATGATAATTCTCATTGTCTCGGTATTATTTTACTAAACTTGGGTCTGTAAACGAGGCAACACGAGTTTGAATAAATTAGAACATACCGATTTCACCTGGTGGACCTTTCTCACCAGGAGTACCAGGCAAACCTGGCTCACCTCTCAAACCTTGAGAACCAGGAGTCCCCGAGGAGCCCTAATAACAAGTCAAGTTTGTATGATTATGAAAGGATTATCATTTTGCATTTATTAATTTTACTCACGATCTCGCCTTGTAGTCCTTTGAATCCTTTTTCACCTGGGGGCCCTGGGTCACCCTTATCTCCATCTTCACCAGGTACTCCAACTGATCCTGGTGGTCCGGGCAAACCGCGCTGTCCTGGTAAACCATCTCTACCCACAGGACCTGCGTTTCCAGGTTCACCCTAGATTTTTAAAGCAGCAATATCGGTAACAATACATGCTCCACGTGAAACTTTACTGAAACATTGACATACGATTTCGCCTTTCGATCCAACAGGACCCGGAGGACCTTTCGGGCCTGATCGACCTTCCGGCCCCATGGGGCCATCTTTTCCAGGCTCGCCTTGGGTACCTTTATCTCCCGGAAGACCCGGAGGACCGGAGAGTCCCATTTCTCCTTTTAATCCTGGCATACCGGGTGAACCGACGAGGCCTCTATCCCCAGGAAATCCTGGCAAGCCACCGGTTCCGGGAGGGCCATCCTTACCAGTATTGCCGGGCGGACCAGCAGATCCTTGGCTACCTTTTTCACCTTGTGGTCCAGATTCCCCTGGAACTCCTGGATTTCCCGGCAAACCAGTTTCTCCCGGCTGACCAGCTTCACCAGCTGGTCCAGAGGGTCCTGTGTTGGTCGTCAACAGACAATTGTGCATCATGACCGAAATTTGGATGACGTCGACACGTTTTGATTCGATGATTTTAACTTCACGACAATTTTAAAATTGTAAAAAAGCGACAAACAATATTATTGGTGAATGAAACGATGGAACGTTACGGACCTACGACACCGGGTGAACCAGACGATCCAGGAGGACCTGCTTCTCCCACGGGGCCACGTTCACCAGGTGGTCCGGCAATTCCATCTTTACCATCTAGACCAATCTGGCCAGGTGGTCCAGCAAAACCTCGCGGTCCTTCCATCCCTGGCAATCCTTGCTCCCCCGATGGCCCTGGGCCTCCTGGTTGTCCGGTGTCGCCTTTTGGTCCGGGATTACCTTCGGACCCTCTTCTGCCACGTGCTCCTCTGAATCCCTTTGTAAATAATTTTATATTACGATCGTGCTTTTTCAATGAATGATTTGAATTGATTAATTACCCGTGGACCAGTCTCGCCGCGTTCTCCAGGTGTCCCTGTATGTCCCTGAAACATTGTACTCGCTAAAGTCAACAAAGTTCAATCATATTTATACTCATATCTTCCGTTAAACGCATGTAGAAAAAATCTCACCCTTTCGCCTTTATCACCGACGGATCCTTGCCGACCAGATTGACCTTTGTCTCCTTTATCGCCGGGGTTTCCCGGATATCCAGGAAATCCGGCAATCCCGGACTTTCCCTTCTCACCCGGTGGACCGGAAGAACCGGTTTCGCCACGTAATCCCTCGGTTCCCTTGAGACCCTCGAGCCCTTCCAAGCCTGGAATACCTTGAGGCCCGGGTGACCCCGCTTCACCCTTGATACCCATGTCACCTTTGTCACCTTCCAAACCTTTTTCGCCCTTATCACCGCGATCACCGGGCGCACCGCGTTCTCCCTCGTCGCCTTTGATCCCGCGAACTCCCGGGAAACCTATGGCACCCTGAGGACCTTGGACACCTTGGTCGCCCTTTATTCCGGGATTTCCAGGATTGCCAGGATGTCCCGGAGGACCCTCTGCGCCTGATAAGCCAGGAATTCCCGATTTACCTTGAGGTCCCTGGATTAACAAACGGAAGAGAGAGAAAAAAAGAGCGTCACGCAAAGCCTCGATGATTTCTTCGTAAAACTTGGCGCGGATACTCGCAACTAATCCTGTCGGTCCTAGAGGTCCTTGAGGACCAGGAGGTCCAACAGCCCCGATCGGACCGTTTTGTCCAGCCTGTCCAATCGGTCCCGGAGGTCCTGTATTCCCCTTTGCACCGGGTGGTCCCTCAGTGCCCGGGATTCCAGGATTGCCGGGCAACCCAGGGAACCCTCGTGGTCCGGTGAATCCTCTCGGTCCCTTTGAATTTTTTTCCTCATCGTTACCAACGAAAACCCACAAACTTTTACCCCTGATAAACTCACCATTTCCCCAGGCAGACCTAGCAGCCCCGGTGGACCATCGTCACCCTGCAAACCCTCGTGACCTTTAAAATCGAGATAATCATATTTGAAAAAATTCCTAATAATTATATATATTACAATATCGACGAATCATCAGCTCGAGCAACAAATTGATTCTAGAAAAAATGTAATATCCTGGCAATTAAGAGCTCTTGATTGAAAAAAATTAGCAATAACGAATCGAACCTGGCAATCCTTGCTCTCCTGTAGCACCGGTGGCGCCTCGTTCACCCTTATCACCGGGTAAACCGGGCAATCCGGGCAATCCTTGTTCACCCTTAACGCCTTGGTGTCCCGTAGGCCCTCGATCACCGTCCCTTCCGGCTCTCCCGCGTTTCCCCTCGCGTCCCGGATTCCCAACCGGGCCTTCATCGTCGCACCAAAAGTTAAGGATGCAGAATTCGCGACGTTATTGTATTCAAGCCCATTTTGAATATTTTATAAATCCAAAACAATACCTTTTTCGCCCTGAGGACCAGGCTCTCCAATATCGCCAGGTTCGCCTTTTTGACCCTGCGATCCCGGCGGTCCATCCGGCCCAGGAACACCCGTGAGGCCCATAGGACCCTCGATGCCGCGCATCGCCAACATGTGCTGCGACAGTAATTGCCTCAGCACGTCCGCCTGTCCGTCGGGTCCTTTTTCGTTGCCTTGATGATTCAAGGGTATCATAAATACGTGACCAGGTGGACCCGGGGCACCGTCGGCACCTCCGAGACCATGGCGGCCAGGTTCTCCCTTCTGCCCCGGAACTCCGGGAATTCCCGGAGGACCGGGAAATCCTCTCGGGCCGGCTGGACCGTGGATGTTGTAATAACCATAATTCACGTAATGAGAACCATCGGTTTCTATGCTCAATGACGGATCAATTGACGGATTTTCATTTTCATCTCGGTTTCGTTCCCCGCGAAGGTCGCTCGTCCGATTGCCGGGAATGGACGTTGATTGCGCGTATATAAACGTCTGCGTATATAAAAAACAAAAATTCAATCGAAAACGCGTGTTTGCACCGTTGTTTCGATGTATTTCACAAACAGGAGTACGTTTGATCTCGTGGAATGCTCGTCAGCGGCTGTGGGATTCGGAGAGACGTCAGTGTTCGTCTCGATGGAAAAATCCTCATCGTCATCTTCGAAATTTCCGCTCAAGTCGTTCTCGTCCTCGTCGTAGTACGGACGAAAAGTGCCTCTCGTCGAGTTACGTTCGTCAAGACGACCCGCGTTGTCGGTAAAATTTCGTACGGATGCTGACGTTCCGTACGCCGAAGCCAAACGCGTTTGTTCGACAGGAGGCTTCATTCTCGACGAATCTGAACCTCCCGACCTGTCACGTTTGAAAACGCAATTCGTTGAATTTCGATTCCTCAATTTTCTACACTCTCTCATCTCAGTTATAACATCTCATTGCTTTCTCGTCAAAAATCGAACCTCTGATCGTGTCTCGATTTACAATCGGGTGCAAACACCGTGGCGATCTCGTACGCGGCATCTGGGGTTGGCGCTATCTTCAGCATTTCGATTTCACCCTTGATGAAATAAAAATGAACCATCGAGCTTAACTGGGTCGATCGAAGCAAGTTTCATCAACGTGGAAAGGTTTTCGGAAGGACTTAGCGTTATTGAAGCACCGGAAGCGAGCCACAATTATCGATAGGTCAATGAAATCGTTGAATGTTTTAAACGACAGCGATATCAATCCGTCTAACGTTTGCACGAACCGTGTATAAATTTCCATCGACTAATTGCTGCCCAATTATCAGGATACCGTTCGTGGCTATCGGTATTCGAGTTTCCCTCCGAAGCTCCCGCGTAATTTGCGTATTTCGATCGGTTATGAGGGTCACGGCATCGCCTTTAACGCTGAAGCCCAATCGATGCCAGTCACCGTCAGCCACGTCAATATCGAACGATATTACTTCGGCGGCATCGTCCGGCAAAGTGTTGTACAAGAGTGTGACATCGTTTCCCAGAGAAACGACCAATTGTTCCTCGCCGTCGTCGCTGTACACGGCGAACAACGTGGACACCGGCGAACCTATGATTTCGTTGACAAAACGATTTAAACGATACCATCCGCGATTTATTTCCCGATTGCGCAAATTCGCGATTGAGACATCCGGTGCTTACGAAGTTTCGGCCTGGCAGCTATGAGTATGGAAAAATCTCGAGGAAATCCCTTGGGGAACAGAGTTACCATGTTCGCCGACAACAAAGCGGCTTCGCCGACCTCGTAAGCGACACTTCCGTTGTCACCGCAACGACTCGATCTCGGAGTGACTCCCTTAGGCTCCTGCTCCATCCCAGTGCTCTCCACCAAATCGACGATTCCTTGAACGAACCACCGGACAGGGCGGAAAAAAATCACTGACTAATCGTTGTACTCACATTTCATACATGTTTTATAAAATATTGTATCTGAGATTCAATCAAAAATCGAATATCAAAATACCGAAGGAATTTTGAAAAACTTCGAGTGTATAAACGAGAAAATTGCTCAAGCTGAGAAGCTTGCTCAAAGAGCCTTGATTAATCGTCAATGAAATTATGTTCGCGATCATGCGACAAATGTCTGCCAACGTAATTCGCCTTATTTTATTACGCAGCCTCATTTGCTCGCGCCAGAATCGCGTACGTGCCTAATTAAGGGTGTACGAGTGTACAGTTTCAGCGATCCAGACGTGGTATCGCGATGTCACACTTGTGGGATCGCCAATGAGCCTAGTAACCCCATAGACCTTACGGTGCATCACCAGCTTCGCTTTAATAGACGTTTGAGCCAATTCTGGACCGCACGAATGTACGTACGAGCACACAAACTTTTTGCGCCATATTCGCGTATCGTAAGAAGGAAAAGCCACCCAATTAATATAATGGAACTCACTTGAACCGCGGTTCTTACATTGCATGACTGTCATAAAAGACACATTGAAATTCTGGAGCAGTGATATTAACGCGATTCGTTTCTCGGATTCATATAATATCTTGACGATCGTTTCGCACGACGTCGCATGATTTAAATGCAGTCTTATCCAATTAAGTTGCGCCAATGATCGTCAATACATATATATATATATTGATCTTCTCTGACATACATGTTGCGCGTAATTTGAAGATGAAATTGAATTTAAAAAAGTGACGTCTCAACGGAACTTTGCCCGAATCTGATAACAAAGTAACGAGGAAAGAAAAAAAAGAGACTAAAAACTTGTATTCTAAAATAATCACGCAGTTTTCTTTGATAATAATTGAACGGATTTACGCAACGTCGAATCTCACTATGGATACTGAGAACTGAAACGTAGTTTGGAAACAAAAATTTCAAAAACCCGGAAAGTTGTGCAAATAAAAATCTATTATTATTATTAATGCGTACTTTGGCAGTAATGAAAAATGATTTTGCATCGGTAGAATCAGCACTGTACACAATGGTACAATTAATTAATTAAGAATAGTATATTTCGAAAAATCGGCCAAACTCGATAATTCTTCGTAAAATTCGACTCACCCACGTCCATCTGCGCCCGAGCGAAAAAATTTTTCGAAAGCCCGATCATCGCAACTGCGACGACGTACGCGAACGTACGTTTTTTCGCAAATCGGACGTCGAGATTTCTCGCATTCCATGATCGTTTCGCGTCGTCAGATCGCATGCTATATTTTTTCAATTTTCCTCAAACCATCGTATTCATCTTTTTTCTCCTTTTATCCCCCTTATACCGATCTTTCCTCTCGTATTTGCGAAAATCTTGAAGTCGAACTTTTCGGATATTAAAATACACGCGACGAGAGCAAGGGCGACAAAGATCGAGACGAGGATCGTACGCGGAAGTATATTTGAAAAAACGCGACAGGCGAGACTGGACCAGAGGATTGCCCTCAACGCTGGAGTTTTATCGACGTACTGACACTCCACTCTCGGTGCTTTCACGATCCCCATTGGCAATTTCTTCTTTCCCCGTGCATCTCCTTCTCGATCTTACATACAAAATGTTCACAGACACAGAAGCACGTGCGAGCAACTTCTCGTCTACGAATTTCGCAGTTCGAACGCTGCGTTTAAAGTGCATCGTGCTCGTCGCCTCTCGCTCATTTTCAAACATGTGTTTTTAACGACAATCCCGGTTTATCGCCACTTGTTTATCCAGGACACGTGCTGGCCTCGAGATTTCAAAGATTCGCACCAAAAAGCGTAAACCAAATTGTCAGCCTCGAAATAACGAATCCGTTTTTTTTAACAGTTCAATAAATTTTCGAAAAACGATAAACAAGAAAGTTCAATTTTTATTTTTATTTTTTACTCGTCTCTTCTCGCGACAAGCGTTGGAATAAATTGCTTATCCGAGCTTTTCGAAAGCAGAGGTGGCGGGATATAAAAAAAATACATTTCGATCCGATTTAATCGATTTTCGAATTTTGTAATAATTGAAAAATTCTCCAAAAAGGCGTCTTGGCGGATTCGCTAGCTTCCCGGTCGATGGGAAAAGTCTGTAAGATGCAATTCCATTTTTTTTGTCGTATGAGATGTATTACGAGAAGATGTTATGACGAATAGGCTCTCTCGGTGATACGTTCGCGAGTAATTCGCTGTGGCGCGTACTCGTAATGTAATTCAGTCGTTTCCGGACCACCCCGTCTACATCACGTCGTGGTCAGTGACCGAAGCGAGTATTGCGAGCTTTTATTATAATCTCGAAGATGCAATTATGACATCATCGTCGCAGCAGCCTCGTCGATAGCAGAGTATCTGGAGGACATTTTTTGTTTCATTTTTTCCAACCGGCTCTACGGCCCTCGGAAATTCCTTTGCCTTTTTTACTCCTTTTCCGTCGCTGCTGCAACTTGATCGCTGCTCTCAACGGTCGGCGACACGATTTTTATCACAATGTGATTGAGAACATCGAAAACACGATTTTCCAACAAAAATGGAAAGCGAAAATAACGCCGTTTCCCCCGAATGATTTTTTATCCACTGTTTCTTATTCAGTAACGTAATTTTGATAATTGCAGTACGGTTAATTACTGATATTTACGATAAATTTACAATAAACGAATATTTATGAGTATTATTTTTTTTTTAAATTAAAATCGAAGGAGAATGTGCCGGAAGTGACGGTTTGTGATGAAAACATTGTAATTCATTTTCTTGTTCTTTTTTTTTTTCAAAACGAAATATTTCAAGCGGAACAAGAGTCGCGCGACATCTCTGACGTTTTCTAATCGCAAAGATGACGAAAAAATGCTCGTCCGTATCCCGGATGGTAAGCTCGCGAGAAGCTTCGAATCGTTGCAGACTTATCGTACTCTGGTCGATACTGTACTGACTAAGGGTGGCTTCCGTTTCATAGAAAAATCATCCCCTCGAAAGAAACGGTTCTACCGACTCCGGCAGGCAGCTGCCAGATGGCGGTGTCGAATTTTCGGTCCATTTATTCACCTCGGTATTTTTATTCACGCACAGATTTATACAGATGCAATTTTTTTAGGTCGTCCTGATTCGAGAGGATCTTTTACGATTTTTTTTTAATTTTTTCACTCACCGATTATAATTAAAGAAATTTCGTAAAAATTTCATTCGATCGTTTTATTTATAATGGCGCATGCGTAGGACATAATGAGAACCGCATGGTTCGCAGTCGGCGCGAAAAAATCGTTTATTTCGTTGGCAGAGTTTGACGTGTACATTTTTCTTTATTTTTTTTACAGAACAATCGTTTCTTCGTAAAAAATTCGTTTATTTACGAAATAATGCATAATTTAAATAAACACTTCCCATGCCGGATGTCTCGGAGGAGCATATATTTTCGCTTGGAAAAAAAAATCCAAATGTGAGAAAATACAAGCGCTCCGCTTGGAGAAAAGTCGCGTTTCGGACACACAAGATGCTAAACGATATCTTACGAGTGTATAAATGTATGTATACGTATATATTCATAAACACATAAAGTTTCGTGGGGACGAGCCGGTAGATGGGTCGCGCGAGAGATGGAACGAGATATATTATTTTAGCTTCAAAAATTTACACAAAAGGTCCTTCCGCCTGTTATGACAAGCGGAGGGCCCTTTTTCTGTTTCCTCCGTATGGACCATCGTATTCCATCTCCATCTTCTTCCGCTCATATCCGGAAGCTGTGCCACTCGGAGAGTATATTTTTTCTCGCACCGGCACTTGTATAATCACGGACTAGTTTCGATTGTTTAAACGCAATAAAATTAACGTTTAATTTGGTAAAACAGCATTTATCTACCGTGCGGTTAATCACCGTCGTACCATCGATATAATTATTGATTAAATAACATCGTATTTCGTATCGAACCTTCGCGGTCCTCGTGGAAAAATACCCAATGATGAACTTTTCTTTTATCATTATTATTATTATCATCAATATATCTCACGAATAATCGGCGAATTTCGAAGTTTGCGAGGGTAATACCTCATTAAATTCGGCGTTAAGGGGGCAGAATCAGCTCGTGAAGTGAAAAAAACGTTGTTTCGAAAGTGTACCCATTTTTTTTCGAAAAAAATTGTTTCTTCGGACTCTGCGGTTTTTGGAAAATTCATTTTTCGCTAAATCCGTCTGGTACCGCCTCCCCCTTAAGGGTCATTTTATAATTATTGTTATTATCAATGTATCTCACGAATAATTGTCGAATTTCGTTTAGAAGCGCGTTTACGAGTGTAAAACGTCGTTAAATTCGGCGTTAAGGGGGCAGAATCAGCTCGTGAAGTGAAAAAAACGTTGTTTCGAAAGTGTACCCATTTTTTTTCGAAAAAAATTGTTTCTTCGGACTCTGCGGTTTCTGGAAAATTCATTTTTCGCTAAATCGATCTGGTACCGCCTCCCCCTTAAGGGTAATTTTATCATTATTGTTATTATCAATGTATCTCACGAATAATTGTCGAATTTCGTTTAGAAGCGCGTTTACGAGTGTAAAACCTCGTTAAATTCGGCGTTAAGGGGGCAGAATCAGCTCGTGAAGTGAAAAAAACGTTGTTTCGAAAGTGTACCCATTTTTTTTCGAAAAAAATTGTTTCTTCGGAATCTGCGGTTTTTGGAAAATTCATTTTTCGCTAAATGGAACGCTGGTACTGCTCCCTCCCCTCCTTAAGGGTCCGTTCGAACGGAGATCACTCGGGATATCAGTAGTAGGAAAGCTGCTGGGACTCGTGACGATTTGACGCATGCTGATGGCCCGAATGACTAAAGTTTTGTACACCATCGTGAACCTCCATCTGATTTTGACCCCGATAATGATGAGTCGGACTCGACGAGCTGGAGCTCGATGACACGCCGCAACTGTTGTTCAACAGCATCGGCGTTGATGTTCCTTGAATCGCGAATGGCCACGACTTGAAGGAAAGACCGAAAAAAAAAAGAAAAAAAGACGATCATCTCGATATCTCATTTTACCGACGTTTTTCTAATCGACGAGAAATTAAAAATTTGTCCATCGCGACGAACAATGACGAAAGAGAGAGAATCTCGAGAATTTGCCTTCTTTTTTTGGGAAATATGGGAAACGATGAATTTCGGCCTTTCAACGAGATGAAAAATCTCGCAGCATCCGGTCTCGCGAGTTTTTCGCGCTGCAATAAGAGACGCGAGAGGAGTTCGTATTTTATACGGCGGGAAACAAAGAGGGCGAAAACAAAGTCAAAGACGCGTTGGCGAGGAGGAAGCTGCGGGTGATTTGGTCCACCTGGTGAGACGTAAACGGAGATAAAAGACGCTTGAATGGTAAGAGAAATTTTCTCCGCCCGAGTCACATACCGAGTGGATCCACCTGGTGCAATGTTATTCCACTCCGTCGTTCTATCTTTGCCTCCGACGTAAAAATTCGTTGGTTCTCTTTCGAGTTTTGCGCAAACGTTCAACATCGTTGTGTGTTCTTTTTGTTTCCATTATTTTTAATTTGGTCAAAAATAGCTCTGCGCGTCAAATTCCGCAGCGTTAAAATCACGCTCTCCGATTAACTAAAATGTTGAATTAAAATCATTCGTTTCGAATGATTTAACTAAATCGATTCAAATAAATCGAAACTCGATAAATTTTCAAAAGCTCAAACCGATTGTTTTCCTATCGCGGAGGACAGACGCTTTTTTTAATTTTTTCTTTTAAAAATCCTGCAAAGGAATGTCGAAAATGTCTCCCTGAAGTAAATAAATATTTTTTTCCTGTCGCGATATTTCCATACATTTTTTTTAACAATTTCTACTCTAAAATAAAAATCTTCCGTTCGATCGCGAAACGTCAAAGTAAAAACAAAACAAGACTTTTGTTTATCACGAAACTTTTTTTCCTCTCGGGATAAATTAATATTCTTTTGACTCCAAAACCGGACATTTCTTTCGATCACGAATTTGACGTTACCGCGAAATATCGAAGGGCGAGAAATCGAAATTTTCTTTTTTGGTAGTTTTTGGTCAAAAAGAGTAAAAAAAAAAGACAATTCCGTGGGAATCGTCGTGAATCAACTCACCAGAGCCAGAGACAAGGATCTCGTCGATTCCGGATGTGTTTCACCGTCCTCTCTGAGTACAGCGCGCAGATGAGCAATGTAGGTCGCAGCGAGACGAAGAGTATCGAGTTTGCTGAGTTTTGTATCGGCGGGTACCCAAGGAAGGGTTGTTTTGAGCCTGCAAAATGCTTTACTGAGCACCCTCATGCGGGCACGTTCGCGAGCATTCGCGGCGTTCCTCGGTGCACGTGTCTCCACATCGTCTTTGCCGAATTTGTCATCCGAGGCGAAATCCTCGTCGTCCAGAGAATTCATCGACGCTCTACGTTTTCGCGGCATGTTGGTCGTTTCGGAAAAAAATCAAAAAATCTCCCGGAAACCGAACGACGATGATGATTTATCGATCTATCGATGTTTATCGATTTCTCGATGTATTTCGGTGCACTTTTCTCGGTTCTGACGGATTTTTATCGATTTTACGAGCGATCGCGAGTCCGGCGAGTAACGAAAGATTCATTCGCGATGATTTGTTTTTTTTTTTCTTTTCAAAGGCGTAACTTTTGCGCTCTTAATGAGGATCGTGTGAATTGACCGAAACGGTTCCCTGAACAGCCGGAACTAATTGCTGCGCGTTAAGTGGATCTCCGAGAATCTTCGGAGCGAGAGAGAGAGAGAGAAAGATTGTGGAAGAGGCTGAGGGAAAAAAAATCGAAAAAACAGAAAAAAAAGACATTTGGAGAGGGATTTTGGGACGTCCCGATGGAAACGGGCGGAGCTTTGGACTTCCATCTCCACTTTTCGCTTTTTCCTCACTCGCTCGTTCCAAAATCATCTTCCACCAATACGTGCGCGACGTATGCATCCACCTGGTCCATATTCTACGATTCGCGGTGATTCTCCGAGCGCCAACGCAAATTTCGATTTACGGTGGAGAAGTGTCATCGATTGCGAAAAAATCACGCGGAAAAGCCTCTGATAACGATTATAACCGTCCTGATTAATTATTTTGATAATTTTTCAAAAAGTTTCATATTGTAATAATAATAATAATAGTAATTATGAAAATATTGTGTATATAAAGTTTTTTAAATGGGAATAAAAGTCGAGGATTGTGGGAATAACATTTTTTGATAATAATAATACGCCAATTTATTAAGAGCGTCAATAATGAAATTCAAAAATGTATTTTAATGTTGCGGTTACAACAATGATAATTAATAACAATAAATATATGCACTTTTGGCAAAAAAAATGTCGCGTAAAGTTTAAAGGTTATATTGTTTTGCAATTTTCTAACGGTTTGTTTCGCATTTGTTACAAGTTTTGTTTCTCCGACCATCGATCCTTCGTGCGTCGAGAAACGCGATAGTTTCGACAAAATTTGTCGACGACTTTAAGATTCCGTAACAGGCGTTCATAAAAAGCGAAGAGTCAAGAGTTTCTCTGGTCGTTGCCGCCACCTGGCGGGTAAACTCCGAAGCGCGGAGCGGAACTCGCTCGATAATCGACTCGAGCGCCATCTCGAACAAAAATCTTCTCGCGGATGTTCAACGATTGATAAAGCGAATTTCGCGAATAAAGTTTACGCGAATTTTCAGTCGTTGATTTGAAATGAGCTTCGTGCAAAGTGAGATCACGATGGAAAAAAGCATAGACAGAAAAATTGTCACATTCCCCACAAGCTGACTGTGAAAATGACTCTTCCTTTTTTTCGAAGAAAATATAAGTATATTTAAACCTTTTATTCCATCTCTTAATCCTGCATTCGTCCCTGCGGTTATATACTGTAACTTCTTCGCGGAAGTACGAGAAATTACGAGATGAGAATTTTGTAACATGAGTTCCCCGTTGACACACGAGAGACAAACGAGTGTGTTCAACTTTCCACTCAAGAACGAAAGAAGAGAGAGCAGAGAGTCGAAAGAGGGTGAAGGCACGCGCGCGTGCTTTCGAGTTCTCGGAACATTTCTCCTGTCAGGAAATTCGAGACTTTTTGACTTCTTAGTTGCATTCACTAATAAGACTCTCGTGGATGTTTGGCATCTTGACGAAAAAATGTCGCTTTCCACCGAAACTTTCCTGATTTTCGCCGAGTTACAAACATGCATTTAACCAATAAATTGTTAATAAAACAAGCAACGAGCCGAATGAAATTTTGATCGAATTTGATGAACATAGAATACAAATAAATACAAACGTTGATTTTTTTCCTCGTATGAAACAGTCCGGTGTTTAAAAGATATCGCAAAGTTGCGAGTTCCGCCGCAGGACTCGAAGAGCGCGACGGTCACTGAAGATCGTTACGATAAATATAGTACACGTGTGTGTACTGATGATGTACCTTATCCGACGCGATAAAAATGAGAATTATTCCGATAAAACCGACGAAACCAACACGTTTGTGTTTCCACACTCGCCGCAAAAAAAAGCATAAGCCTACAGTTCGTTAAAAAAAACCTTTTTCACTGGGAACGAAAAAAACACTGAAAATGTTTATCGCCGACAGTTCTCAACGATCGTTTCATCTCATCATCTAAAAATGTGAGTCTGTAAGACAACCGATTGGAAAAATCGTGTTTTTCCGTGTCGTCCGTAAACTTTCGTCACCACGATGATGAATTTTCACCGTTGTACCAAAAAAATCGCCTCAAAAACAACACGACAAAATCTAACGTAAGACGAAACCGCCGACTGTTCGACATAACCTATAAACACAATCGTCAAAGCGTATCCTCAATCGGACGACCGTTACATCACGAAATATCGTTTTTAGATGATCGCAGCTAAAAAATCGCAATGGAAGTTACCGACGTCGACAAGACCTACCGAGCGTTGCGAAGGAATTACCTCGTCGTGTACTTGCTGGCGAGTTTCGCCGATTGGCTGCAAGGCCCGTACCTCTATCGTCTCTACTCGAGCTACGGTTATTCCCGAAACGAAATTTCCATTCTCTACGTCGCGGGATTCGCCGGCGCGACCTTTTTCGGTCCGATAATCGGTCACTACGCCGATGCTTTCGGCAGAAAAAAGCTGTGCGTCTTTTACAGTCTCGCCACGACGATAACTTGCGTGGTAACGTCGGCATCCGACGATCACGTGGTTCTGGCGCTCGGCAGAATGTTCGGCGGAGCGTCGACTTGCATCCTGTTCTCGACCTTCGAGTCTTGGTACGTCGGACAACATTTGTCGCGCTACAAGCTCGACGAGGAACTCCTGGGGGACGTTCTGACGAGCGCGAGTCTCTACAACGGTTTCCTGGCCATCGTCGCGGGTCTCGTAGCGTCCCTGCTCGCCGACGGCTTTCGCTACGGCCCCGCGGCGCCTTTCCGCCTCGCGGTACCGATTTCCCTGCTGTCTGGGTACCTTTGCTGCAAATTGTGGCGCGAGAATCTCGTCGTCGTTCGCGAAACTTCCGGTATCGTCTCCAGCCTCGGGAAAAGTCTGAATCTTCTCTTATTCTCCAAGGACAATAGGTCACTCGCGTTTCTAGGGATTAGCCAATCGATTTTCGAAACTGTATTGTACATATTCGTGCTTCTTTGGACTCCCGTCCTGGAGCCTATGAAATTGAGCCACGGTGTGATTTTCGGATGTTTCATGGTCTGCGTGATCGTAGGGTCGACGATAAGCTCGCTGCTTACTTCGGTGCTTCGCGTTGAACGCGAAAATTCGTTGTGTCTGAGCATCGGCCTCGGTGCTTTTGCCATTTCCGGTGCGACGCTCGGGGTTTACTTTCAGGAGTTCGGAGATAATCGCAATGCCGGAAGTCTCATTTGCCTCTTGTCGTTTTTCGCGTTTGAAGTCTCCGTCGGTATCTATTATCCGATTATAGGTTATCTGAAGGGCGTCGTTATACCGGAAGCGCACAGAGCCAGCGTGGCCAATTGGTTCAGACTGCCGATGAACTTGTTCATTTGCTCGGGATTCGCGTACATCGCCCTCGAACGCCCGGGGAATTTCGTCGTCTTCGCGTCCTGCGGCTTGGCGCTCGCGATCGCTCTGCTCGCCGCGGTGAAATTTTCAAAGCTCTTCGCGAAACTCGCCGATCGCAACGTCGGAAAGTCCACGCAGAGTGTCGTACCGTGACTTTTCTTAAAATCGACCAGTATTCTCCTTGTGCTAATTCACGATCAAAAATACTTTGATCGCTGAGCGTTGAAGTATCAAAAAATACTCGATCGAAAGGATATTTCATTTGATCGAACAGAGCTTCATTTGTAATTTTGTTTCTTTATTGAGTGAATACTCGATTGAAAGGTGATATTCTGCCAACAAAATTGACAGATCGAGTTGAATTTCGTTTTTGATCAAGTTAACGAGTATCCCTTGAAATGTCGACGTTCCGGAAGACTCGGATTTACGAACGTTCAAAATCAATTTAGTCAATTCTTTGTCCACAAAGGTATCTTTACTAAAATATGATAGTATTTCGTTGAACATAAGAGCACAGCCGTCCAAACGCACAGGAAACATCGAAATTTTTTACAATTCGCAAAAATTCGATCGAACAAACCTCAAGTATTATTCCACAAAACGTTTATCAACGACTGATTTTCGTCGCGTCTTGAAGCTTCAAAGATCCCGAAAGTTGATGCGAAAATGTACATGTTTACGTTAAATATACAAAATATACATTGTGATGGTAGTAAATCCTTAAGAAAAAGCTCAAATTACTCCCCACGAAGCCTGGCCAAAAAGTAATGTGTATTTAAAATGTTGAATACGGCGATAAAACTTTTGCAAACTCTTGTCAATTGTTTATCCCATTGGCAATTACGGTATTCATTTGTCGCGGTCACGTGGTTGTCAAATATCGGTCGAGCCGATGGAGGACGATGGTGGCAGGAAATTCCCCACTTTTTGTTGTCAGACTTGTTGCTTCGGGACGGAAACTACAGTCTGCAAATGCCCACCGGAAGAAGGAAACGGCGAGAACGGAGGTGAAGTTTTGTTTTCCCAAATAAGCGTCGTCGATCGTGAAAAAAAAAGAGGAAAAAAGTTCCTGATAAATCGTCCAATTTGTGTCCTTACTGTTCAACAGCCGATGGGAAAGAGAGCCTCGTTATCGACGCGGAAGATTTGGGAGAAAATTATCCTCTGAAAAAGTCTCAGTGCTCAACGTGCAAAGCCAACCAGCATCTCGCGAGAGGACTTCGAGCACTGATTTTTTGTCTCCTCGTGATCATTCTATCGATAATCGGTGCGCTTTTGATCAACACTATTTTTTCGAAAAACACACCGAAAGTCGCGTCTAACGATGTAATTATCCGCCCTGTTCGTTACGCCATCTTACAGCATCAATTCAGATTACGTTATTCGAGGATTTTCTCAAGAATTCAAAAAAAAAAAAACTCATCCGTTCTGAATTTTTTGTACATTTCGAAAAATTCCCGAATCAATCCTGGACGATCGACGGTCTCCGAATATCATCGGTTTGGCGGAAAATTGTCATTAAAAATTGTACTTTCGGAAAATCCTTGATTTCCATTCGATTCTGATTGATTGATAATTTTGATTCCGTTTTTAACGAAATTGTCTTTTTTTTAGACTTCGCACTTGCCGCCGAAAAATGTAATTATATTTTTTCCTCGATTTTCCCCATTTTCGTTCGATTATCCCGAGAATTCCAGTCTCCGAATTTCGGCGTTTTAGTTCAGCGCAAAACCGCACGGCGCGGTGGCAACGGATTACGCAGATTGCTCTCGCATCGGCACGAGTTTGCTTCGACAAGGAGGAAACGCGGTGGACGCCGGAGTCGGGGCTGCGATTTGCACCGCCGTCGTAGCGCCTCATAAAACCGGTCTCGGGGGGTAAATTTCTCCCCCTTCCAACCCCTGAGAATTGTTTTTTTTACGATAAAAAAAAATGGCGCGAAAAAACCTGGCGATCTTGCGATCTTTTCCACCGGAAGTGCAAACTGAAGGAAAAAAGTTGATTTCCCGAAATTTCCTCTCTTCGAACGTTGTTATTATTATTATTTTCCCTTCAGGGGAGGAAGAATGATGATTTACAGTCACAGAGATCGGATAAGCCCCCTGATCGTCGACTTTGCGAGCAACACGAACGAAGGTGCGAATTTTCCTTCGCGTGGAGGAATTTTGAATTTTTTTTTTTTCGCAATTTGATAAAATCAGCCGACTCGACCGTCAGGTATTTTCGCGAGCGCGAAGGTTCGCGTGCCCGCGTTTTTGCGCGGCCTCGAGTTCGCCCAGTCGTTGAGGGGAAACTTGCCCTGGACGAGAGTCGTCGAACCTTCGGCGAGGCTCGCCGAGAGCGGATTCGTCGTCTCCGAGGAATTGGCTCGCGAAACGGCCAAGATCGTCGAGCGCGGAATGATTTATGGTCATCTGACAGCGGGGGCAATATTGAAACTGCCGGATCTGGCCGAGACGCTCAAAGCCGTTGGACAGCACGGCTGCGACAGTGAGAAAATTCGTTGGAAATTATTTTGCGACATCGATATCGAAATTATCAAAAATAAATCGAAATTTTTCAATCGATCATCCATCTTCATTCATTCATATCAAATTCGATAAACGAAGAGAGAATCTGTACTCTGATGGTGGTGGAAAAATCGAAAAAAAGTTTCCCATTACTATTTTTCGAAATCGGTGGTATTTTCCGCACGGCTGATGTTTTTTCCATTTTTCTACCATCGCCGAGTACTGAAAATGTGTTCGATTTCGATTTTTCACGAATTTTCGGAAAAAAAAATTAAAAAATAACGAAACTCACGTTTTCCCCCAGTATTGTACAACGGATCTTTCGCCCTGAAGCTGCTCCGCGACGCCGTCGTGCGCGAGGACCTTTTGCGCCAACTGTCGTCTTACGAGCCGCGCGTTACCGAGTCCCAAAAAGCGATACTCCAGAATCACGTGATTTACTTGCCTCTCCACGCGGATATTTTCCGATCCGTCATCCACGAGCTCGAGGAATTGAAAGTAACGAAGCAGTCTTCGCCGACCGTCGACGCTCAGAGCCTCCTGGCGCGATCCATCATTAGAAAGGTCACTGAGAACACAGAAATGTTGAAAAAACGTGAGAGCCAATTTCGCAATTTGGGTTTTTCGTCGCTTTCTCGCAGAAAAAAAAAACGCTTCTTCTTTCAGTCGAACAAGAAAAATACAGCGTCGTCGCTGTCATGGATCCCAAAGACAATTACGTCTCCATCGTAACGTGAGATAAAAATAGAGATTTTTTTTTTCGCCAATAATTTCGATTCTTCTTGAAAAAAAATTCAAAATCCAAGACTAGCCCGGAAGTCCTCAATTATACTTGAAGAAATTTTGAATTAACGCGTTACCGTTTGCGTGCCGAAAAACCAGAGGGCTGAGCGAACCTTTGGGCTTGGCTCACATGACCGGAGCTGGATTCCTGCTCGACGGTGTCGGTACCGGAAATACACTCGGTTTTTTAACGCCGATGATATTTCACGACGAGAAAAGCGTCTGCAAATTGCGCGGCGTGCTGGGAACCGACGATCCCGCGGTCGCCGCGCAGATTCTCTACAATCTTCTCCTGCGAGCTCTCAATATTTCCTCGTCGATCGAATATCCACGGTAATTTGAAAATTCGAATCGAACATCGAAAAAAACCGTTGATTGCAATTTTCTTCCATCTTCGAAGCCAAAAAGAGACTCCCGAGCGATATTTTTCTAATATCTTCCCGAAATTCGACATTTTTCGAGATACTACATGTTGTCCGACGGCGTCGCGATGGAAAACGACGAGGGACGCAGCCTCGACTCGAACCTCCGTCTTCGAATCTCCTCGCTCGTTCCGCTGTCGCGAACAAGCGCAAGAGATACGTCCAAGAGCGTCAACGGAATAACGAAACGCGAGGAGACACTGTCGAGTCATTCGGACAGCAGAGGGGGTGGAAAAGCGTCCCGATACTGAGACGACAAAAACGTTTGCAAAACTCCATAAGCTTTGTACAGTTTTTAATCGATTATAATCGTCGCGAGCAGAAAAAAAGCGAGATAAACAATCGAATTGCAGTTCGTAGAAAAAAAGTCATTTTTTTCGAGAAAAATCGAATTTTCCAATCGTCAATCTTTTCCGAGCAAAGGTTGCTCGGGTTTTTTGTGAGCCTTCTCCATTTCCATCTGTTTGAGCCTCGCGTAAGCGGCGGATCCCGCGAGGACGACGAAATTGCTGACCCACCATAAGAACTGTTTCGACTCGTTGAACCAGTAAGACGCTAACACGGTTTGAGCGCAAGATTTCGCCGTGCCGCTGATGTTGTGCGTGAGCGGCGACGTGACTTGAATCTGCAACGCGGTCACGTAGCCGATCGCGAAGCCGCAAAAACCGCCGACCAACATTTTCGTCCAAAACACGTGATCGTTGATTTCCGCGTAATCGCGTATTATGGAAAATTCACCGTTCACGAAAATGAACGGGATAAACAGGAAAATACTGTACGCGTTGTTGTAATACGACAGCAGCCATATCTCTTGGTTGACGAATGGCAGTACCCTCTTTGTGTATATCGAGTACAGAGAGACCGTCAGCGATCCCATGACACCGTAAAATGTACCGACCGTCGATAACGAACCGGCGACGAGTTCCTGGTCGACGCCCAACCAGAAGCCGCTTATTATCACCGCGCAACACGTTACGCACCCCAGGGAAGTTTTTTGTCCTATTTGAATTCGAATGACGGATTAACCTTAAAAATTTCGGTCGAATTATCGGCATTATTGACAAAGTAAAATCAGATTCGAGCAGAAGTAGAAAGTATTCGAGGAGAGATTTTAAAGGAAAAAGAAACATTCGAAAGATCGTTGCTACAAAAACATGTACATTTTCTTGCGCTCACCCAAAATTATGAACGTAAAGAGTACGTTGAATACCGTCGTCAATGACCTTCCTACGTAGTAGAACGCAACGTCGACGTACTTCAAGCACAGATTGTTGCTCGCTATCATTAAAGTAAACAAAATGGACAGAGGCAACACCTGAAAAGTCGTTTGAAACAAAAGAAACGTTATGAGCCGTCAGTCGTCAAGTTTGTCTCAAGTTTTATAGATTTTGCGTTATTTTACCTTTTTAACGTTGTTTATCGTGTATGGATTTCCGTCCGGGAAGGTTATCCTCGTGGGGAAGACTTTGGCGAGTAAGCTCATGCTCGCGCATATCGAAACGCTTACGACGCATTGAAACCAGGTTACAAACAGCGGAGCTTCCAGACCGCTCGATAACAATGCTTTGTTGACGAAGACCGTGAGTATCGAAATTAGCCTGTGATTGGAAGAAAAGCGCTCGTCACGAAAAAAATTCCTCTTTTCGCGGAATACGTGGCAATAATTTTCATCGTTTTTTTCAAACTCTCACCAATAAGCCGTTACGACTGCGACTATTCGAATATACCGCGCGGGGAGTCTCTCCTCCTGACGCATCTTGACTGTGCCACGATTTCGTCGTGCTCGAATTATTCTCACTCTTACACGACGAATAAAACGATCGCTTTACAACGATCGTTCGAATCTTCGAGGTTATGTTCGAAAGATTGAGGTTATGTTTTCGTTGAACTGATATCGTTATCTCATTGTAATCGTCATCAATCTTTAAACACTCTTTTTTTCAACATCTGCAGATCTGAAGTCTCCCTCAGCGTAATATTGTCGCTGAGAGTCGAATTTTGTTTGGGTTTTGTTAAGCGCACGATCCTGATGTACATTGTCGTAAAATTTATCGTTTATTTCCGGTTGAATTACTTTTTTCAACACCCTCCCCTTTTTAACAATCACTCGGCGAATTTTTGAGGTTATGGTTTCACTATGTATTGATATTGTTATCAATCTTCGTACACATTTTTTTTCCACCGACATCCGCACGATTCCAGACCCTATCCGCGTAATTTTGTCACCGAGAGGCGGATCATTATCTTTTCGTACATTTACGAAAAGTTATTGTGCGATTTTAGTTGAATTGTTTAGTTTCTCAATCTCCCCCCTGCAAAGACCCGACGACGACCATCATCGTTCTTTAGAAAGTTGTAGATGGCGCGAAAATCGATGCATTTGAAACAGCGAAAAGAGATGAGAAAAACAGTTTGTCTATAACTATATTACATTTGAATTTAAGCACAAAATTCCTTAAACTGTGGTTTTGCTCGCAAACGATAAAAGTTTGTTGCAGTCGATCATAGACAATCATGCAAGTGAGAAACATGAACTTGACAGTCGAAATAAAGACAAAACGAACTAAAAATCCGGCAGAGGTATAAACAAGCAGTTTGACCCACCTTTACGACTTTTTTTCGTTTTATAAATGGAATATCCCTCGAACGTGTGTACAAAATCGTTCCACAGATTTCGTCCGGTATTTAGCACGACTCTGGAAATAAATTTCCCAATAAATCGCCATCCGTATCTTGCTTCTCAAACTTGATGATACTTTTGCGCCTCTCAATGATTCTAGAGTCATAATCGCAGACTATCGGTTCGAGCTTCGCGTCGAGCGGCGCTTCGGTCGCCGTTACATCGTAATGATCGTGCAAAAACGCAACAACGTCTTCTCGACATTGCAAATTATTGAATATCTGTTTTTGGCTCTTGGTGAGAATCTTTTCGAGCATAAAAACGAGATGATGATGCGTGCACAAATAATTCGTGGACATTTCGCGAGTTATCGTCAGCCAATCTTTCACGCAATTTAACGGCGTCGTCGGGGAACCGGAAAAAAGCGCAGGATTCGTAAGAATGCCATTGGCGACCATGATTCCGTCGCACTTTGACTCTTTGTACAATTCCTCCGCGTCTCTGAGGCTTTTGACATCGCCATTGGCGATTATCGGTATATTCAACGATTTTCTCGTGTCCTTCAAGCCTTCGAGGTCTATCGGCTCTTTTCTCATTTCCTGCGTCCTCGCGTGAACCGTGATGAATGATAAGCCAGTTTTTTCCAACGTTCTACAGAATTCTATCGTTCGACGAACATCTTTTAGCAGCCGTATCTTCACAGATATCGTGAAAGGACCGGGAATTCGGTTTCTCACGCTTGTTACCATGTCCTTCACCAATTGAGGCTTTGTCAACAAATCGCAGCCATAACCGTCCTTTATCGCCCAACGCTGAGGACAGCCGCAATTCAAATCGACGCCGTTGCAATACCTAGTTTTTTGTATCAACATTTTTTATGATAATTTCAATGTCTTTTTACAATTAGAATCGGTTAAATGACGAAAAATCGAAAAGATTTTTCCAGAAAAACAACGATGCGCAAAATTATTGACTTACGGAGAAACCATTTCCGCTGCGTCGGTAAAGTCGTTGCAGTCTTTAGCGGCGAACTGAACGATCAAAGGCTCGTCCACTTTGTGAGTAGTGAATTCGTTGTGTCTTGCTTTCGCAGATTGAACGAAAGAATCGGCGAGAATCATAGGTGTGAAGCAAACATCGCAGTTGTATCGTCTCACCAACGTACGAAATGGTAATCTGTGCGGAATCTGACGATGGAGAACATTCTTTTTTTTTTTCATTTTTTCCGTTCACACGTTGTACTTACTTGCTGTATCGAACCATGGGCGCGCAAATTTTCGTCATTTTCGGTTCCCTGAGCAGTTCAACAACGTCCAAAGCCATAATTTCGTAATTTAAATCGTCGTTCAAAGCGAATCTACGAACTTTATCGAATTTCTTTAAAAAACTTCTACAGTTCTTGGAGGTTAGGTTTTAAGTTTGCAAACTTTGAAGCCGCACGGAATACAATCAAGATTTCCTTATTTTGTCTTGCACAATGTTCCGTGAGCAAAGTGTCGTACGCATCATTTTATATCGTACGATTTTATTTTTCCCGGCGAGTTACTCGACACTTTGACAACAATAAACACGCGTAGTGTGAGGTTAATATATACAATGTAACGAATCAGTTGTTATATATAGATATACTTATATGTATATTTTTTCTTACTGGTCATGAAAAACAACCAATCATAAATCGTTGTAAACCCCAATTCAAATTTCCCGCGATTTCTCGTATGGTCGATGCGATCGCACCGCCACCTAGAGTACTGCACTCGACACGCATATATAACACGTTCATCTACGAATACATGTGTGTAACTGATTTGATAATGTTGTTTCCAAAAGTAGTACATGATAATTAGTAATGGTTTTTGGAGTAATCAAACGTTTAACTTGTAACAAAGAGCTCTGCGCCTTTAATAACATTTACGGCTCCGTTCATACAACGACTCCCCGTGTTTCATACTCGTACGTATCGGACCATTTATCGAAATCGGCTAACCTCTATAATTAAAAAAAGATCGTTCCGATTTATTATTGTTGATCATCATTTTTTCGAGTGCATGTAAGAATTTATCTCTCGACATGAAAAATGGAAGATCTATCGCGCCAGGTGCTGAAAGGAATTTTGACAAAATATCAAATTTGCCGGAAAAAAAGAGTCCATTTCGCACGAACAGCCCAATATAAACGCGCGCGCGGCAGCACTAGCGCGATCTCTCGGCGTCTTTCTGACGTACACATGCCCCGTAATATAAAAGATGGCCGACGTGCGATTAATCAGCTGCCAACAGCAGGACGACTCGTATTATTACTCCGATGCACTCTGATCGTCCGAGGCGTAGGATCGAGCTCAGTCATTCCAAAAGTGTCATAACCGATCCTCTGATTATTCTATCCGTCATCGAGCAAAGTTTTTTTTTCTCATTTTCCCAAAGACGCATAATAACGGTGTAATTTTTTTTTCCGCTAAATCGAGAACAAAGAGGACAGACTAGACTACTCATCGAGCCTCTCGACGCTCGTATATCTTCTCGAATTCGCGCATAATTATATTATCATCATTATTATCCTCACATCTCGCACACACCCATCTCTGCGGAGTCGTGAAAATCGTTCGCTACGCCTCTCGACCGGTTTTCCCGTTCTTTTTTTTTCTCTTACTTTCTTCATACGATTCTCTCGTGTTTCCTCGCGTCCGCGAGTTTTCTGCGTGAGGATAAAAAGCGTGGGCCCGTGCGTGTTCGAAGACATATTATAATAATAATAATGGAACGGACGATGGAATACGTGCTGATAAAGGACATAAGACCGGGACAGAAAAACATAAATGTGGTGTTTATCGTTCTCGAAGTTGGTCATCCTACTCTGACCAAAGAAAACCGCGAAGTTCGAACGTTCAAAGTTGCCGATACGACCGCCTGCATGAATGTATCAATTTGGGACGAGCCTGGACAATTGCTAGTGCCCGGGGATATCGTTAGACTCACGAAAGGCTACGCGTCCGTTTGGCGACAGTGCCTCACGCTTTATTCCGGCAAAACCGGCGATATACAAAAGATCGGTGAATTCTGCATGGTTATTAACGAACAATTGAACATGAGCGAGCCGAATCCTGCTCTCGTGCAACAACTCACCAATCAGGGAGGTTCCGGACCACCGGGTTCAAATGTAAACAACAGTATCACCAACAACGGAAATGCAAACAACGTCGTGGCATCGACCGGAAGACAACCTGCGGTATGTCACTTGTTTCATTCAAATATAGCGTTTCGTCGCAGTGCGAAATTAAAGGAAAAAGGATTTATTTCGCCATATTCAAAATGAAATTTTCGTGAATTTTCATTACATTTCCTGTCTTTTCGTCAAAAATGTCATAATTTTGTGGGATTCCAACGATGCAAACTTCAGAGTCGTCAAAAATCAGTTGGGTCGCCATTTTCGATAAATCATAATGAAAACGATCGTTGGATGTATCGACATCCGGTATGACTGAAATTTTCAGGTGATTCAGAGTAACGCCACGCCGTCGTTGTCGTCGAGCGAACTAGCGACGAGCGGGACGGGCTTGGCGGCAGCTAGCGGCTGGACGGCGAACACGACGAGATTCAACAATCCCGAACAAAACGCCAAAGCTCCGAGCACCGGGAAAGGCGGCTCGAGAGGCCGAGGTAGCTACAGAAACGGCGGTCGCAGCGAGAGAAGATAACACACCGAGACTGCGGCGTGTACGATTCCAATGTAAAGAAAAACAAAATGCGAAAAAGGGGGGCGGAGGGAAGCCGAGTAATTAACGAAGACGGAGAGAGAGAGAGAGAAAAGCGTAAAAAAATGTAACATACATAATTGACTAATCGTTACGTGTATAAAATACTTGATTGTGTAAAAATAAATAACTCGCGAGTTGATTTTCAATCGAGGGAAGATCGTCGTTGCCCCGATAAAATCGACATCACGGGGAATAAAAAATTTTCTACAAAGCGAAAACGCTGGAAAATTTTTCGCGAGATTCTTCAGGACTTTTCGTACTTTGTTATTTTCACACAGAGATATTTCACGAGAGGGCGGAATTTTTGCTCGCAAATTGTCGAATACGCTGGAACCTTGAATTTTCGTGTAATGCATTTTTTGGAAAAATCTTGGAGAAAAACAGATTGATGATATCGTAGAGATAATGAATTCTCCATGTGGGACTTGCAGCAGTTTTTCAGGGCGATGAAAAATTCTAAGATCGATAAAGGAGTAAGGGCATCATGCACTTTTTTTCTTCCTTCGATGCGTCATTAAAAATTGTTGCGGTATACCCGTCATGTTTCATGTTTATAGATGAAAAAAGAAAAAGACTCGAAATGTTCTTTTTTTACAGACCAACTGTCGTAACGGCAATAAGTTTGGCAAAATATCGCGCACGACTTATTGTATTTCTTTTTTCTACTCAATCATAGAAATCTGTATACGCGTGTACATACTTGTAACGAACAATGGATATTTATGACAATTGAAATCGACCGGTTTCGTTTTCCCATCATTTATTCATCGAAATAATAAGATTTCATTTTTTCAGCGCAGAAATACGCATTTCATTGAAAATCGGCGGTTTTCATTGACCATGACAATTTTGAAAGACTTTGAAAAAAAGTTGAAAAGAATACATACATAAACAAGCATGCAGATTTGCCGTTTCAAAGGAAACGCGAAAAACAATGAGATCCCCGGTGGCAGCAAGTGGTACTAAAAATTGCAAGCTCTCGCGCGGCAATTATCGTCGCTTTGATGGATATTTAATGGGCCATGAAAGCCCTCGTAAAACATGTGTTTACGAGTCGCGCAGAAAATCAAGTCCGTTTCACAATCTCTCAATTGAATTTACAAAACGACACGCGTCGAGACTTTTGCAAAAAATGAATGCCTCGTCGATCGATTCCACATACGCGTTCTTGCCGACGAAAAAGCGCCAAAGCGGAGATTCGAACAACTTCCACGTGCCAAATAACAATAAATCGAAAGAATTTAGAAAGACAAAGAAAAACAAGTGGGTGGTGGTGGGTGTCCTCTCGTGCGCGATAAGAAAAACGCGAAGCCGAAAGTGGTTGTCAGGCGAAAGAACAGCTGTTGCGGTTTCGAACAAACGAGATGCTTTAATCGTAAAAGTCTCGAATCAATCCTGACAATGTATAATGCAATTAGTCGTCGCGAGTGTAATAAATAATAAAGAAATTTTCTTATCCTTGAGTAAAGCGCGTGTGCGCGTCGTCGGCGGCGTGAGGCGACGATGTGTCGCGCGTTTTTGAAGGTTATGTTTACATGTAATCAAACACGCATATTATCCTTTTGAGTACGTGTCACCGGAGATAAGAATTTGATAATCGCTCGGAAGCATGATTATACTGATTCCGCAACGTTTTTTTCACCAAGAAGGATCGTACTTTTGACGAATAACGTTTTCCCCCTTTTTTTTCGTCGTTTGATTCTCGCGGTCCCGAGACTTTCGCTTCCATTATTTTGACATATGGAAGATAACGACGAGCGAATTTCAACGAAATAACATCGTATCAAGCCGTCGAAATCACCTTCTTTCTACTACTTCACGAAAATCACCGCCGTGGCTGCATTCTCGCGATTATGAGCTGAAGTGGTGAGTCATTTCGTGTCTGTATACACTTCCGATGAAGAAAAAACAAGCAATTAAGATAACGATCGTGAAATACCGGAAATGGATTAAAAAAATCTCGCAAAAATCGATTATCCCTTCTCCGTTCATTTCCAAAATGTACACAACGAGGGGCAAAAAAAAAATTCCAAAAACTCATGAATTTCGCGACATATTCTCGATATTCGATAATTCAAGGTCATACTTTGACTTTCATCGCAAACTGAATTTTTTCCCGTCACACGCGTAACGACAAACTTCCGTGGGAACAAAAATCCTCTTGAAATTATTATTTTCAAAAAAATGTTTAAAAATCATATGCAAAAAATGCGATTCCAAACGAAAGAAAGGCTCACTTTTTAGTATCTCTTCCTTATAACGAAATTCTGATGGCACAGTAAAAAAAAAGCGCATAAGCCTGTGAAATCGATTTTGATTTTTTTGCAATAAACGAAACACGCGCTATACCAGAAATCCATCGACGAACTTTTCACGAGAACACTTTGTACACCGCTTGGATCGCTCTTAACTCCGCCCTGCAAATCGAAAAAAGCGCGATTGCATTTTTTTTCCAGAAAAGTTCGCTCCGTCGAAATGCCGAGCTCCAACGTCAAGTACGAAATCGCCAGACAGGATCCGGACGGGACGGATTATTACCTGCAGCACGTGCAAGATTTTCAAAACACTCGGCCAAAGTGGCAAAAATCGATCAGCCATAAAATCCTGCAATCGATATTTTTGATATCGATTTATTTTGTCCTCTCCGTCGGCTTGACGTTTTACCAACAATGGTTGTACAAAACTTACGTCAGTAGCGAATTTTGTACCGTTTTTCCTCAGTCCCCCCTTTGATGGATATTTTTTCGAAAAAAAAGATCGAATTTCGTCGATATTCCAGGACTCTCTTCATCCGCTCAGCGTGGTACTTTGTCACTTGATCATAAAGTTCATGCTCGCCGTGCTGGTGAGAAGCGTCAGAAGGTGCCTGGGAGAGAGACAACTGTATCCCCCCTCTTGGCAAACGATCGTCTCGTCTCTGGCGGCGCCGGGAATCGCCAGTGGGTTGGACGTCGGATTGTCGAATTGGGCAATGTCTCTGATAACATTGTCGCTGTGAGCTTGTTCACGTTCCCTCTGAATCTTCAATTTCCACTCTCGAGATTCGACCACGAAATTTTCGATGCTTTTTTTCTCATTTCAGCTATACGATGACAAAGTCGACCTCGATAATCTTCATACTCGGATTCGCGTTGCTCTTCAAGCTCGAAGAAAAGGTGCGAAATGGAGACAGCGAGTTTATTCTCCTTTTCAACGATAACGAATTTTGCCTCTTCTTTTCGTTCTCCAGTCCTGGTCGCTCATCGCCGTTGTTGGAATGATCTCGGGAGGTTTAGTCATGTTTACTTACAAATCAGTGCAATTTGATCTTCTCGGCTTCTTCCTGTGCCTCCTGGCCGCGCTGTCCAGCGGCTTGCGCTGGACGATGGCGCAGGTTGTGATGCAAAAATCCAAGCTCGGTATCAGCAATCCCATCGACATGATGTATTACATGCAACCTTGGATGCTGCTGGCCATTTTGCCCGTCGCTTTGTGGTTCGAGAGTGAGTTTGACCTTTTTCTTCCCTTCGCGGAAAAAGTATCACGAAAAAAAACGGGTGAAATTATCAATATCATTACACAGATCGCTACTGCCGAGGGTCGATTTTAATTAATCAAAAAATGACGTATTATCTCAAGTTTTGCCTCTCAGCTTTGGACAAAACTGATTTATTTTCCATAAAAAAGAAAATTCTTTTCGATTCTCTTCCTTTTTACAAATCTTTCTTTCATTTTCCAGTCTTTTCCAACGTATTTCAAGTTTCCTCTCCGTACGGGGTGCCAAACTTCTCGCCCGATCGTTTCTGATCGTTTTTACCTATTACTGCTGTTATCATTATTATCATTACGATTATTAACCAGGTGGGAAAATATACATACAATAAAAAAAACGCTGTGGCCTTGAAAACGCGTAAAATTATCAATATCGTTACACAGATCGCTACTGCCGAGGGCCGATTTTAATTAATCGGAGTCTGACGAATTTTCTCAAGCTTCGCCTCTCAGCTTCCGACAAAACTCATATATTTTCCGTAAAAAAGGAAACTCTTGTCGATTCTCCTCCTTTTTACAAATCTTTCTTTCATTTTCCAGTCTTTTCCAACGTATTTCAAGTTTCCGATCGTTTATGATCGTTTTTACCTATTACTGCTGTCATTATTATTATTACGATTATTCACCAGGTGGGAAAATATACATCGCGATAAAAACGACCGACTGGAACAACACGGGTCAGGTGTTTTCGACAACAGCGGCCGTACTGGCCGGTGCCATTTTAGCGTTTAACATGGAAGTCATGGAATTTTTAGTCGTCACTTACACGTCTAGTCTCACGTTGTCCATCACGGGTATACTCAAAGTGAGTACTTTTTTTCTTTCCTCGAGATTTCGCGCTCCTCGCGCCTTTTCCACTTCCGCCCCCCCGGTAAAACATCATCGACGCGTCGATCTTTCAGGAAATATGCATTTTGATCTTGGCCTACGAGTTCAAAGGCGACAAATGGACCGGTCTCAATTTCATCGGACTGCTCATGTGCCTTGGCGGTATCGTGACGCACGTTGTACAAAAAGTGTCGAAGAATTCCAAGGACATGGTGGAAAAGATGGAACTCCAGTCGAATTCGATAACGACCAACGACTCGAACTGTTGCGAGTTCGACAACGCGGAATCGAACTTGCCGTTGCTCGCCCAAAAGTCCACCTCGCTCACGAACCTGCTGAGCTCGAATTTCAGTTCGGACGAGGAGGACCTCAACGGCAGGGACAAGGACAACACGACCCAGGTCCTCTTTGACGTTCTGCAACGCAGAGAACACTCGTAGATTCCGCGGAAATTCGTTCTACGCCGTAATTCCACAATTTTCGTTTTTATCGTTATTATTATTATTATTTTCGTTCAAAAAGTCGCAAACGCACCAACGAGTTTTACGCATCATTTGTACATAAGAAACTCCACGCGAATTCGTTCAGACTCCGAAGCTCACGTCGGGAAAGGTAAAAAAAAAAAAATTAGAGATGAGACTCTATTTTTTTGTTCAAACAAAAGGAAATATTTTTTTACCGTTTGAATGTTGGCCTTTTTTTTTTATGATTCATCGACGAAGGGAGGAATCGCATAATTTGATCTTTTCTCGCGCTACGCGTTTCGTTTAGCTTTTTTCGCGATGAGAAGATCGTGAGAGATGAAATTCGGATGCTGATCGGATTGACTCGAAATCACTCGTGTGTTTTTTTCAAAATTCGTGCAATTCATCGACGAGACTTTCTCTCGGGGATGGAAAAAGCGTCGATTATTCTTCCGTGACATTCCTTCCGCGTTAATTTATTTTATTAGCAAAGCTCCGTCGAGCTCCCGCGATCTTTTTGTCTCCTCGAGTGGGGTCTGGTTTTACGTAATAAGCGAACGAAAAAGAGGTATTCTCGTCGAACGTTGGATGAAAAAAATGAGAAGTGAAAAACCAGCCGACGCTTTGCGGTGTTTTGCGGGAAAAAACGCGGTATTCGGTTTCTCCTGGCGTTTGTTCGAATGGTTTTTACGACGCCACGGCGAGAAGAGAAAAATCCTCAAAAGTCACGTCACCCGAGTTTCTTCGGGTTTTCGCGCGATTCGTATTTTTGATTAATCGCGTGATGAAAATTTGGAGAAAAAAAGAACGAACGTACAGCTGCCATTATTTTACGGCCGGTCGCCTCATATTGAGGAACGACTGCGGGAAAAACGAGAGAAACTTTCGAGTTTGTTGTAGATCTTATTTCTGTGATTGGCATATTTATTCGACAATTTCGATCAATGATAAACGCGATTCGATCGAGGGATTTTTGATTTTGATAAAAAATGACGCAAATTTGAAAAATAATCCGCTGAAAATTCCCGAAAACGAGTGTTTTTGTTTAGAGAATTTTTTCTTTGGATTCAAAATTGCGCAGTTTCCTCGCGCGTTTTTTAATATTCATCGGTAATCATTTTTCGCTCAAAGCCTACGCTGAATCGCTTCTTCGAGTATTTTTTTCCCCCTCGGTTTTCAAAAAACAGTCTTGGGAAAAAAACTTTTCTTTCGGTGACTTTATTTCGCAGTGTCGTTACCCCTTAATCCGCAAATACGAGATGGGAAATGAAGAAAAATCGCACTTTAGGAGAAAAAAATGTTTATTTCGAACACTCAAGCTTTTTCGTACATTTGTCGTCTAAAATTCGTACTAAACACTCGCGTATTACGAAAGTCAGAAGGGAGAAAATCCATCGTTTCGATATAATCAAAGCTGATTAATCAGTCGTGTAAAAAATTTCGTAAATTTCGCTATTCCCGTCGTTTATTTTCGTACCTCGGTTCGGTTTCGAGGCAAACTTTTTTCGAACAACGATTTTGGCACTTTCGACGACTCTGTATAATTAAAGAGGAAAAAAAAAACAAGCACAGCGAACGACGTTAATTTGGCGTTACACACTAGCGTACGTTGATTTCTTCCTTTTCTGTTTTTTCTTTCTTTTTACTCGATCCTTTCAATTTGACTAATACAATTACCGTAATTCTATCGTATGTGAAAAACGTTTCATTCTTATCACATTTCGCACGTGAACCCTCGGCGGTTTGGGGCACAAAACGCGACGAAATAAGGCGAAAAAGAGAGAAGAAAATTGACAAAAGACGCACAATGATGCCCAGTCGGTAAAGAAATTTCAGCTCGCGACGAAAATCATTCCGCGCGCGTTTCCTTCGAAGAGTTTTCGAAAAATTCGTCCCTTTTCCCTTCCTCGCGCGGAACGCTCCTTCGTCGACTGTTTTTTTCCGCTTTCGCATCGTCAGCGGTGAAAATCTACAAATATCGGTAAAGGTCCCGCGAGATTTTCCGAAAAATCGCGGTTTTCCTCGATGAAAATTATCATCATTTCGATTGCCTGATTTGATTATTTTTCTTCGATTTCGCTTCGATCCTATCTTCGAGCTTGTGTATCAAATCGTCCAGCTCGTCCTGTTGAAAAAAATGTCATAATCGCAAGTTAGAAACCACATTTTCTTGAAAATCATACAAAAATTACGGAGCATATCGGGTTTTCTGCAATTTTTGTTTTTTCACTCAAATTCAGTTTCCGGTATTAAATTCGTTGCACTTTTTGCTGCTTTTATTATTCCTCGTCGATGCACTCGGTGCGCCAATATGATCGATTTTTTTCTCGTTTTTTTTATTGAAAATATACGAAATGTGCAATTTTCCACGTGCCGAAAAATTGCACCTGAAAATCTCGGTTTTTCCGTCAAGCGGAAGCGAATTTCGATTCTCACCTCCGTGTACGTGTACATCAACGTGCAATCCTTCAGAACTTGTTTTTTTCGTACGATCAATTGAAGCGCGTGCGGCAGACAGTACATGCTGTCGTCCTGCGAATTATTGACGAGCGAGACGAACAGATTCGCCCGGCAAGTTTCGCACTCAAAGTCTCCGTCCTCCTCCTTGATTCTCTTGCTCTTCTTGCCCTTGCTCGTGCCGGGCAGCGGCAATTTCTCTTTCTCCTTGAGCCCGATGTACTCCAGCTGTTTGCGATAATCGAGCTCGCGTTCCCGAATTTTCAGCACGACCGGCATAATCTTCGTCGAGAGAACGAAAAAACGAAAAAAAAAATTGAAATTCGAAAAAAAAAACAAAGAAAATCAAATTCCGTCGTTACCGCACCTGCTTCAGCACGTCGTACTGCGAACGAGAGTCGTTGATTATGCTGAACAGAAGCCTCTCGAATGAGAATATCGACGGTTCGCAGCTATCCTGCAAATCCTGTAAAAAAAAAAGAATTTTTCCAGCACACTTTCGATCATCGATTTTTCAATCTTTCGATCGAACCGTGTCTTTCCATGCAGATCGTCAATTTTCCGAAAAAATCTGAAAGGATTCACGGTCGATCTTCAGACTGTACTTTTGAAGCGAGAATAGGAATTTCATTTTTCTTTCTTATTTTTAATAATTTTCTTTTTCACCAATTTCGCGATAAACGAGAGAAAAACGTACTTTGAACACTTGTTCGGCGTTTTCGAGCCAAGCGGGTTGAGCAAAGTACACGCTCTCGGAGACGACGTAGCCGGTGCAGATGCTCGACGTGAAGGCTTTCGGAAAAACGACGATAAACTGTCCGGGCTCCTGGACGGTCCGGCACAAGGGTACGCCGTTGTTGACCAACAATTCCGGTGGCACCATCGCCGTGTCCGACGGCAGCCAGATCGTCTTTTTCTTGCAGTAACGCGGCACCATTTTCGACAGAGCCTCGCGGAAATTGTTGTTGTGCTCGTCCGGAATTCCGTACCATATTTTTTTCGCCCCCGTGTGAAGATACTCGATCCACGGAAGTCCGTGAGGGTCGCGATACCAGCAGCAGGCGCTGAACAACATCCCCACGTGGAGGGTTGGTACGGTTACGCCTAAAAAAAAAAAAAAAAGACGAAGATCAGAAAAATTGCGAATTATTTTCGTACGAAATTACCAACAGTCGGTAAAAAAGGAACCTGCGAATTGTTATTATCATTAGACGCGATAAATTTCATGCGATTTTTACAGTTTTACGAATTTCGCGAATTTCGACACTGAAAGTTCCGTTTCTGCGCCAATTTCGAGTTTCGAAAAACCTCAGCTGGGCTTACCCATCAGTGGTCCCAAAGCTCGAAGCACGGAGCCGGCGTTGTTGGTCAGTACTTTGAGATTCCACGGGTGCCTCGCGAAGGGGCTGTTTTTGGCGACGGAAAAGCCGAATCCGCGTCCGCTGGAATCGATACTAGCGGCGTGAACGCACACGTGACGCTTCCTCTCGGCCACGTGTCTCCAAAAAGCGGCCTCGACCTCGATGGCCGACGCGCCCTCCGCTTCGTTTCCGGTGCGTTGATTTTCGCCGAACCACATGCGTTGGGTGTTTCGCGCGATGCGATAAAACGCGTTCAGGGGCATGTTTCGGCCCTTGATTCGATCGGGGATTAATGATTTTATCGTACAGGATTGTAAAAAGACATTGAAAAATTTGCTACGAGGTCTCACTTTGATGATGCACTCCTCGATCTCGTCCGAGCTGTCGTCGTCCTCCTCCTCGTCGTTGTCGTTCAACGGAGCATCGAGCCTCTGCAGCGTCTTCGTCTCTCTCTTCTTCCAATCCTCCTCGACGTCGTCGAAGAGCTTTCCTCGTTCCTCTGAGAGGATGAGAGGAGTTTTTTCCTTTATTCGATTCGATTTTTGGAAAAAAACGGAAAACGGCTCGTTTTCGAGCGAAACTCGATACTCACCCGGGGACAGAGTGTCGTAGGGCAACAAATATTTGCAGTAAATATCGTCGAGCTTCGTGACGCGATCCTGCGCCGACTTTGGGATCTTCATGCCGTCGGCGACCTTTTGCCACTTCTTTTTCTCAATCACCTCCTTCAAGCCGCCGAGACTCTGGACCGTTTGGTACAAGTGCGGCAAATCCACCTCCATACCTCCGATCTTGCAATCGAAATTGACGAACGTGCGAAAATTTCAAAAAAATCGTCAAATTTGCGCGCGAATTTGTACGCGCTGGTTTTCAAGGTCGCGAATTTCAAATTCTTCAAGTTTACAAGCTTCGGGTACCTTTGCGAGTACTTTTTTTTGCGAATTTTTCAGAATAAATATAGTCAAACACTTTTGATTGACTTTAAAATGGCGGAAACTTGTTTTTTTTTTTCATTTTTGGGGGGAAATGTAAAAAAAAAGATGAAAAGTTTACCCATGGCGGATGCGTGAGCGTGATGCTCTGAGTAGCGAGATACTTTTTGATGGCCATCATCTCTTTGACGTTCGGTCCCCACCGATGGAGCATGCGATGCACGTACTGATTGTACGCCGTGAAACGCATGTCGTCCGAGACTTTGCACTCGGGTTTGAAATTAGCGGGCGGCACGACCCGGCAAATGCCGAATTTTTCAGCCACCGATCTTATCTTGTCAATGTACTCGAGAGGATCCTGAAAGTCCTTCTCCGTCGGATGAAATGTCGGCGCCTCGACGAGACGAGCTTCGGCGTTCGACGAAATCGAGCATGGAAATATCGTTGCGTTACTCGGCGGAATAATCTCCGACGCTTTTTGACGCGATTTCGCCGAAGCTCTGAAATCAAAGTTAATCGGTCGTACGTTTTTTCAAATATTTGATAAAAAATTGAAATTTCACGAATTCGAAAGATGGCGGCGACATTTTGAGTCGCGGAATTCGCTATTATCGACACGGGTTTTCCGCAGTTTCCCCGTGCCCTAAAGTAGGCAAGGATTGTTAAAAAAACTTTCGCACCTTTTTCCAACTTTGGTAGAGTCAACCGAGGCTTTTCTCTCGCGAGTAGCTTTCGGGGATTTCGTGGTTTTTTCGATCCCAGGCACTCCGGCATGCTGTTTCGCAGAGGCGGAATTCACCGGAGTGGAATTGCGAGACGACGGAGTCTGGGAGACGGGAGGGTCGGCGGGCATTTGGGGGGGAGCGTTCGTCGAAGCGGCGGCGGCGGCGGAAGTCGACGCTACCGCGTAAGGATGATCGAGAACGGAGGTCGTCGAGCTCGAGGAATTCGGCGGATTGCGGGTCGTTGGCTGTACGGTGCCGACCGGAGGACAACGCGCGACCGTCATCGGTGGCTTGGTGACGAGCTGAGCCCTCAGCAGAACCCGCTGATTCGGCCCGTTGGGACCCTCGGTGCCCAATTTAACGGCAACTCCCTGTATCAATTGTTGACCTTGACCCAAATTCGGGCAATTTCTACCGACGGTCTGAAGAGGAATGTAAAAAACATGTCCGTCGTTGTCGTTCTCGTTGTCATTCGTATTTTCCGTCTGCGTCGATATCTCCGTGCACTTGGAGTGGCCGAACTGTTCGTCGCTCTCCCCGCTGACCTTGTCGTCGTCCTTGGCCGATTTTCCATCCCGCGATCCTCGCTGAACGTCCAAGAGTCGACCGTCGCGCGACTGCTCGTCGAAATTCACCTGAACGGCAATCGAGGTGCCGCAATTGACGCCCGTCCATTCGTTCGCTACTTTACCGACCGGCAATAACTGCATCTTTGACAAATCGCCGAGGCTCTTTGGCATTAAAAATTTGTCCGGCGCACGAACGGTAGAGGGCTTTTTTTCTTCCGCTCTGTCGTCGCTAGTGGCGACATCTCGGAACTTTATCGTCGTTTCCTCCGCTTCCGATCTCGCGGTCAATGTTTCCACCGCCTTTTCCGTCTTCGACGACGTTTGCTCCTTGAGTCTACGGCGAAACGGCGTGTTTATCGGTATCTCCGTGTCGCTCTCGAAGGCGTAAACGCTGCTCTCGTTTTCCGGTGAAAACGCATTGGCGCTCGGTATCGCCGTTTTTCGCTCCTTCACTCTCGGTAAAAACGTTTTGCGCTGATGGAATATCGCCTTTTTCTCGGGCGTCGATTTCTTGTCCGGCGAGCCGTCGATGGAGTTCTGGTCCGACTTGGAGACGCCGTCGCTCATCTCCTCGTCGCACGTCGACGCCTCCCTCGTCGCGCTCTTCACGTTTCTGCCCTTTATTATCTCCTTTATGTCGGCGTTTATTTTGTTTCTGTTCGGCATCGGCACGTTGAGAGTCTTGCCGGGCGGGAAACGCGCGAGCGGCGTCGTTACGATTTTGTTGTGACCCGCGGTGCGTTCCCGCGATAACTTTTCAATGAGCTTCGGTATCGTCACGTTGACCGGACGAACGAGGTGCTGAATCCTCGACGGTATCGACAAATGATTCGTCTCGCATTTCATTTTCTCCGCCATTTCGAAATGATAACTCGCCGAAGCGTCCATGTCCGACGACGGATTGCGCGACTTTTCGCGCGCCATCGAGCTTTCCGTCAGCCATTTTTCGATCTGCTCCGTCGACATGTTGACGCGAGCCTTGCGTCCGTGATTGTTCTCACCCAGCGATATGTCGATGAGATTCATCGGCGATGCCTCGTTCTCCGGCGTCGACGAGTGATTCGCGCACTTGGTCTCGGTCTTCGGAGGCGCGTGACAGCTCGAAGCCTCCACCTCGTTCTTCGGCGGTGAAATCTTGGCCGCGCTCTCGTTCTCCACGGACTTTGTCGACGACGCGACTCTCGCGGCTTCCTTCTCCGACTTGGCGTCCATCTTGTCGTTCGCCTCCACTTCTGTTTTCACGGTTTCCTCGCGTTTCGTCGGATCGAGATCGCGCGACGTTTCCTCCAGCAGATTGGCGCTAGCGTGCGAACTGCAGGAGTTCAGGACCTTGGAGATGGCCTTCTTCGTGAAGCCGCGAAACGATTCCTCGTCGTCGGATACCTGGTTGACCCGGGGCTCCAGCTTCGTTTCCGGGACGCGGGTCGATTCCGCCCGGGGAATCGACGGTTTTTCCACCTTCTCCTCCTTTCCCCTGGACATTTTGTTCAAAAGGTTGCCGAGCGTCTCCTCCTCCTCGGACTCCTCGCTCTCTCGTTTCTTCCTCGTCGCTTTCGGCCGCTTCGCCGTCTTCTCCTTCGGCGACTTCGCCGGTTTCTCGATCTTCGCCGTTTGATTCCTCGAGGAGGATCTGAGACTCCTGGGTGACGGTTTTTCGACCTTCGTCGAGGCCCTCCGCGTCAGCTGTCTCGGCTGCTTTTCCGGCTCGACGGACGTTTCCGATTCGTCCTCGCTGTCCAGCTCGCAGTATCTCCTCACCCTGAGCGTTCTCTTGCTCTTGACGCTTGACGGTTTCTCGACTTTTCCACGGGTTCTGCTCGTCGGCGAGACGTTGTCGGACTTTGCGTCTTTCTCCCTCGCGGCGTCCTTGCTCTTGGCGGCCTTCGACTTTGCCCTCATCTCGTTCTCGACCTGGGCCGTGCGACGCGCGTTCGGCAATTCCGGAAAGCTGTCCACCGACACGTCGTCCTCGTTCTCCAGGTCGGGACTCACGAGTTTCCGTCCTAATATCTCCATGTAAACGGTCGCCGCCTCTTTCGTCTTTCTCGTCGGCCTCCGCGACAACCCCGATGGCTTCGTCGTTGTACTCTCGATCTGCGATCTCGTTATTCTTCTCATTTCCGATTTGCTCCTCGTGCAAATTTTCTTCCTCAGCGCCTTGCCGCACGAGGCTTTGCGAATTTGCCCGCTGTTTCTCTGTTGACGCGTCCTCTCTTCCTCTCGATCTTCCTCCTCCTCCTCCTCCTCCTCACCGTCGTCTTCCTCCTCTTCCTCCTCTCCCTCCTCCTCATCCTCGTCGGATGTTCCGACGTCCGAATCTTCCGACTCGCTCGTTTCCTCCTTTGCACACTTTTTCCTCGTCCTCGTCGTCGTCGTCGTCGTCGTTGTCACTTTTGTCGTCACTTTGGCCGTGGGGGGGTTTGACTTTTTCATCTTTTCCGCGAATCTACCGCTTCGCAAGCCGCGACGTCGATTGCTCTCCGCGCGCGGGATAAACTTCCTCTGCGGAATCTTGGCGAGTGACTTGTGCACCGTACGATCCGTCGACGAGCGAGTTCTCATGACGCACGAGGGCTTGAATTTGTTTCTTATTCTTTGCTTCGCCAAACGTTGCTCCTGATATTTCTTCTTCAACGCCTGTATCGTCGACGTCGCGTTCTTGTATTTGCTCATCGTTTTTTGCACCTCGCTATCGACGATTTTCTTCTTCGTCACCGTCGCGCTCTTCTGCGTCACTTTGCCGCTGACGCCCGAGCTCGATTCCGCTTTCGCCGCGGTTGCGGAAGACGCCGCTGGCGTCGCTACCGACGAACTTTTCGCACTCGTTCTCGACGCCGCTACTTTCGCTTCCGCCTTCTCCTTCTTCGCCCCGACGTTGAAGAAATTCAAGCTCGGCGGCAATATCGATGTGCCTGAGAAAAACGTTCGACAGGATTTACTTTTTCAATCGAAATGAGTCTCGGAGTTTCAATGATGATCTCGCTACAAGAAAAATCATCATCGTCCCTTTTGTCGAAGACAAAAAAAAATCCTTTTTCTGGGAAAATTTCTCTCGTCTTTCTTTTTTCATTAAGAATCCCACTCTTTCCGACGATCTAATCTACTTTTGGGATGATCAGCTTTTGTTTTTTTCGCCTGTTTGTTAATTGGTTTATGCGAAATTCGCGTCTCGGAGTTTTCGAACCAAAAGTCCTTTTGCGTCATTGAAATGATGTAAAATCGAGAAACGCTCGTACCAGTTGAATTTTGTAAACGAACTCTCGAGGAAAAGGTCAAACGAGGACGAAATGTAGCTCAAACGGCATAATTACCTCGAAAGCAGAGAAACGTGAGAAAATCTTTGGTATTCGGACGTTTGTGCGTTATCAGTTCGGTGATAACGGCAGGCTTAGATTTCTCCTTTTCTTTGACCAACGACGGTGCGGGGCTGAAGACGGTCGCTGCGCCTTGTGCAAATTTTCTCTGCGCGTGAACTTTTGTTCTGAAGAGAAAAATGTTTGCAAATTAAGCAACGAGCGTGGCAAATTGTTGGTTAAGTGGAAAAAAAAAAAACAATTTGTAATTTCACGAAAATGAGGTTAGCAAAGCAATTACCTCTTGGGTGATTCGGACAATGGATCCATGAGATCCACGAGATCACCCTCTTTCCTCTTGCGCTTGTCATTTCTCCCCAATACCATAATTTCGAACAAATATCAGAGAAAACACGGTAAAGAGGAAAAAAATAACGTCGTTACTGGCCAGTTGGTGTACTTCGAGCGATGATGAAAAGCTTCGGAATTCGCGAACTCGTTATTTCGAAAAATCATCGAAGAATAAAATTCTGCATTGTTCGAAGCATCGACGCTTCATGATGGGCACTTTTCGTCGGTCGTGGTTTTTTTTCAGGATAAACGTATAGAATAAACGCGATATTCCGAGAATTTCAACAGTCGATTCATCGTGTGACAATAATGGAGGAAATAAAAGCACTTGCTGCACAAAGAAAAGAACGTGCAAAAACGTCACATCGGAGAAAATGAAAAAAAACAACACTGTGGAAACTCGTATTGATTTTCCGAGAGATCGAAAAGCTGATTGTCGTCTGTCAATGCGAGATTAAATGCCCGTCCGTCGTGTGTACCCCCCGTGACTCCCTTTCATCGAGAAAAATACAGACGATGCTCGAGTGTATACGCGCACGTACGACCGCGAACCTTCTTCGCCAGGAAATATCGATTTAATCAGCACTCGTGCGTTCGGTTTTTTAAAGAATAAAAAGAGGAGACTGAGAAAAAAAAAGACCGTCGGAGGAGTGTGGGTTCGATGACTTTCGGAAGGTCCGGCAGCTGAAAAGTCCTTCGACCTTGCCTGCATGACCGCCCCCTCGCCACACACGGTGAAAACAAGGGTTTTTTTTCGTCGGGGAGCTTCTTGTTACGTGAAAATCGACGTATTCGATCGATTCATCTGCAAATTCATACACTTCTGCAATCATTGAGTTTTTGTTAATGCAATGACGTCCTTTTTATTTATGTTTATTGCATTTTAACGGGATAGAGATGTGTTCTACTCTCCGATGTCTCCCTTTCCCGACGTGGTCGGTCAGTGAAGCTCGCGCGGTAATATGACCGTCGTTCCGACGGGAATAAATTTGGACAGTTTCGGGTGAAAAATTCTATATATTTCTGAATTGTATTTTTATAACACCTAATAACATACAGCAGATACATTTAGCAGACATTGATTTGATACATTTATAACCCTCAATGTCCCAATCTTTGGTCGATTCACATCGATAATTGTCATTGAGGAAATGATAGAGTCGCATCGAAGCTCGCATTTCAAATTGCCCCCGCGCCGCGTGCTGACGGCGCTATGATCGCGGTTAATATTTCGCCATACGGCCGCGAGGGCGCGACACACGCTACGAACGCGTATTTTTAGAAATGCACACTCTATAAACATGCAATATGTATGTGTAGTAGGATGTAGTTTGAAGGTTATATATAACATTGCACGTTTAGGGGGAGAAGTGTGACGTATCAGAGAGTATAGTAACTCTGAAAAACCGTGTGTTGTGATGGTAGAGTGGTATAGCATAACCGTAGAAAACTAAAAAAAACAATTTGCCCGGACGATACATATGCCACAGTGTTTTCGTTCGTGAAAATCCATCAAAGACTTGTTTCAAGTGAGTCTCGTTGTGCGCTTCGTCATCGTCATTCCCGTCGAGAATTATCAATAAATTTTCATTCGTTCCATTAATCCACGATGGATCAGATCACACATTGACATATATATCTATATACATATTGTATATTTTGTTTCGCAATTGGGACGCGTATATTTAGGCACGCGTCACACTTTGGATTTCCGGAGTTAGAATGCAGTGCAGATGCGTTTTCCCGTTCTTCGCAAATGTTTTGTTTACCATTCAAAAAAAGAAAATGAGATGACCGGAAGAGTTTTATGCCTTTGAACTCTGCGAATCGTTCAATTGTTTTTTTTTTCAATTTCCACGTAATTCGCGCGATCTTTGAGTAACTGTAAACATTTCATGACAACATTTACGATTCTAAAGATTCGTATAACTGCTAAACATAATTGCCATCATTACCATTGTTGTAACAATAATTTTGCATTAACCTTATTATTATTATTCGTGAAGATAATTATGGATCGATACTATAACCTCTAATGTTACCGATAACAAAGTAACATGCTGTTTTTTCTCGCACACGCAAGGACTAGAATCATGTACAAAAACGGACCTCCGCCTTCGTACAACGAGCCGCCCCCGTCGGCGCCACCTAGTTACTTCCAGAGCGTGGGCGGCGTACCGCCTGCCAGTCCGTTCACACCCGCAGAAATATGTGAGTTTTCGAGTTCCGTTCAGTTTCTCACAAAGTTGATACCAATTCGTCAAATCGCAAATAAACAAAAATGAAAAAAATCGACTTTTCAGAAACTCGGAAGATTTCTCATTTCGAAAGATTTTTACTTCACCGTCGAGCGGTTATGTAGAGTTGGGAAATTTCGAAAGGAAGCAATTAAAAAGTTTATTGTTTTCTCAATGTAAACATTCTCCCTTTTTTTTTCTACATTTCCGCAGACTCCAATGGACCGACGATCGTTACGACAATTGTGCCATTGGGTTCGGGTCCAACGCATACGATTTGCCCGCATTGTCATTCGGAGATCGAAACCGCGACCAAGACGGAGCCGGGAATGATAGCGTACATTTCCGGAATAGTGATCGCTCTCCTCGGGTCTGTGAATAATCTCAATGTTTGTCAAGGTCGTTGGACCTCGATGAAAATTCGAATTTTCTCGATATTTTTCAATTTTTTACCACGAATGCGATAATTTCGGAAGATCGCTGATAAATATTTGCCAAACCGTAGAATATCGACGATAAAAACGAAGTTTATCGCACATTTCGTTGGATTCCAACGATGCAAACTCGAAAATCGTGAAATTGGAAATTCGTCGTTTCCGGCTTGGAATGTCGTTTGATTTGACTGACTGTTTGAAAAATTTGGCAAACAGGTGCTTCTTGGGCTGCTGTCTGATCCCTTGCTGCATCGACGAGTGCATGGACGTTCATCACACTTGTCCGAACTGCAAGGCTTATCTCGGACGTCACAGAAGATAATTCACGATCTCACCGCGGGAGGTCGTCGTGTTTTCGCGATGAGCCTTTCGATCATCGCATTCTGTTTGCCTTACGGATGAAAAAAAAGAAGAGGGGAAAACAGCTCGCCGACTAATGAAAAACGAACGTTTTATGGTTCCAAGCGTGAAACCGATAAACGTTTCGTTTTCTTTTTTTTTTTCTTTTTTCGTCGAAATGAGAAAAATCAAAACGCTTAATTCTCACACGAAGGTTACCATTTCCTCGCTGCTCTCTTGACGCGGCGACGCACGCGAGAATCAAAGCAAACACATGACACATTTTTACGAGACGGACGGAAATATCCCAGGGTATCCGAGACTAATTAACTTTACGAGGATGCAAAGACCAAAAAAATAAGGAAACGAGAGGGAAGAGAAGATTTCGCTGCTATTTCGCTATTAATCAATTAACTCGTCGGTAGCTCATGATATTATTTAACGCTTTCTTAGTTTAATCGTCGTTTAATCGAACTTTAACATCGAGGACGATCGTTTTACGAACTTTCGAATAATTTACGTTGCCATATTTTTTCAAGCACCGAATTGTTCTGTTTTTATTATTTTCCGTTTTCACTCGCTCGATCGGTAATGTCGGGCGCGATTCGATCGTTTTTCGATTGAATTTCAACTTTTTCGCCGCGACAGTCAAACTTTTTCGAACCTTTGCGAGGTATGAGATACTTTTTTATCCCCCGTGATGAAAAAAACGTGGAATATACTGGAACTACATTCCAGCAAATTTTCTCATATTTTCCAGATATTCTTTGTGGTTTTATTATCATTATCGTAATCTTGCACAAGATATCAAGAGCAGTCAATTCGGAATTCATTCGAGTCGCCCGGGAAACTCGGTCAAATCTTAATAATCGTCAAAGTCCGTTGAGATATATTCTTTGCAAGTGCCTTAAGGTGAATCAGCGAAAAGTGCCTTATTTCAATCCTGATTGGAACAAAAAAGCAATGATAATTAAGAAACATTTTTGACCCTCGAGAGCTTTATACAAACTCGAGATATGAATTAATCGTGTTTTGACTTTGCTGTTAATCACCAATTATCTTCATTAAATTATATCTCGACAGTTATTTATAATACTTTGCGTATTACAGTGTCTTTGTTCAAAGTACAATAACACGATAATGAATTTTTTCTTTATTCTTAATTGAAGCACATTTTTCACGAGGCAGGATATATACATTTTAGTTTTGTACAAAAAGCCAAGCAGCCATTTTTGTAAAATTTCTTCGCAGCAAAAACGTTCGAGATATCGATCTCGGTTCTTTTAAATAATAATGATAATACCTCAGTTATTTTGCGTACAATACCGGATAGCACAGAGAAAATAGATTATTTATGTACGTTCAATGCATCTGTATGCAAATAAAAGTGTTCGGCCTAAGATATATACATGTTTGTACAGTACAGGACAAAATAAAGAACGCACTCGAAACTATTTTACATATTCTTGTGAATAATATACCATCACTGAGCGATAAAATAACATTTACGTACAAAAAGAAGGCTCCTTCTGTCAGCGTTTTGTCACGTAATGTATACGATTTCATTTTTATGAAAAAAATAATTTGTTACCGCGTTTCCGGTAGCGGAAGACCGGAAGTTTCGCGGGAATCGATACTCGAAATCCGCATATCGGTCATCGCGATTGTTATTATTTATTATCACGGCATTGGGAAAAATGATCTCAATTGCTCCGAAATGTCCAATTTTGCTGATGACAGTGATTTTATATAGAAAATAAACGAATTATGAAAGACTGTGCATCGACACGAAAAAAAAACATTGAAAATGCAAATTGCACGAAACCACGAAACACAAGAGGTTAAACATAACCTACAAAACAGTGTAAAAAAATAAAATATTCGGGATAATTCGTGCGGTTTTATCTCGACGCGCTTAGGAGTTATGAACGTTTTTGTTTAATCTTTAGATTATCCCGCGAAATCCTTCGCGTTGAGCGAAAATTATGTTGCGGCATTCGAAAATCTTGCCTCCCGTACGATCGAAAAAGTGGGTTAGGAGTTTCGCGCGATGTTTTAGCACAAATTTAGAGAGTAATGATCGATTGGCGGAAGATTCTCGAGCCGATCTTCCCAAAGAGGCGAAAGTAGTGATATGCGGAGGAGGCGTCATGGGAGCGGCGGTCGCGTATCATCTTGCTCTCATGGGACTCGGCCCGCGAACCGTCGTCGTCGAAAGCTGCAGGCAAGACTTTCGTGTCTCGTTTTTTGCGAACTTTCGCGATTTTTTGCGACCCGACACATTTTTCATCTCCATTTTCACACTCGTTTGCTTACACAGAATCGGCGGGGGATCTACCTGGCACGCGTCGGGACTCGTCGGCGCGTTCAAGCCGACGCTCGCCCAGGTGAAACTCGCCCAAGACAGTATCGCCCTCTACAAGGAACTGGAGAGCAAAGGCCTTTCCACGGGATGGAAACAGTGCGGGAGTCTGTCGCTGGCGCGTACGAGGGACCGCATGACGACCTTCAGAAGGATGAAAGCTCAATCGGTGTAAGAATATCATGAATTTTCCCCGCAATCTCGAAGGAATCCAGCGAATTTGTCGTTTTTATATCTCTCAGATCTCGAAAGATCGAGTGTCACCTGGTAACACCGCGGGAGGCACGAGAATTATGTCCTTTATTGAGGATCGACGACCTCGTCGGCGGTATATGGATTCCGGGCGACGGAGTGGCCGATCCGTACAAAACTTGCCTGACGTTCATGAGCGAAGCACAAAAACACGGTATTTCCATCGCGAAAAACGAATTTACAATAACAACAATAACAAACGTATCAATTCGCATTGTTTTCGAAAAATACTCATCGACATCGAAAAACTCACGATGATCGTCGATGCGTTAATTCCGAGATTACAGGCGTGAGGATTTACGAGAATTGCAGAGTGACGAACGTCGTTACGCGAGAAGATCGCGTGATAACGGCCGTTAGTACCACGCGCGGACGCATCGAGTGCGAGCACTTTGTGAACGGCGCGGGATTCTGGGCGAGAAACGTGGGGAAATTGAGCGAGCCATACGTAAAAGTTAGAGTCGAATTTTATTCATTTCCGGTTTTTTTTTTGTCGTTCGCTGGGAAAATGACTCGCTTTTTCTTCGACTCTCGAAGGTTCCGCTTTATCCCGTGGAGCATTATTATTTGCACACGAAAAGCTTGGAGGAGCTGGACCCGATGACTCCGGTGATTCGCGATCCGGATGGTTATATTTATTTTCGCGAGAACGAAGGCCGTCTGATCGCCGGTGGATTCGAGCCCGTAGCCAAGCCCGCCTTCGACGACGGAAAGATACCCGGTTAGCCGCGAATGTAAATCCGGAAAATCCCAAAATTAAATACTACCGTAGTTCGGAGGAAGAAAAAAAGAGCGAAAAATAAAACGTTATCCTTCTTTTTCCAAGAAAACATCGCTGAGAGAAATTTACCTCCGGATTGGGATCAATTTCACGTGCTGCTCGAGCAAATGCTCCACAGAATTCCGAAACTCGGCGACGCCCGCCTCGAACGTTTGTGCAACGGCCCGGAGGCCTTTTCACCCGATTGCAAGTGGATCGTCGGCGAAGCACCGGAAATACGAAATTACTACATCGCCGCTGGAATGAAAACCGTAATGTTCATCGCTTCCTTCGTTATCGAATAAATCAATTATTTTATTCACAAATAAATTAATCGAGAACCGGAAATGCAAGTAAAATCTCACGAAAATCACGCACGAGAGCGTAAAAATGACTTTTACGGATGACTGACCGAACAAAATGGCGAATACAACGAAATTTCGCGACGTAATTTTGTTATTTGCAAGAAAATTTATCACGAACCGAAAGAGGAAGCTTCTTTTTCGTTTTTTTCACGATGTATTTAACGTTTTTGAATAATGTTTGTTTTTTCAAAGGTCGGTGTTTCCGCGGCCGGTGGGGTCGGCCGAGCGACCGCGGAGCTCATAGTAAACGGTGCAACATCTTTAGATATGTACGAATTGGACGTATCGCGATTTATCGGTTTGCACAATAATCGTGAATTTTTGCGAGACAGATCGTGCGAAGTACCCAGCATGCATTACGCGCTTCAATATCCGCATTTGGAATTCATGAGCGGGAGAAATTTGCGAGTTTCGCCGATGTATCCGAAGCTCAAAGAGGCCGGCGCTGTCTTCGGCCAAGTCATGGGATACGAGAGACCATCCTGGTTTCAACCGGACGACGAGTGCGGTAATTTCAAAGTTTCATCGAAAAACCAATCAGAAAGCAAAATTCTTCCCTGGAGACGTGTTTTTTCTTTTCGAAACAAAATTTCGCAAAAAATCGTCGGCGTTTTGACCTTAATTTCGACAAAATGATTTTTCTCGTCGTGTCGAGCCTCAAAAACCGCGATATAATATGTTTTTCCTTGTGGAGAAAAATCGGAAATTCCCGAAAGATCGAATTTTGAAGATTCTGCGTTTTTTTTCCTTTTTCATCGTTCAGAATTGAATCCCGTGGAGGGTTCGCGGAAGTACCAAATCGCTTACACGAATACCTTCGGGAAGCCTCCGTGGTTCGACTTTGCGGCGCACGAGTACGCGGCGTGCCGAGAAACCGTCGGTCTCAGCGACTATTCCTCCTTCACGAAGATCGATTTGTGGGTAAGTTGGAATTGCAATCGCAAAAGAGTAATTAAAGCGAATATCTTCCTGTTTTTCTCTCTTTTTTTCAATAAAATTCGAGAAACGTCACAGCGGGAGGAACAAAAAGCGAGAAAATCGCGGGGTGAATTATCGAAGCGTATTGTTTTTGTTCTTTTTTACAGTCAAAGGGAACGGAAGTCGTCGATCTTTTGCAGTATTTGTGCTCAAACGACGTTGACGTTCCCGTAGGCGCTATAATTCACACGGGGATGCAAAATTCACGAGGAGGCTACGAGAACGACTGCAGTTTAGCCAGAATAGCCGCGAATCAGTGAGAAAAATGACGATTCCTTTCGAACGACTTTCTCAACATGATTTTCGAGCTCGGAATCGAAAATTTGTCCTCGAATCGACGATTTTCGAAATATACATATATTTTTTGATAAAAAAAAGTTTGACGCGCCGCGAAAAATGATCGGAATCCTTTTCAGTTACATGATGATCGCGCCGACGATCCAACAAACCCGCTGCAAGCACTGGATAAATCGCCACTTGCCGCCAAACGGATCGGTCGTTTTGTCGGACGTGACGTCGGCTTACACGGCGATTTGCATAATGGGCCCATCGTCGAGACCTCTGCTCTCGGAGCTCACCGACACGGATCTCTCACCCAAGAACTTTCCCTTCTTCACGTTCAAGGTTCGGCCGAACGGCAATTTTCTCAATCACTGATCGAATCGAAGTAAAAAAGAAAAAAAAGCACCACTTTCTCAATACATTTCGCGAAAAACGAAGAAAAAAACAAAATGGCGGTAAATTTCAGGAATTGGACGTCGGTCTGGCCAACGGAATTCGAACGATGAATCTGACGCACACGGGAGAGTTGGGATACGTTCTGTACATACCGAACGAGGTACGGATTTCTGAAAAATCCAAAAAAACGTTAAAAAAATATCGAAAATCGCTGAAATTTCTTTGTTTAATTACGATTATGATTTTTTCGGCAGTTTGCACTTCACGTGTACACGAGGCTGATCGAGGCTGGTGGGAAATACGACATAAGACACGCGGGGTATTACGCGACGCGGGCGTTGCGCGTCGAAAAGTTTTACGCCTTCTGGGGCCAAGATTTGGACACTTTTACGACGCCGTTGGAGTGCGGACGTTCCTGGCGCGTCAAGTTCCACGTGAGTCACCGCAGCACCGAGGTTTGCCTCGTCGTTTCGAGGGCTCACCTCGTATCACTGAAATCGCTCGAAATTTTCTCTCCCGATCGCAGAAAGACATCGATTTTATCGGACGCGAGGCTCTGCTGAGACAACGCGAGGAGGGCGTCAAAAGAAAATACGTGCAATTGTTGCTCAACGATCACGATCTCGACATCGATTTGTGGTGTTGGGGCGGCGAGCCGATTTATCGAAACGGTCATTACTGCGGCATGACGACGACCACCGGTTACGGATTTACCTTCAAGAAACAGGCGAGTTTTCGCCATTTTTTAATAACGATAACGATTTTTTAGCAACAGTAACAACGATGCGATAAAATAATTATATAGCGAATAAACAAAAATAATATATTTATTAATTCGCCGCATTGCGAAAAACCGTCGGTAAAGAAATTTTCACAGAAATGGCGAAATAATAAAAATAATATTATCGTAAGAACGGCAGAATCTTTCTCTCACTTCCGGTGGACTTTTCCGGTACTTTTTCCATAAAAAAGAAATGAAACCGCGTGTTTTTTTTCGTTATTCGCAACGATGATTATTATTTTTAAATCTCCATCCCAGGTGTGTCTCGGATTTATTCAAAATTTGGACGAGAACGGAGAGGAGCGCGAGGTGACGAACGATTACGTTCTCTCCGGTGATTACGAGGTGGACGTTGCCGGTATAAAGTATCACGCAAAGTGCCATCTTCACAGTCCGAATTTGCCGACGAAATATCCGGACAAGGAGCGCGACGCCTATCACGCCACTCGCGATCATCTGAACACGTGAAAAAAACAGTAAAACGATTGAAAAAAAGCGTCTCTCGTTGGAAAAAACGATTTTTCGCTCTCCCCCGTTTCTGTAAAAGTCGTGTATATACGAAAGAAAGAGAGAGAGAAAAAGGAACGAAAAAATTGGTGAAAAAAAGTAATATATTTTATCACAACTGCGAGGAATTAGATTTCCGTATGATTTCTGCCCTTGTGCCATTTTTTATTATCTATACATACATCGTAAATTGAAAAAAAAAAAAGAGAGAACAAAAAGTCATCAAACCGAGCTAAAAGAAAAAGTAGGAGGCTTGGTGGACCGAGGTGAAAATGATTTCTCGCCAGTTTCAGCGATCACGAGAAAATCCGAACGAAATCGACTCGTCGCGCGCGCCGCTCGTAAAAACACGTTTTTTTCTCTTTATTTTCTCGTCATTTTCTTCCATTACCCGTCTCTTCAACTCCGGTATTACAACGAGCGTCACGCTCCGTACCGCCAAATACAATAATACAGTATAAAAAAGAAGAGAAAACAAAAAAAACGAGCCGCCGAGGAAAGGTCGGCACAACAAATTCGAAAAGCCGGTATTATTTTTTCGCTTTTTTCTTTTTCTACGCGCACATTGTCCCTTTTGTCGTTCGTCATTGGTCTTTTCTTTTTTACAGGCGCGAGTGAGATTTTTATTAAAATATTAACGCGGTAATCGCATTTCCGGTGTGTTTCACTCGCTTTTTTTTTGTTTTTTTTTTCTCGTACAATCCACTCTGCACGATCGCTCGATGTTTGTCCACCAAAAAAAAAAAAAATGGCGAAAAAAATTGTATTTCAAGTCCATGGTATATATAATACACACCTATTCGTAGATCCACAACTTTTTACACTTTTCTTTTCTTCTTATTTACGAAATTTACTGTACACGAAAGAGTTTTTTTGGGGGGGAGGGGAGGGATGAAAAAAAACGAAAAAAAGCGTCTTATCACTCGGGTATCTCGGGCTCCGGTGTAGGCTGCACCTGCTTCTGGACCATACACGAACGAGCCACGGATTCAAAGACCCTGGAAACACAGAATGAAAGAGTACTCTCGTGAAATTGCTCCTTTCTCGATCGAAATAATGTCGCGAACAAACTTTGACGAAATAAAAATGACCTTCGATGGAGATACATGTTTTTTTCCAAATAATTCAAAAATATTTGCGCGCGTTTATGAGCGTTCCAGCGAAAGATGGAGAATTCTCTCTTTTGAAGGATCAAACGAGCTGGATATGGTCGTGAAAAAATACGTACTTTTCAATTTCCGACGCGCAATGCACGAACTCGTGCGTCCAAAACTTGTAAGTCGGATTTTTGATGAGTTCGATAAAGGTGATGAGGAGTCCCCACGGATGAGGTCTGTTGACGATGAGACGTTCGAGGAGGACTCTGGTTATTTGTTCCTGTATGGCCTCGGTGTTGGCCTCGGCGAAGAGGTAGAGCAGAGTGCAGCTGAAGTAGTGCGTATGGCTGTTGGGATAACGGAGCTGATTGGCGATGGCGTTGAGGAACAAATAGCGTCCCTCGGTGTCGAGGTCGACGGCGAGATTTTGAAAGATGTCCATGTGAGCGGAGTGGGCGATCGTCGACATGTTCGGGGTGTGTCCTTTGCTCCTGATGAAGGCGATCGCTTGGGTACCGACGTAGAGCACGAGGGCGTTCATCAGCGGTATGTTGTAACGCATCCCCGCCTCCTGGGAGACCTGGAGGTTGCTCCGGAGCTCCGACAGGAAGGTCACGGGCGCCCTGGCCTTGAGATAAAGATCGAGCTCCTTCTTGAAGCTCATCGGCTGTATCATCGAGGCGAAGTTGGTGAGTACTCGCGGCGCGTGGGTGATCTCCTGGAGCATGTCGACCTTGAGATTCGGCGTGAACGGATCGGGCAGTCTCATGGCGCGCGGGAACGCGCTGAGTATGAGGTTCCTCATTTGTATGCAGTTCGGCGGTATGACGTCGCAAAAGCCGTAGTGATAGTCGCAGAGGAACTCCGGGAAGTCGTGGAGGAGGACGAGGAGCACCCGGAGGGTGCCCTTGTAGAGGAGGGTCACGGGTTTCGCGAGTTCGGCGTTGCGCAGGTACGGCGCCAGGTACTTGAAGAGGTCGATGAGCAACTGGGCGTACATTCCCCAGCACTTTTGTTGGGGCGTTATGGCGAGCATGCGCCCGATGAAAACGCGGTGGGAGACGAGCTCCAGCCAGGCGTAACAGAAACCCGACGCTTTCGCCGGTCTCAGGATGTGCAGGGTGTGACAGAAGGCCGTTAGAACCTGGTAATTGACGGCCTCGAGGACCGGCTCCGGGGCGCAAAGCTCCAGGAAGAGCATTATGAAGATTCGGTGATACGGCAACTGCTGGAACTCGGTGCCCCTCATCTCGTGATCCTGGAGGAGAACTCCGGCCACGATGCCCAACACCTTGTTCAGCAGGTTGATCTTCGTGTGGGTGTTGGACGTGTCGCCCGAGTGCTTCACCAGGAGCGCCACGAGACGCACGAACGCGTCCAGGGTGTGGAAGCACTTGGCGCGGACGACGGACGGCGCCGCGTTCGTCTCCGCCAACGCCCGGTAACACAGATCGACGCACATTTGCGTGCTCAGCTTGAAGAATCTCGTTATGAGGTCGTCCGTCTTCAGGATACCGTGGATGTTCATCTGGTGGACGAACATGCCGAAGGCTTTCGTCGGATCCCGAGCGTGCGTCGGACTGTGATGCATCGTCACCCACTCCCGCAGGAGGTACTCTGTTTTTTCCATCAGGCCCGGCGGATCGTCGAAATCACGCGCCTGCGACAAGCGACGAAATCAGAAGGTGTACGGCGAAAGATGGAATTTATCGGTGATGTTCGCAGAAAGGTGATTGATTGTTTATAATGATGATAAAATGGAGACTGAGAAGCACGGTTGTTGAATACGAGTGGAGTAGAAGGAAGGAGAGAGAGAGAGAGAGTGATGAATAAAATGAATAGTCGTGCGCTTACTCGAACTTGAAGGATTCCCGAATGAATGTGAGCGGTTGGTCCGGCCGGTGCTCTATCGGCAAGCATTGCGGGATCGTGATGAGCTCGGAGCGATTCGATCAGGCTCGTTAGTCTGAACAATGAAATTCTGAAAGACACAACGATCATTGACAGTGAATAATGAAAAAAAAAAGCAACTGATTGACTTTATTCTTTCTAATAAACAGGTGAAGGGACCCGGAAGTCGATCGTCGATCGAAAAAATACTGCGCGATTGTTGTTCTCCGTTCGCTTTGTCAAAAATGATTTTTAATGCTCCATATCGATGCATTTTTTCCCACTGATTACGAAACACACCGGTATTTCATCGAAAAGCCAATATTTCGGTCCCAAAAAGTTGAAGAAACAAAAACAATTTCAACGTAAACTTTGATCCTCGGACAAATGAAGATCTTAAAGTATTGCAAAAAACCACTTTGAAATCGCAAAAACGAGACTTACCCTTCCGGTGGTGCACGGTGATGCGCCATTCTCGCGAGGATCTCGATCGTGTGAAAGAGATCGGATTCCGTAACGTGAGTCGTTTGTCTCTCGTCGATGAGATAGAGCTGTACGAGCTGTATGGCAAAGGCGGTCGCCATCGCATTGCCGGCGTCCATAGCTTGCGCGAGGGTGAGATCGAACTGTATGAAGCTGAGAAGGTGCGATCTGATGAGGCAATCGACGGCGTCGAAGTTGTAGCGAAATTCGTCGCGGCATTCGGCGAGGCAACGGGTCACGTGTTTGTTGGTCCACTGCATACCGTAAGCACGAGGATCCTGGAGACACTTGAGGATTCTCAGATGCAGTTCGCGATAGCGCAGTATGATTTCCGAGTCGACGACGCCGCTGGGTATCGTCGGGCCATCGAGGAGGCCCTCTACGGCCTTTTTCAGAAGCGCCATGGCGGCGCCAGCGTCGCGCGATCTTCGCGTCAGTATTATCGATTCTAAAAGACCGTGGAGAGCGGCGTGTTGCGGCGGTGGCGCTGCTGGTCCCATAGCGCCGAGGAGGACCTCCACCTCGGCGGCGAGTTTTTCCAGCATGGTGCCGACCTCGTCGTTGCTGACGGCGACGGCGTAAGCCGCCACCTGTTGAGCGGTCGGCACGGCAACCGCCGCTGGATTACCGGGGAAATTCGCGACGGCCGGCTCGCTGATGGGCTTCGGTATGAACAGCGTTTGCGTCTCGCGCTCGGAAAGCGGCAGGAAGCCCGGTATGTTTCGCGCGAATTCCTCGTAAACGGCCATCTGCAGGGGCGTTACACCGCCGGCCTTGAGTCTTATCTGTTCCGGCATACGATCGGCCTGATACTTGGACAGCGGGTCGCAGTAACGTCGACCCTCCTGGCGGGCGATTTTCCGCAATTCGATCTCGTTCAGCAGCCTCTTGTCCATTTCCGGTATGGCTTTCTCGATCGCCGTTTTCTGAACGAAGGCGCAAGCCAGCTCCATATTGTCGGCGGAAACGACGTTGGCGGCTTGCTCGGCGAGTTCCTTCTGCTGGGGCGTCGAGCCCATCATCGCGCCGAGGAAAGCTTGCTTGAGATTGCTGCTTATCGAAGCGAGAATCTGATCCCGACAGGTTATCATGGCCATGCCCGCCGTGAGATTCCTCACCATGTGACGGGCGGCCGTTCTCATCCTGACTTCCTCGGGATCGAGGGCAAAGTCCTTCCTCACGATTTGCTCGCTCGTCGTCAGGGCGATTTTTATCGAACGGTCGACGACCGGATGTATCCATTCTTGGATCGCGCGCTCCACCGCCGGACGCACGAATTGCTTCAGATGCGGATGCGTCTGGAACAACGGCAAATTGTTGTTTATCGTTATGTGCTGCGATATATTCGCCACGCCGGTCACCGATATGTCCATGTAATTGAAACGCGGCTCAGGGGGTCCGGTCGGTAAGGAAGGCGTCGTATTTGCCGGTGGAGCTGGCTTCGACACCATCGAGGACGTGGTCGTTGACGATCCCACGAGTTCCTCGATGGGCCCCCCCTGGGTGGGCTGTTGTTGCTGCTGCCTCTGCTGCTGCTGCTGCTGCTGGTGCTGCTGTTGTTGTTGCTGTTGCTCCTGCTGTTGTTGCTGCTGTTGCTGTTGCTGCTGCTGCTGCTGCTGTTGCTGAGGAACAACGCCGGAAACCTCGACCTTCTTGTTCGGATGCGACAACTGGTACTCCAGGCTGCGCAGCTTTTCCGGATCCTTGAGATAAACAACCGGCTTGAGCTCGGCGACGTCGATGCTCAGGTTTTTGCACAAAACCTCGATCTCGAACTTGAGATTGAGCTTCAAATCGGGCTCCTGGTGAAGCTCCGCGAGGACGTTCATAATCGCCATTGTCCATGGATTCGGCGGACGAAAAACGCGACTCTTGGCGCACGACTCGAGGACCTTCGCGACGAACGGCACCACGTAGAGCAACTCCTGCTGTCCCTTGTGATAAGCCTCGACGAGGAGGCTCTTGACGTCGATGTCCAGCTGGAGGATCGGCTTGTTCCTGCCGAGGGTCAGCATGCCCAGCCAGTGTCCGAGGTTCTTCAGCAACGAGCGGTCGGAGAAATTCGCGATTCCCTTGTCGCTTCTCAGCAGCACCTTGATGTTGCGAAACGTTTCTCGCGTCACCATCTTGTTGACCTCCAGGACCTTGAGACAGTCGAGAAAGTTCGAGTAGAGCGCGTGAAAGTTCAGCTCGATGCTGGCGCGCTTCATCACGAGGTACTGCGCCATCCAGGGCCAGTACTCCTCGGTGACGATCTCGCGGATCTCGTCGCACTTTTGTTGCAGATTCAGCTGGCTGAGATTGTTGAATATAAAAGCCGTTTTGTCCTGGAGCGTTTCCGGGGGACTCGTGATTTTCTCCTCCTTGTCGGTCGCGACGAGGAGGGTGTCGATGTTCGTCGCGTTCGCGATCGACGGCCGAGCGGACAGCGACGCCGTCGGCGTCGTCGATGGCTTCGATTGCGTCGTGCTGGTCGTTACGCTCGTCGTCGTTATCGCCTTGTAGGGCGTCGTCGTCGGGGCCAGCATCGAAGCGAGGGTTTTCGGCAAAACCGCGCCCTGGGGACGGGTCGGTGGCTCCTGCGCCTGCAGACCGTACTCTATGTACTCTATGAGATGCGGCGGAAACTCGCTAAAGTGCTGTATGGCTCGGACGTGCTCGCAGTACGTCTGATACTCCTTGAGGCGCGATTTGAAACGATCCAGGGCGGCTATGCCGAAGTAGTACATTTTGCTGCCTTCCGGTTTGCGAAGCGCGTCGAGAACGAAACGGAGCGCCAGGCCGAGCGTCATGTAACTGTTGACGAGGCTGCGCTCGATTATTCCGCCGAACAGCTGCGCCGTTATGTGCAGCTCCTTGTCCGGATACTGGGGAAAAAAGCGGTACTCCTCGAAGAGGTTGCGCAGCATGCAATTGAAGACCTCGCGTTCCCTCTTCGTCCCGGATTCCTGGAACTTCTTCAGCATATCGAGCACCTCGTCGATCGACAGCGTCGGATGTGGCGGGTGGTTGTATATACGCTGGAAATAGCCGTTCGCCTCGTCCTCGATCTCCTTGGAGACGTTCTGCGTCATGTCCGGGAACAGGTTCGACGTTTCCGGCAGCCGCGTCTTCTCGATTCCCGTCGGCGGTCCCAGACGACCGAGCCCGCCGATCGCAGCGCCACCTGGTATCACCGTCGGACCCTGGGTGCCGACCGGGCCCGAGTGCAGCTGCGACGACAACGGCAACATGGGGAACGGACTCGAGGACGGTCCCATCAGGCGGGACGGCGAACCCGGCGCCGACACCAGCGGCCCCAAGGCACCGGGAAGATTGAACGCCGAGCTGCTCGGTGGTCCGAGACTCGAACCGAGACCCATCGAGGCGAGACTCGAGCTCAGGTTGCCGAGGGTATCCACGGGTTTGGCGGTGAATAACTGAAAAGTCAGCGCAACGTTGCGCGTCTCGTTATCCTCCTGGGGAGAGACCTTTTGCGCAAACGAGAGTACCTACCGGACCGGCGAGTTTCGTCGGGTTGAAGGGATCGAGCCCGGGATGTCTCAGGACACCCGGTGGTGGCTGTCTGCTCATCGTTCCTTTGCTCAGCATGAGACTGCAGTTTTGCACCATCGTCATTATCGCCTCGGAACATTCGGGCGAGACGCTCCTGAAAAATCGATGCACCAGGTCCGTTAGAGGCTCGTCCGTCGTTCGCCGATTCTTCTCAAGGTCGCAGAAACGATCCAAGGGCGAAACTTACCCGGCGCAGACTTGAAGACAAGCGAGCATGGTGGTGAGAGTCTCCTGGGGAAGCTGACTGGCCTTTGGCACGGCGAGGTCGTCCTTGATGCCGGAGCCCATGACCTGGGGGCATCTGCGCTGAAGGAACTTGACGCAGGCGGTGACGAAGACCTCGCCGTGGTCGCGAATCTTGTCCGTCAGCCATTTTTCGAGCTTGAGATACTCGCGCCTCGAAGCGAGGCAGGCCAGGTCGATGACGAACGGAAACGACTGAGCGTTCAGCAACGCCGAGAGGGCTTTCAGATCCTGGGCGACGTCGAGTATCCTCGAGAGTCTCGTCTGGTCGTGATCGCCGCGCAGATACCACTCCGCCATCGCGTGCATTATCACCGTCTTGATCTTGACGTTGTTGGCGTGCCAAGCGTGGTGAAGAATCACCGCGGAATTCGGATGGTTGCCGAGAAATATCGGCATCAGGGTGCTCAGTAACTCCTGCCGCAGTATCGTTATCGGTGGGTTTATCTGGAGAAGCGCGAGCACCAGGACGTCGGGACAGTGCTGACTCGGCCACTTGAATATCTCCTGGACGGCGCCGTACAGTCCCCGCTCCGCCATGTGCAGCAGAAGCTCGACGACGTTCAGCGAGCGCCAGGTCTGCGCCTCCTTGTTGTCGCCCTCCGGCGCGGCTTTCAGCACGTCCACCGTCACCGAGTGATACGGATAATCCGCGAAGCAAAATATGTCCGGGTTCTTCAGTATCTGCTGGACGAGCGAAAATTGACCCTCCACGTTGTCCCAATGGCGATAAAACAACTCCACCGGGAAGACGTCCAGCGGATAACCCTGATGCTGCAGACCGAGTCTCAGACCCGTTATCAGCAGGTTCAAACCTTGGCGGTCCTTCACGATGAACTCGGCGTGGTCCAATTTTACGATCACTTCGTTCCACAGAAGCGTCGATTGCTGGGGACCCGAAAGATTTCATCTTATTTTCGTTTTGATCGATAATATATGGTTCGAGAAATGGAATTTTTCGTTTCCCGGGCGAAAATGTGAGTGAAAATGCGTCGAAGGGGAGGGGGAAAAAACAAGAGTTGGCAAATCGGACTCACGGTTTCCTTGAGAGTTTGTACGAAAACGTCGATGTTCCAGGTCGTTGCTGTACCGCTGTCCAACGATTTGTCTTTGTTACCGTCGGCGTTGCCCGCCGAGTTTGACCAGAAAGATTGCAACCCGCCGGAATCTTCGAGGCCCGTGCAGGTACGCGCCATGTGACCCAAGATACGCGCAGCGCAAATCGGCGATATTTCGCGAGCACCGAGACCGGCCAGTGCCGATCGACACTCGTCGACACTGCCGGTAAATCCGTAACCGAGCTCCATTATGAGCTCTACCAAAGAATTGCTGTCCTGTAAGAAAGAGAGAAGCAAACATGTTTTTTTTTAAACGAAGATTCTCATTTTCAGCATGGAAAAAAGGGAAAATCTGTAAATTGAAGTAAAAAAGTGAGTAATTTCGTGAGTAAAATCATGAAACCGTTATGATTCGACGGTTAATTGATTCGGGAAAAACCGTACTGCTGGAGAACCTCGAGTGTATTTAAAAATGAGCAGCATTACATTTCTCTAATTAAAAAGACGGAGAGACGAATAATTGCACAAGTTTAGCCATCGGTGATTGTCGAAAAATGTGTAAACCGAGTGTTTTTCCGACTCACATCTTGACTCACCACGGATGCCATGTTGAGGTCTGCGGTGACTTTCTGAAATTCCCCGTCGCCTGGATACAATAGTGGTGCGAGCACCACCGGTACCAGCTCGCGGGGAAAATCACGCTTTAAGCTCTTGAGAAATTTTTCCTTCGCCTCGGTTGTGAGGCCGAAATTATTCGGCTCTCTCAGCGTCTCGTAAAGCACGAGATGCAGTATCTCGGGTGAAGAGTCGTGCAGACCCTCCTCCTGCTGTTTCTTGCTGTTCTCCGAGTTTGTATAATTCTTTATCAATTCCGGCAATTGTTTCTGTATATCATCAGCGGCTAGACTCCTCGTTTCCGTATTCTCGGAGTGTAAAAGCGCTATCGCCGAAACTACCTCCTGAGCGAGCGTCAAGCCGAGAACGCGGCGGATATTGAGAAAAAAACTCGCCGATGGTTCGAGCGTCTGGAATAAGTAATTCACGGTTTTTCCGATACATTTCAAGGAGAGAAAAAAGCGAAAACTTTGGTGGGAAAAGATTCGAGTCTTTTTGCATCGTTCGTCGTTCGGAGGTTCAAAAAAATCAACCTTGGAAGTATTGGTTTTGTTTTTTTGCGGGAATCTACGAGTTTTTCCTGGTTTTCACCTTTTGACGATGAAGCGGATGATCGACGGCGTAACAAAGATTCGAGACGAAGGACGGTTTGCCCAATAGATCGACGTACTCCTGTTTGAGAAGCTGAACCTGATAATAATCTTTGGCGTTGATTTCCGGTGGCTCGCCTGTAGAAAAGTCGACGTACGAGAACAAACAGCGCAGCAAGTGTCTGTCCGCCTCCAGACCCTTCCACTGCACTAACTAGGACACAAATATCATCTTGAAGAGCCCAGAATTAATATCGTCCGTCGCAACATCATTTTTTCCCTTCCGCGATTCTCTTTTTTTCTTTATTATGGATTTACTTTGAGCACGGTCTCGGATTTGAAGAAAAAAAGTAAATAAAGTCTCGTCGAAGAGACGGAGGATCTTTACGGACCGAAAGATTACTGCGGAATTTTGGATATTTTCCGGAACTCGGTCGGCGACAAAAGACGGACGATAAAGAAGGTACGACCGGTGCTGTTTTCTCGCGAATTGAGCAGAAACGACGGAACCACGGTGTTTTTTTTCGAAAAAAGCATGATGTTCTTCAGACACGAAAAATCTTTGCTTTCGCACAATTTTGACGAGAAACGATTTCTCAAGTGCGCGATTTTACGGTTTTCACGTACGAGCGGGAGGAGAATGGAGCATCGTTATGAAACATCGGAAAAAGGACGGTCGTTGAGAAGAATCGAAGCTCCGGTTTCGGAAAAACCAGACAAGATTTTTCACGAAGGATAACAAACGTTCGCGAACGTACGGGTATGAAAACAAACGGATTTTTTTCGTTTCTCTTTCGTTCTGCTTGAGAAAGAGGAACGATTTGATTGAATTTCGATCGAATTTGTGAAATCGTGCGGAAAAAAGATCGTCGCGATGGGGAGAGGCGGAGAAAAACGAGATTATACGCGATAGAAATGACATTGTAACGTATTTTGTAAAAAGAATTAGGTTAAAGCTGCGGACTATGGGAAACGGCGATTCAGCGAGGTGGAGGGGGGAAAGGAGGAATGGCGTGGATGAATTGATGCGAAAAATGGAATTTGGATTGAAAAAACGAAGATATTCGGTGTATCGTGCACGGCGGCTGAAACGTTTTACCCGGCACAATGCGAAATTGCGCGATCATTTTTTTTGTTGCAACACGCATTGTGAAAATGCGCGTTTCCCGAGAGAAAGCGGGGAGATGAAAGCGAGAAAAAAAAAACGAAAGCAAGAGGTCTCGAGGCAGCTGGCTGCATGGTTTTCGGAACAATGGAGTTTCTTTTTCTGTTCAATACTTTACAATCGTGTTTGTATGTACTTACGACAGATAATTCGTCGGAAGTAGCACGTAAATTTGTCTTATTCAAGTTCTCAATCAAATAACTGATTTGTGACAAAGTAAAAGACAACGAGTCCAGGTTCATAGTTCCATGAATCCGACCTCGAAAGCTTCAAACACGTTTGAAGCTTTCTTCGGTATCCACGAATAGCCTCTCCAGTTTCTTTTATCGTCAAGAGCATGAAAACTACATTTGCACTGTACTACGACCAACATCGGGATCAATATATATTTATAAATGTTTTTTTCCTTCTTTTATGTAAATACTTTGTAGCTCTTTTCTATGTATAGATGTTTATATATATATATATATGTAGATATAAATATATGTATATGTTTATTTGTTTATTTATTATTATTTCATTGAAACACACTACGATTCAGAACGTCATGACGAATACAACGAGAAAATGCGAATATAACTTCGACGGCGATGATTCGGATCACACTGGGATGAACGTAACCATGGCCTCCCCCTTAAACCCCCGTGAAACGCGCAATTTCTCTCGCGAGCGCCTCAAGCGGGAGAAGCGGGAGATGCTAGCGCGTGGAATTCTCTCACCTCGCGATTGCGCGCATTCTGGCGGTTGCGCGCTCGGTTGATAAAGAAAAACAAAGAACGGAAACCTCTATTGCGTGTGTGTTTCATGGTCTAGCTTTTCGGCGCGAAATTCAAAGTATGTGTACCGTGAGAGAGGAATAAGTCACGGTGTTGGAACCATTTGCTTGTGAATTTCTTTATTCCGATATATAGATTACGATTAAGATTGAATTATAATCGTAGAGTTACCGCACTTCGTTCAGTTACCACGTTGCCTTCCCACTTTTCTCTGGCTTATTACTTATCCTTGTCGCTCTCATTTTAAAAACGATGCCTATATACGTATGCAGTGTCACGCGGAGAGTCATATTTGGACCGTCAAAACAATAAAGTTCACCGGGTTTGCCGGCGGTGCAAGTAAATAATAGTGCGACAGGAATAAGCCAATTCTATACGGAATGCCGAAACGAGCCTGATATTTTTTTCATCTCCATTGGTGACACTCACACGTACCGGCTAATTTTGCTTTTGCTCTCGTTCGATGGGGCCGTAATGTGCCGGGTTGACCCTATAAACGATATAAAACCCAAAGTATTATCGTGTTCGTCCGGCGGACGATTATAGACGGAAAGTTTTCCGCCAAGTTTCTTCATTCCTTGTTAAAAACAAACGCAAAAAACAATCTGCCCAAAATAATGGCACTTGTGCGACGCGAAGAAGAAAAGTATCCCGAAACGGGAAGTTTTGTGAAAAAAGGCACGCTTTTGATCAAGTCCGAGCCGTTTGTTGCTGTGCTCATGTCGCAACTTCGCGACGAAAGATGCGACGAATGTTTCAAAAAGTACATATTATTTTGATATACTTTCGAGATTATTACTGCATTGTCTTTTCATTTGTTTTCATCGCCACAGTCACGCATTTGTTTCGAAAGTAAAATGCCCGAAAATTTTTCAAAAACCTCTCTTATAAGTCCTTCGTTACCGTGCGGGACTTGTCGCTTTGATCGTCAGACCCGTATCGTTCAGAAACGATAGACTCATTTTCTAACCTCACAGACGCAAAGTTTCCCGATGCTCCGGCTGCCGTTGGGTCAGTTATTGCAGCAAAAATTGTCAGAAAAAATCATGGAGTTTGCACAAAGCTGAATGTTCGAACATAAAAAGGATCCATCCCTTGCAGTTGCCGGACGCAGCGAGATTCATGATTCGTTTGATAACGAAGCTCAAAAACGGCGGAGACCGAGAGAGAGGCTATTATTCGCAGAGCGAGTACAAGGATTACGCCGGTTTGATGTCTCGTAAGGTTCAAATTCGTCGCTGAAAAAACGTTTTTTTTTGCCTGACTTATCGATCGAGTTCCAACGGGAAGGTATTTCTTTTTCCTTTCGTTTCAGACTACGACAACATCAAAAAAGATCCAAGGAGAGTGGAACATTTCACGTCCCTATACGCCGTGCTTTGTGACTTTTTGCCCGAGAAGGTACTGCCGTCGGCGCGCGAATTGCTGGAGATGTACGGCCGCATGAGCATCAATTCTTTCCACGTCCTCGATAACGAGCTGGAGAGTATAGGAACGGGCATGTACCTCGCTCCGTCGATAATCGATCACAGCTGCAGACCAAACACTTCGACCATATTCGAGGGTACGACGCTCTCTATTCGCACCGTAAGAGACATACCGTCTTTCGATTGGTCCAAGGTAACGGATGGATAAATTTATTGGAAGCTTCCAGCTCAAATGACAGTGTCACGCATATTTTTTCATGAAACAAATCTTGAGGCTCGAGCGCGGTCTAAAAATCTACGAACGTCTTTGAAAAATCACCCCCAAACGCGCTAAATATTTTCCACATTTATCTCATTTTCTTTTTCTCATTGAAAAATTTATTAAATTAAAAAGAAAATTCAAATTTACGTCAATTGTCAAGGACTTTCCTTTGCACGTTTCAATCCGCAGGTGTCGATAACTTACATCGATATCATACAAACCGCGGAAGAGAGACGCGCCGAGCTCCAGAAATCTTACTACTTCCGGTGCAATTGCGAAAGATGCCTCGATCCCAGAGCGGCAGATTTCGCCGCTGCGTGTCCCAGCGGAAATTGCACGAACCTGTGTTTCCCCGACGAGTCAAAGTGTGATAAATGCAACGAAATCTTCCCGTCGAACTTTCAGGACGTTTTTGACCTCGCGAAATTGCATTCTTCGCGTTGTCTCAAAAAACTGCTCGAGGAAAAATCGAATGGCGCAGGGCTCTTTGAACGTACGTATCCGATCGTCGATCACCGATGGCGTTGAATCGCGATTTTGAAGACTTTTCGACTTGAAATTTCATCCTCTAGTTTCATGCAAAACTTGAGCGCTCGATTATGAAAAATCGTGTGCATGTTTTTTATGTTCACAATGCCGCAGGGTTGGAAAGGTGCAGAAGGTGTCTGAAGGTGCAAGAAGGTGTGCTGCATCCGATGAATCTGTACCACGTTCCGGTGCTCACCGAAGCGGCCGCTTTAGCCTGTAAATCGGAACTTTGGCAAGAGGCTAGGGGGTACATCGCAGAATTGGTCAAATACGACGAGTGAGTTTTCCCAACGAACTTCGTCAACGAGTTTAACATTGAAACGCAACTCCTCGTTAATCTCCCAACGTCCGACAGACTCCAATTCAGACAAAAAGAGACGTTTCTTGCAGTTTGGAGCAAAAATAATTTTTTCATTTTTCTCAAGGTCAAAAAGCGGTTGAATCTCGCAAATTCGACCCGTACAGCGGAATTAAGAGGCATTCAACCCCATTTTACATCGATGTTATCGTTTAATTGTTAAATCAACTCGGATTCTTTGGGGGAAAAAGAGAAACATACATTTATTTTCACTCTCGACTTTTGGACAAATATTTGCGACATAATTCGGTGTAATTTTGTTTCTATCAAATTCCCTCGATTCTTAAACTCATTCGCTCAGCGAAGCGTCAATTACGAGGAGATTTTGCGCGAGAATCACATTTTTTTCCTTGGCAATCCAGCGAAAATCGTTCATCAACGCGTCTTCTCCTTTGTTCAAGATATCATTACGGGTATTTGCATCCGATGACTGGAAACGTCTATCTGTCGTTCGCGAGGACTTTGAGTCTCTGCAACGAGGTGGAGCTGGCGAACGACGCGTTGAGAAAAGCGTTCGAAATTATCAAGGTCGCGTTCGGCGAGGAGCATTCCAAGTTGCGCGAGATCGAGGATGCCGCTGCTCTTTTCTCTCTTTCTTATTTTTTCCCCCCCTCGGCTTTCCAAAATCCGTAATATGTTACAATTATATCGTACGTGCGAGTGTGTGTATTTTTCAGTTTTTTGTTTTCGCTTTTGCGCAACCTGGCGAATTTTTTTTAAAACCTACGTGCTATGGTCTCGCGTACGCACTGTTGTATCGTCGATCGGCGAAGAAACAACGCCGAACGGAGAACTCGCGAAGAAGGGACGAAAAAAAAGAATGGAGAAGTTTGCGTGTATAAAAAACGAAATAATATTAATAAAATAAAATAAGGGGGAAGGTGCGAAACGAAACGATGGAAAATCGGATTTTATTGGACATTGCGTACGCGCCGTCGAGAATTTATTGCATCACGATCCGCCCGTCTGTTGCTGATAGACCTCTATGGTGTCGCCCTCCTCCATTTCCAAGGTCGTCGGAGTGTCCAATTCGTTGATGGGCTGTCCGTCGAATCTGAATCTCACGGCGGCTATCGCCAAACCCTGAGAAGAAACATGGTTTTTCTCACAAAAAGTGAAAATAGACGTTCGTATCGACGGAAAAACGATATTTACGTTGGTTTTCATGTTTTGAAACGAATGATGGGGGGAGGGGGGAGATGAAAGAAAAAGCACAAACTTACCTCGCGATCGCAGTACGCGTTCATTAATTTACGAAGAGGTGTGTGTTTTTTAATCTTAAATTGTACGACCGCGCTATCCTGGCCCAAAACTTTGAGGTTTATGTGCTCCGATTCCGCTTTTGCTTCCTGCATTGGTGGTTAGAAATGTGTTTTATATTTTGGTTTTCGTGAAATATTTGATGCGATCGTCGTTTCGTTTACGGATAAAACGCGATGACAGAGTTTACAACTCGCCGGATTTGAGGTTATAAAACGCGTTGTTACCTTCTTATCGTCGGACATGATTGCCGTTTTTTTTTCCTCGTATTTTTAATTTTTTTTTCTTGTTAATGTATCGTCAATAGAGGTAGGAAGATGCGATCGCGTGAAATGAGGCTTCGATTGATCTTTCCGTATTTTCCGCGTGTCTCGATTCAAACGATGGCTCCTCTCATCGCTTTTTCCCCCTTTTTTTTTCAATACAAACTGCACTCGTCGATCTTTCAGGATTTTTGCGAATGAACCGTGCGTTTGATCGGATACTCAACAGAAATCCCGCTCTTTGCCATGTCCCACAATTCTCTCAAAACGCATATTTGTTATTCGTTGTAGTTCCGCATGCCGCCGCCGGGTTTCGAGAAACGCCTTCGGCGTCGCGAGCGCCTTGGTTGTGTAGTGAGCGTAGGGAGAGACTCTTGAAGCAGCGTTCGCATCGGATGCTTTTGCAAGTTCGCATTAGGGTGTTGACACAATGGAAAAGGGTAATTATGAAACAACATGAAAAGAGTTACGGAAATTACGAGGATTGTGGTCTGAAAATTGCACGCGAGATAGGCGAGCGCTGTTCATTTCCGCCGTGTCGTTAAAATACGCGAAAAACAACGTCGCTTCCTTCGCGACACGAAAAGTTTGTGCCGTGCGACGAAACTAATGTTGCTATTTCATTGTTCGTGATTCTGATACTCGGTAGATCGTGTCGATCGTTGTTCCTCGCATTTCAACACGCGTGCCAACGGAGTATCGTAAAATGTAACGAATTAAATGCTCGAGTTTCGTGATTTATGCGTTGTGCGATAAATGCTACGATCGGGACGTGAAATTTATCTTCGAAAAATTGACGGTCTTTAGTGCGCATGCGTTCGGATGTGTGTACGTGCCGGGATCGCAGTTTCCAGTGGCGGCGTGGAGGGGATCGTAGAGCATTATTGCGGGCGGTGGGGAGGGGGGACATCTTTTCGATAGTTCGCCCGTTTCGTGCATGCGTCGGTGTGTCGTGTGTGTCGCGCGGTGTGTATCGCGTATCTCGTACATATTTCCGTCGCGATGTGTTGAGTTTCTCGTCCTTTGCTCGCCGTTTCTTGTCAGAATTTCGATGAAATAGAATACCTCTATTATGATACACGTGATCGTTTATTCGTGATACTGTTTGTTTTTATTATTCCGGCTGACACTTGAACGTGAGTATGAAACAAGTTCGTCGTATCTCCGTGAATGACTGTACATTGTAATACATATTCCGTACTCGCTTTCCCGAGGGTAGGGGTTGGTCAAACGGTGTGTTGCCAATGGCATCGTAAGACCGTCTTCGCGCTCTCTCGATTACGTCTTTTCGACAGAGAGAGAGAGGGAGCGAGACCAAAAAAGAAAAACAAACTTGTTCATCGATTCTTCTCCCATGACCCTTTTGGTCTCGACGCTTGACTTTTACTGTCTCTTTATGCATTTTTTCCAATGTTTTTACATTATTCATGACGAAATTCAGTGAGAAGGTGAAAAGCAAGAAAAATTTGCGAGAGGGTTAGAAAATCTACTTCGTCCGAGCCTATACATCCCTGTCAATGTACATACAAGCCATCATCCATTTTGTTTATGCACGAGTCCGCGCGCGCGCCACCGTTCTAAAAACATGCGCGTCTATCGCTCTGCCCTTTTCTCGCCCTTTGCGATTCTCCCTTACCCCTTTTTTTTTCGCCGACAATAAATACATGTTGCAATATGGCGAAACTATTGCATCGTAAATTTTCCATCCGCCTTCATGTCGTTATAAATCAGCCGAGGAAAATCATTCCCCAATGTTTCAATTAAAAAAAAACGTCATTTTTTCGCATTCTTTTTGTTCCGTCGTCTGTAAAACAGAGTATATACATGTTGACCGAATGACAAATATAAACACGGCTTCGCCGTCGATTTCCGAGCGTTTGTCACAAAATGACCAATTACATTTCGATAAATATTAACAATACATCATTTGTCTTTTTTTCGCAAAAACGACAAAAACAATTTCATCAAAATAACGTTCGTTAACAATTTCCATTGTTGCCAGCCCTCAAAATTCAACGCGTTCCATTAAAAAAAAAAAACGAACGAAAAAAAAGTTTCCTCTCTCTCTCTCTCTCTCTGTAATTATCATAAACGTTCTCCGCCGCATTAACACCGAGATTTTTCTCCCTCGATAGACGAAAAGTGTGTAAAAAAGGATCTGAGATAAAATCGAGAAAAAATGGTTAGCAACAGTTCGGGGCGCGCTCCTCGCATTCTAGTCTTCAGACCGACTTACGAGGAGTTTAAAAACTTTTCAAAGTATGTCGAATACATGGAGAGTCAGGGCGCTCACAAAGCCGGTTTGGCCAAGGTCATACCGCCGCCGGAGTGGGTGCCGCGCAAGGGCGGTTACAACATTGACGACATGAACATGACGATTCCGGCGCCGATATGCCAGGTAGTGACGGGCAAGCAGGGTCTTTATCAGCAAATAAACATACAGAAGAAGGCCATGACCATAAAGGAGTACAAAAAGTTGGCCTTCTCCGAGCGTTACAACACGCCGCGTCACTTTGATTACGAGGATCTCGAGAGAAAATACTGGAAAAACATAACCTACGTCGCGCCGATATACGGAGCGGACGTTTCCGGCTCGTTGACCGATCCGGAAGTTACGGAATGGAACATCAACCATTTGGGCACCATTTTGGATTACGTCAACAAGGATTACGGTATATCCATCGACGGCGTCAACACCGCTTATCTCTACTTCGGAATGTGGAAAACCACTTTTGCCTGGCACACCGAGGACATGGATCTTTATTCCATAAACTACTTGCACTTTGGCGCGCCCAAAACCTGGTACGCTATACCGCCGGAGCACGGCAGGAGGCTGGAGAGACTCGCCAGCGGCTTCTTCCCCTGCAGCTATCAGAGCTGTCCTGCTTTTCTCAGACACAAGATGTCGCTGATATCGCCGCAGATTTTGAGACAATACTCGATTCCCTGCAACAAGGTACCGCGAGAAATCGGCTCTCTTTTGAGACGATGGAATTCACACGAACATATCTCGTCGCGAATGAGGGCGAAATATCGTTCATTGAAACTCTCGTTGTTTTCTCAGATTACTCAAGAAGCCGGAGAAATAATGATTACGTTTCCTTACGGCTATCACGCTGGATTCAATCACGGTTTTAATTGCGCCGAATCGACGAATTTCGCGGCTCCGCGATGGGTCGAATACGGCAAGAGAGCGACGCAATGCACCTGCAGCAAGGATATGGTGAAAATATCGATGGATACATTCGTTAAGCGATTTCAACCGGAGAGGTAAAGCTCTGCGTTATGTTTTCTACTGTTTCCACCTTTCGTGCAGATTTTCAATGAAAATTTCGATTATGAAATGAATTCTTTCATCATTCCGGAAGTTCCGACGAAGCAAACTCCGACTTCGTGTGTTTTGCGAGTTTTTGCAAACTTTTGTAAAAACGAAATTTATAAGATAATCTCTCGACAGGTACGATCTGTGGTTACGGGGCGAGGACGTTGGTCAGCACCCGGAGGACCCGAGACAGACGGCGGCGCCGTTACCCTCGCAGATGGATCTTTTGTGCGCGAACAACAGCAGCGGGGAACTGCCGCAGAGTTATCTGAGCGCGCCGAAGAACAAGAGACACACGATTCATCGTAAGAAAAACATAAGCGGGACGAATCCGGACGTGGACATGTCTGACCTGGCGAACCGCTCGGACATTCCGGCGGACGTGAAGAAGGTCCTGCAGGACCTCGAGCTGGAGGAGTCCGAGGATCAACCGGACGAGCAGCAGCTGGAGGTCCTCGAGGACATTTGGCTGAAAGCCGGTGAACTGGAGGCCAACGAGGGGGTGCTTTATTCGGACAAGAGTTTCCGGAAGAAAGGTCGAAAGAGAAAGAAAAAGCCACCTGGCGCCAACCTGGCCAAGGAGTCAAAGGGAAGAAAGTCGACGCCGAAGGCGTTGACGGGCGACTTGACGACGTCGGGCGCTTCATCGGGGGCGACGGTGAAGAACGAGTATCACGACATAATCGGCAGCCCGATACCTTGCCTGGTGATCCCCGACCTGAAGGTCCATCGTCCGGAGCTGTTGGGAAATTCCAGCGGCGACAACGTCGAGGAAGCGGCGATGAGCGAGGGCCCGACGGCGGAGGCTTCGACCTCGAGCGCGGTCGCGGTCGTCGTCGAGAAGTCCGCCGGGAAGCGGAAGAAGAGGACGCCGAAGAACCCGGAGCACAAGAAGCACAAGCAGAAGCACGTGTACAAGAACAAGCGCGGCGGCAAGGAGATGACGCCGCAGCTGCCGCCGATATTCAGCACGACGGAGCCGCTCGACGTCTCGGACGCGGACGTCCAACGGAAGCTCATGGCGATGCCGAGCCTCTCGTCGTCCAAGTACACCGACATGACCTGTCATCGCAAAATGAGCATAATCACGAACGCGATGAAGACGGACCCACCGGAAGCTCTCGCGGGTTTCAAGAAGGAATTCTACGAGGACTACGAGGACGAGGACGAGGACGACGAGGAGGACGACGAGGTCGTCGAGTTGGCGACGATCCCGCTGTCCTCGTCGCCGTCGTCGTCGCCGTCGCGCGGCTACCGCGACAACGGGGGTCTCCCCTTAACGGTGAAACGGGAAAATCCGTCGTTTGCGATCAAGGACGAGATTCGCCAGGAGGCTGGAGCATCGACGAGCGCGTACGACTCGGCGATAAACGCCGGGCCTTTGACGAGAATCGTCAACAAGCCGATCGGCGTGAGCCTCCTGGGGAACTCGACGATGTATCCGCGGAAGGATATCATAAAGGCGCCGCGTTTGAGCGTCCTCACGAGTCAGTATCGCACCTACGAGGTCAAAGCGCCGGCGCCGTCGCCGGAAAAGCCGCTGAACCTCGAGGATCCCCTGGCGAACGACAAGGACGTTTGCAACGCCGTCGACGGCCTCATGGTGCTCCAGGAGCGATCGCGAACGACGACCGTCCAGGACGCGAGGTTCTGCGCCAACACGACGACCATGTTTTCACCCTCGACGATGTTTTCGCGGCCCAACGAGAACGCGACGCGTTTGCCGATAACCGTGAAATCGCTGGAGTCGTTGAGAGGGAAAGCGCCGCCGAGCGGCGACGGGTGGAACGCGGCGACGAGCGGCGTGACCTTGGAGCGGAACTTTGCGACGTCGTCGGAGAGTCCGTGGGAGCGCTGCAACATCGAGAAGGTCGACAAGCGAGTCTACCAGGATGTCTACTCGGCGCCGATCAGCGTCGGTGATGATTATCGCGGTGGCTTCGGCCAGGGTAACCCGGGGCACCTGGTGCAAGGGAAATCGGAGAACAAGGGCGTTTGCGCGACGGTTCGGAGTTACCCGGGTGGAAAGGTTTGCCCGACGATGAGCGTCATACCCCTGATGACGCTCGAGAGAGTCGCCAACACCGAGGCGAGGAGCAACCACGAGGTGACGATATCGCCGGTCGCGCAGATCGTCGGCAGGGCAAATCCGCAGAACGCCGTCACCGTCCGCCTCAAACAGAGCGGGGAAACGACGACCGGGCGGCAACCGCGCAAGAGAATGCCGATGAAATTCGTGAAACCGACGGTCGTTGAGAACCTGGTGGACGATTCCTCGAGGAGCGAGGTCGCGAGGGCGAAAATGTGCTCCATAGCGACCCAGGTCGACAACCGGGTGACGAACGCCCCGGCGAATTGCGCAAACTTCGCCAATTACGGTTTCAACAGCGTCCCCATCGTGGAAATGACGAATTCCGCGGGTATCGTTAAATCGAGCAATAATAATAATAACAACGAACGGAAAAACGAACCAAGTGCGATAAACGTAGAGGCGACGACGCCGGAAGTGAAATTAACGCCGAAAGTTTCGAGTTCCGGTGCGTACGTCGTCGCTGACGAAAATCCCAGTGGGAAAATGGCGAATTTCTCGTCGACCGGAAGTTACGTGAAAATGTCGATGACGAAGACGAGGAAGCCGACGATCAACAAACGGAAGATCAAGGAGAAGGACAGGAAAATGTTGACGAACGCCACGACGATGATTTACGACCCGCAGCCGCCCGTTTTGGTCGCCGAGCAAACCACCACGTCGGTTAATTACCATCCGTGCAAGAGCGGTTTTCACGACGCTAATAAGCCCCTCCCCAACGCCAACGATTATCCCGCGATACCCGGACACATTTCCGGTATGTTGTTCCCGAGCAATTCCGAGCTCGATCTTCTTCAGGCTTTCAACGACTATTGGAGCGCTCAGGTGTCCCACTGCGCCGTTTGCGCCGCTTTCACGTCGACTAGTTGCGGCGGCAGCCGGCAGATGCCGCCCGACTGGAAGTACTGCAAACCCACGGTCTTGCCGGAAAGCTCACCGATATGGGTGAGTAAACGCGATTTTAATGAATGAAAAAAACTCGTCACGCGCGATCTCGCTCCATTCTTTCGGCCGCACAATCTCAAACTCGCTTTTTTGACGAAATTCAAAGCTTGACGCATCTTTGTATCGATTTTTGCCGAGCTGAGAATATCCAATTCGTGCGACACTTTGTTTCATCACAAGATTCTCATTTTCGACGGTGAAAAAACGCATGAAGCGCGAGAGAAAATGAGACGAGAGCTTTTTTTTTTTGAAACTGCAGAAATAACGTTGATTGCAGGTGTCGTCAACGTTATTCGCCGCAAACTCGAAGGAGCAGGGGCTCGAGCCCGAAAACGACAAACTTTTGAATTGTCGCAATTGTCACGTGACCGTGCACGCTTCTTGCTACGGTATAACAGTATTACCCAGTGATTTGCCGAATTGGGCGTGCGACAAATGTAAAGCGGGCATGAATCACGTTGTAAGTACTTGTCGCGAGATTTTCACGATCTTTTCCCTTTCCTCTTCACCAAAATCATCATTTCCCGAGGTTTCCCTTTCTCCCCAATTCCCACAATATTTACATCTTTTCCCGCAAGGTTTCGTCCAATTTTAGCGAGATTTTCATTTATTTCCGTCTCATTATTATTTTCACCCCTAAAATCGTGCAGCAAACTTTCTTTCCTCCGCGACGAATCTCACTTTATCTTCTCCTTTGTTCCTCCCTGTTTTCGCTAGTCGTGCTGTTTGTGCCCGATGCGCGGTGGCGCTTTGAAGAGAACGAGCGACAGTCGATGGGCTCACATGCTCTGCGCTCTCCTCATACCCGGTGTTACCTTCAAAGATCCGGTCAACAAAGATCCGATAAACGTGCTGACGATCAAACCCGACATACTCAAGCAACAGTGCTGCTGCTGCGGACAAAAAACCGGAGCTTGTCTGCGTTGTCACAGTTGCGACGCCCTTTTTCACCCGTACTGCGGCCTCGTTGCTGGCGCGACTTTCGTCATACCCGCGTACAACTCCAAGGAGCTTCAGGTACGAAATTTTCTCATTTTCAAAAAAAAAAAACAAAAAAAAAACCAAAATTTCACAAAAATGCCCACGAATCACGTCCACGATTTCAAAAAAAAAAAACGGCGAAATATCGCGCCATTTTCCAAATTCCCGAGCGATGATTTTCAAATTTACCACGTTGGAATATTTTTTTCCGCACAATTCCGGGACGAAATTTGGCGATTTCAAAAAAAAAAAAGAAAAAACACAGCGAAATATCGCGCGATGAAAAATCGCGGGAAAAAATGACGATCCGTCTCCGTTGCAGATAACTTGCCATCGTCACGATAACGGCAAGGACAAAACGCCGAAAATTCGCCAGGGCGAATTGGTCTGGGCGAAACATCGCAATAAACGTTATTACAAGGCCAAAGTCAATTCGATCCACGACACGTTATTTTACATGGTTACGTTCAGCGACAGCAGTTTCAGCGACGATCTTTACCCTTCGGACATAACGGTGAGTCGTCGCTCGAAACGTGCGACAAAAAAAATCTCCCTTTTTCCTATCCCCCCAAACTTCGTTTAAATTCGTTTTTTTTTACATTTTTTTTCACCAGAATTACGATCCCGGCAGTCCACCGGCGATCGGAGCGCCCGTCAGGGTAAATTGGACCGACGGTCAAACCTACGACGGTGTCTTTGAGGGTCAAAATCACAGAGTCATGTACACCGTAAGTGCAGCTTTTTCGCGACGATCATTTTGAAGAAAAGATTCAATCTCCTCCCTGTAACTCCGCCAATTTCTCTCATTTCCTATTCGACGAGAAAAAAACGTGAATTTCGAGCGTTTTTATCACGAGACGTGACCGTTTTGCCCCGATATTCAGGTTATCTTCGAGGACGCCTCGCAGTTAACGGTGCAGCGAGACAAAATTTACAGCCTCCAAGAAGACCTACCGAAAAGAGTGCGTTCGCGTTTGGTGAGTTTAGATCTAAGTTAAAGGAAAATTACGATTTACGGAACTTTGAACGGTACATAAAGAACGACAGAAAAAAAAAGATGCATCGTCCATATTACGAGAGGGTCGATTTCCTTAAACTGGCGATACGTGTACAGCCTCCGCTTTAACTTTCGTATCGTTGCGTCGTTTCGTGTTTTTTGTTTTGTTTTTTTTTGTTCTCTTAATATTTCATCTTTTTCCTCCCATTTTGTGCAATCCCCATCACTAATTGGTTTTTTTTCTCTCTCTTTTTTTTCTCTTTTTTTTTGTTTATTTCCTTCACCGCTTTAAATTGATTGACAAAGTCCATGGCGACTGAAATGAAGCACCGATATCACCTTTACGGCGTCGAAGACGATTGCGATGCGCACAGAAAGGTAAAGCATACGAAAAAGTTTGACTGATAAGCCGAGAGGATTTGACGAACGAAAAAGAAAAAAAAAACGAACAAAGATGAGAAAAATGGCCCTTCAATCGCTGTAAATAATTGTAACTTTTGCATAGATGTAAACCTGTCTGTTAGACGCGTATGTGCATGTATATATAAATATACAGGGTGTCCCGATGGTGGATGCCGATAATTTAATGTCCCATCGGGGGTGAAGTTTCAGTGCGAAAAGTCCTCTAGCACTTTTCGATCCGACGAATGAAACTCTGCTAGATTTTGGCAAAAACTTTGAGAACGAATAACTCGTCAAGTTTCGAAGGTACGGAAAAGTACCAAAGGACATTCAGACGCGGAATTTCACCCCGAATCCAGTGGCGAATTATCGTCGATGATTTTTCGGACACCCTGTATATATGTGTTTTTACGTGTATACCGGGTGTCCAAAAAATTCGCGGAAAACGATTCGAGGTTGGATTGAGGATGAAATTTCGAGCCGAAAAGTCCTCTGGTGTTTTTTCCTACGACCGAAACCCGATGAGATATCGACCGTCAAAGTTGGAGCCAATCGGAGGCGGGTGTCGCGCGAGCGCGCGCCTCCCATTGGTCCAACTTTGACAATCCCCGATGGAGCGTTCAATCGTCGGCATCCGCTTCTGGGACAACTTATATACTTGTATTTATATATATATACCTGATACAAAATGCAAGTATATATATATATATACATATACAGGCGTATATATATATTTATACATATAGGAACGTATAAATAATTTATTGAGAATCGACTGTCTGAATACGATCCATGCGGAAATTCGTATTCTCCATTTTCATGTTCGCTCTCGTGCCGCGCGTTGCGTTTTTCGTCCCCTCGAGCGATTTTGCGTTTTCACGCACGCAGAACGCACGGATCGTCAAGGTTCGTACGATGAATTGTTTTTTTTTCTATTTATTATTATTATTATTATTCATGCTATTATTACCGTTTTTTACATTCATCAGACGAAATTTTTTGTTTTGTTCTCTCGCTTTCTGATTTTAATTTTCCTCGGGGAACGCGCTGCGAGACGGTGCACCAGTTTTTCGCACTCATTGCGAATGAAAAAGCTTTAGCGAACGCGACTGTTTGGGAATGACGACGAGAAAGGCGGGGTGAAAATAAACGCGCTTCACCCTGCGAGTATCATGTATCAATCGTTTCGTTTCGATGTTTTGGAAAATGCCGATTTTTCCAGCGATATTCGAATATCGAGAGTCGTAATAAAATCCATGATGTAGAAACAAAAAACCAAGTTTTTTCTTTTTTTTTTTCGACATCAATGCCTCGTCAACGATGGAAAAACTTGAAAAACGAAAACCGAGCTCGTCCCTTCTCTTTAAATAAAAAGAGGGAAAAAAATCGAGAGAAACGCCGCGATTGCCATGCTTTTTTCTTTTCTTTCTTCACGTTTCTCTCTGAGAAATGATTTTTTTTACGATTATGCGATAAAAAAAGGGGGGGGGGGCGGCAAACGGTACAATGAAGGAATCCTGAATTTTGCATAATACTCGAACATCACAAATATGCACTTTGGTGACGTTTTCGTTTGAACAACGAACTCTCGACGCGTTGCTCACTGTTGCTGTTGTTTTATTTATTTTTTCTACGACGATCGTGTTTCGAAACATTTTTTTGTCGATTTTATTGTACGTTGGAATAATAATAATAATAAATAAATAAATAAATAAATAATGTTCCGTCTGGCCAGTTCATCGAACGATTTTGATCAGCGACGTGCGACGACGATTATTTCATGACGAAGATAAATCAAATTGTGTGAAAAAAAAAGATGCGAAAGATCGAGGAGGAAAAATGAATATTCGTTTGACCGGAAACTGTACGCGTGAGCTGTGTTTCGTCGTTGTTTAGAGGATATAGAAGCGAAAAGAGGATAATAAAAATTTATAATAGACGACGCGAGGTCGATTTAGCGAATTGGAGAAAATAAAACCCGCCTGTGCACTGTTTTTCCCCTTGGAGCGTCGAGAGACCTCGTTCACGAGAGAACGAGAGCCGTCTAAGAGTCAAACGACGATGATAATAAAAGAAAATGACAAAAAAAAAAGGAACGAAAAAAAATGTCTCGAAACGTCGATTAACGATATTTCGCAGAACACATTTTTCGTGATGTTCGTTTCGCAAATTTCGGCAAAATCGAAACTGACAGCAAAGAGATTCGAGGATGTTCCGGGGATTGAAAAAAAAACGCGACGACAGCTGCAATTCCAAAACGATGAAAACGGAATTTGAAAAAAATACTTTTATTCGTTGCGATTTTATCATGGGAACACCCTTAAATATATTCTGGCGAACATCGAGACAACGGACATGTCGGGAAACAAAAAGAAGGTAAGCGACGGACGAGGAATTACGAATTTTTCGATAGGCTATCGCGACGATACGAGATTACGAAAACGACGAACAGAACGTGGAAAAAATGAAAAGAAAATGGAAATGGACAATTCACAATATGACAAAAATACGTTTATTCATTGGTAAGTACATTGTTTTTGCGATCTTCAATGCAATGAAGTAATACATCTCGATTCGAACGATCTTTGAAAAGGGATCGCAATAATACTAGTGATAATAATAATAATAATAATAATAATAAAACAATCATAGTGTTCAACAGTTGTACGCACGAATATGAATAACTTCGTAAATTGCGTACGGATAATTACTCAGAGCGTAAATAATTCAAAGCGGAATGTATCACGAGGCGCAAACAATAATTGAACAACTGACTATATTGCGCCGGCCCTTAATTCATAAGACTCACATAACACTTAGTGACTAGATAATTACGTAGCACTTAATTCGTACGCGATTTAACGAAAATCGTGGCCGGCACGGTAATACATATTTTTTCAGCATAGTCAGCATTTAAATTAAAAACTAGGAACAGCTGATCGGAAGTACTCTCAATGGCCTTAATAGTTTTCTTCATTCCTTCGCTTCTTCATTTTTTTTCATCTTAGCTTCTTTCCCCATCGTCGGAAATGTTTGGTCCAAGGTCTTCGATCGGATTCAACGTTAATTTAGTGCGACTAAAACGCGATGAAACGAGTTTCATTAGAACGATTGAAAAATTTGAAAAAAAAAAAAAAGTTTGTATTTCGATGTCAACGATTCGCGGTTGGATGGGCGATGAAATTTCGAGTCGAAAAGTATTTTACCACTTTTCCGTACGACCAAATCGAGACGAATTATCGGTTGCCAAAGTTCGGGCCAATCGAGAGCGCGCGCTCCCCTCCGCGGCGCGCGCCGCGCGCTTCTCATTGGCCGAGCTGTATCGACCGATAACTCGACAACGCTTCGTCCGATCGAAAAGTGCTTATAGACTTTTCGACTTGCAATTTCATGCTCTATTTCACTCTCGAGTGACATTCGGTTTTGAGACACTTCGAATTTTTCGCTTTTTTCCTACATTCGATAATTACTCACCAGCGTATAGAGGAAAGTCTGGGCACGATCCTCGCCCAAGCTGGATTCTGCAACGCAGATTGGACCGCCCATGTCCTTGAATACCAGATCGTTTATCACCAGCGTACCGTCCTCGAGAATCTCGTAGCGAGGATCGTACACGTGGTTGACGATATTCACGCCGTTTATATCGATCCATCGGGTCGTCGGTCTCGGTGAACCTACAGCCTTGCAGGGCAATTCGATTTTCGATCCCAGATAAGCGAATGCGACTTCCATGTGCTGCGTTATTATCGGTTCTCGATCCAAATTGCACAAACGCGTGTTTCCGTTGTTCCCTGCGTGAAAAATCATCAAATCATCAATGAAAAACGAATGCTACTCATAATTGTTGGGAAAACCTTCTGTCAATCGAGTCTTTTTTTTTTCAAAAAACATTTCGGTCCAAAGATCATGAGAAAAGTGGAATTACCTTCGACGGTAATGACGGTCGTATTGTAAGATATATCGTCACCAGCAACGGCAATACAGTGAAGCGATCCTTCGTGTTTCTTGGTCGCGCAATCGATTACGTATTTAGCGTTGATCTGCGTAAGTTTCGCCGCGTCCAACGTTGACAAACGCGACGCCACGCTCTGCTTCATGAGCTGATTAATCTGCGAAAAAAAATTCAACGTGTGAATTGTTTGAAATTTTACGAATTCTTTTAGTGAAGAGGGGTGGGGGGAGGGTGCTATGGACCGGTGAGATGAAAATTTACGTACTTTTCTGTCCAGACTCTCGCCGGGAAGGACCCAATGAACGGTCCCTCCGGGATTCGACATGACGTTGCACGACAATTCGTACGATTGCCTAAACCGAATAAGAAAAAAACGTTGTTTATCCTCAATGCGATCGTGCAAATTTAAAAAATGGTCTAGTTTTCACGAAAATCTTGATATTTACCCTTCCTCGATCGTAACACCGTGACGAGATCCCTCCAGCTCGATCGTCATGAATTTCCTCAAAGTCCTCTGCAAAGATCGCTCAATATTAGTGGTTTTACTCGACAAAGGTAAGATTATTCTTCCGCATAATTATACGCGCGAATGTAAAATCAAAATTGCGTCATCGTGATATTTATGATCCCCGAATTGCGAAGGAAAAGAATCAAAGTGGAAAAGAATTGAATAAGCGTGACGAGCAATTTGAAATTGAAAATGGTACGAAGAACTCGAAATTCACATGGTGAAAGAAAAAAAGTCGCAACGAGCGCGAATTTGAAACGAAAATCTCGGCACCGCAGCACATTCCTTGACGAATCGTGGGAATACGAGCGCGAGTCGCGATAACGCACGTACACTCTGAAGTATTTCACTGCTTTAATACACCGGTGACTCAATCTCGTCACTGAAAAATCGAAAAGGTGCGCGAGATGGCTCTGCCTCTTTGCGATTTTTCAGAAAGACCGTAAAAAGGCATGATTATTATGCACAGTAATTTTCCGAAGCAGCGATACAGGGTGTCGCGAAACAGGACGTTGATAATTTACAGAGAGATTCAGGATGAAATTCCACGTCGAAATGTATTTTAGTATTTTTTCGTACGACGAAAACCTGCCGAGTTATCAATTGCCAAAGTTGGAGCCAGTCGGACGCGCGCTCTCCCCACTCCCGCGGCAAGCGCGCGCGCCCTATTGGCCCAACTACGTTTGCCGATAACTCAGCGGGGGTTCGCCGGATCGAAAAGTGCTCGAGGACTTTTCGACTTGAAATCTCATCCCTGATCGAGTATCAAACGATGGGTACCAAATTTTTCCGACACCCCGTGTACATATATGCGTGAATGATTATTTTTATGCATACCCTGCGCGACGGTTTTTTTTCTCCAATGTCGTTCGGTTGATCGTTCATGACGAGAGAATCGTCAGATTCGAGTTCCCGATCCTGCTGGACATCGTAATTATCAATTTTCTTCTTCTCGGTGAGTACATTGAGGAGGGAGGAGGTTACGCGTGCCGTCGTCGTATGGCAGTATGCCATCAACAGGATAATCCCCAGGAGCGAATTCACGAAATCTCGTTGCATCTGAAAGGAAAAAAAAACTTTTCATTTTTCCATTCCATTTACTACCTTTTTGCCAAATTAAGTGTATACTCTTTTTTTCATTCTCGTGTGCTTCCGGGGAGCAAAAAAAGCAGGATTGGATTTCGCGAGACAAGAATGAATAACTTTGCGTGAGAAAAAAAAAAAAAATGAAAAAATCGAGCGGCTTTGCGATCGATACAGGACGTCGAAATCTCGGTCGTTCACTCCGGAATCTCCGTTTCGCTGAGTCGTGAATTTGTTTCTTTTCTTTTTTTCTTCATCAAAGTCATCGACCTTGAAATCTAGGAGAAATCTTTTTTTCGCACAATGACGAAAATCAATACTCGCCAGCATTTAAACAAAAAAAAATTGCCGATCGTACGATGGAAATGTACACCCTGGAACCGCGTTACGCCTGAGTATTATTAAGATCGCGCCGGTTTTAAGGTGGTTCTCTCATCGAAAGTGTTTTCCTAAACAATCGAACGAGACTCGAAGAGCAGCTACGGGATATTAATGAGAAATTTTCCAACGCAATTTTCCTCTTTTTCCAGCTTTGAATCGTCAACGATTTTTTTTTTAATTATTCTAATTTTCACCGTTTAGTTTCGAAAACATATTATATATAATAATAATAATAATAATATACTTTTAAACTTGATACAAAAAAATAATACATCGGAAAAAACGTTTTATCAAAAATGTCGAATTTTCCATCGCTCCGCGAGAGAAATCATCCCCCCTTTCCCCCCAAAGTCGCGATGCGTTCGATAAAAGATACTTCCGTATCCTCTCGGTGAATCCCATTAAAACGTCTCGAGCGATCTTGCATCAAAGTCCCGAACCTGCCTCTCCAAATTTTCTACGATTCCCGAGAAGTCATTTTTGGCGAGACAACCACCTTAAACCTGTTCGTGACTCGAACGTGTCCGTACCCGTATCTTTTTATCGTTCGTGCTCGAAATGCCCTCGGGGGGTGGGGTTTTTTCCCTCGCCTATAGAATTTACACCAATCAATCCGATCATCAACATTTTTTCTTGTATATATATACGTACACATACATGTGAATGTATATATATATATATGTACATATATGGCCTTTATTACGAGCTATACAACTGTGTAATGATCTCGCATCCGCTCTCTCTCTCTCTCTCTCTCTCTCGTGACGTCTTTTCGGTCGGAACCGATTCAAACGAGAATCATCGTACGATCCAGTGATGCACAAGTAATAATGATCTTTTCCCCGTCCCTCTCCTTCCCTCTCGTCCCTCGGTGACTCACCACGTATCTCCCGCGTTCAGTGGATTTCAAGACGCGGTGAACGAGCGAGATATGAAAATAGCCGCAGTCACCGAAAGGAGCGAGAGACGACGAGCGAGATTAACATCGAGCTCGTCTGGAAGAGCTCGTCGAAGGAAAAGACTCGTCACTGCACATGTGCCAAGAGTCGTTCTCAATTATGTAATTCCGGCGAGCCCCCAGGACGAATCCGCGTGGAAAAATTCTGACGAGCCCCTGCTGGATAACGAGAGCACCATCGGACTCCGTTATCAGCCTCTCTCCCACTCTCTTCCCACGAAAATCCATCACATTTTTTTTTTCTTCTGCTTTTCTTATCTCCTTCTTCGTCTTTTCCCCCCTCTCGTTCATCCCAGTTGGTTCTTCCGAATTTGGGACGGTCCATTTCCGGTCTATGGCGTTCGAATTTTATCGCAGTTTTGCGATCAATGATTTACGATAAAAAAAACGGAGAGACTCTTCGAACTCGCGTTTTTTATTTATTTTTAATTCATTGGGTGGATGAATCATCGAAATTTTCGTGATTTTTCATTTGTGTGGTTTCATTTTTCATGCTCGTACACTTTATTCCGTGATTGTTCGCTGTTTGATCGCTCGTTTTGCGAAAAATGATGAAATTTTGACCATCAAAGTCCGGGGAAAGAGTGAGGAAGTTGGCGGTCTTTTTTCTATTCGCGTACGGTCGTGATCTCGAATTCCGGTCGAAATTTTGCTTCTCCGCTCTTGGGAGACACTGTTGATAGGGGGGAAAAAGGTCGGGAATTCCCTGTCAGTCTGTGCCCGACGTTCAGAGGAATTAAAAGACGAGAGAGATGAATGGTCTCCCATCGCGGAGACGTCTCCTCTGTTCGAACGATAGTTACGGTATTACGAGTTTCCTCTTAGCCAACTGACGTCATAGGCTAAAGAGCGATTAACAGTACGGTTTGAATCGTTCGGAACCGACGATGAGAGACGAATCTCGGTAATCTCGCGAGATGATAAAAAAAAACGAAAGGGAAATACATTTCCAAGATTTGAGACGAAAAGACGTGAATCTCCCATCATCTTTCGCGAGATTAATCCACTTCCCCTCCCTGATTTTCACACCGGCAGGGTGAAGTCGCGAGTGAGGTCGGAGAGAGGGGAAACTTTCTTTCGAAGGATATTCCAGCTGCACAAGCTCGATAAAACGAAAATGAAAAAAAAAAATGAAAATTGAAACCAATTGAGATAAAAAATTGATCTGGGAGAAATCGCCGAACGTCGCGAAAGTTTCGCACGATCTTTCCCAAGATTTTCGAATTTATCTCGTGCGAAAAAAATCGACAAAGCCGCATTTTCGCCGAAAGGTATTTTCGTACAACGGATGAGCCAAACTTTTGGTGATATTGGATGAAAAAATAAAAATGAAATAAGACAGAAGAAATAAAAAAGGGAATCCATCATTTTTCTTCGTGGAGAAAATTATACATTTTTTTTTCGCTCGTTCGAAATACACGAGGAGCGATTTGGGGCGAACATAAATTGCGCGTGCTCGGGCACGAGCCCCCACGTGTACGAAACTCGTGACCGGCCTGAACGTTTATTTGCAAAATTGTTCACGTCGTGACGTGAACAAGGGACGCAGCATCTTCCTTACGTCGAATTGAATTGAAATTGATGAAAAATGACGTAACAATAATCAGAGAAAATTTATCAGCGTCTTTTCCCTCACGAGGGTCTCCGTTTCGTAATAACGAGTCATTTTTTTTTCCAATGATGCAAAGTGTCATTTGTATTTCGTCATCGAATTTCCCGTATTTCGAGAACGATTTCGCAGAACGTCGCTTCGTTCGAACGAATCGAATTGAGTTCGCGGGGGTTTTGATTTAATTTAATTTTTTTCGAGAAATTTCAATACATCGAAAATTGAAAATGTCGTCCGAAAACGAATAAACAACGCCATCGTGGAAAATCCTCGAGTCGAGTTGAAATCGACTTTGGAATCGTTTTTTTTTTCAAAATTGATCAATTTTCAAATAATAATATCGAAAACAAATTCTCGGCAAAACAAAAAAATATAGCCCGCGAGTCGATCGATTTCGTCAGTAGGAAAAATTCGGAAAAGCACCCCCTGATGTGAAAAAGTTTGTTTCGTCGATTCGCGAGATGAAAAAAGATTCTCTCGACGATTTAATCGCGGCTGACTTTGATCGAATGCTTCTGTCAAAAAAATGGTGCAGTTTGTTCGAAAGGAAGCTTGGAGCGCGTTGTAAAACAATTTTCCAAAATTGTGCCACCTCACGTACGACTAATTCGATCGAATGACGAATTACGGATTTCCCTAACGATCGAGCCTGATTGAATTCATTATCGCAAGTCACGACAATTACTCGTGAAAATCTGCCAGATCTAATCGCGTGAAAAAATCTCGTCGAAAAAATTCGTAAATCTCGGACTAACGAGACGAAATTTATCGACGTTTCAATGACGTTTCAAAGTGCATTCGCGTGTGCGTGACACGTGGGTACGAGCACGTCTACGTGCAGCTCGGTATATGCTCGGTCGGATTTTTTTTTTTTTTTCGAATTCGTCACGTAGGCCACGAAAGACACTCGAAGGGGACGATTCCACGTTTGGTGCATTTTCCGAAGAGGGGGAGGAGAAGAAAAAAAAATAAAAAAAAAACGAGGAGGAGATAAGAAAAAAAGCAACGTAAATTCGACGTACCTCGGTTTTTATGATTGTTTTTTTTTTTTCACCATAAGCACCGTCAACTTGACGGAGAATGAATTTTGAAAAATTCGTGCACGCGCGAATGAGACGATGTTGACTTTTTCTTTTTTTTTCTCTCAAATTGACTCGAACGATGCACCATTTCTGTTGAGAGTCGCGCTTCGAAATGAGAAGACCGCTGAAAAGCGAGCGGTTTATACCACCGGAAAGACTCGATGATGCAATAGCACACTGTGGTGTAGGAATATTTTCGTGTGTGTGTGTGCCCAAGTGTGTGTGTCTTATTCACTCACACAGGCCTTTTTTCATACTTGTAACAGTCATTCCGTGCAAATACGACCTATGCACACGTCGTTTCGATTTTTGGAGACAAGCGAAGCTTCGCTCGAATTTTTTCGAAAATTCCGACGGAAAATTGTGGCCTCAAATTTCCAAACGTCGGTTCGTTCTCGCCTGAGTGATGGCGGAAAATATTCCGGATTTTGAGACACTCGGTGAGGCAAATTTGAAGAATTACCGGATGAGAATGTCGAATGCTCATTTTCGCTTTTGACAAAATGGAAAAACTGGGCCAGGTCGAAATAAATAGGCATTTTCGAACGGATTTTTGGATCGCGCAAGAAAAATATGAAGACCGTATCGTGATTCGAATTTGAGAAAGTGAAATCGCGGGGATTTCCAGGTGTAATTGTGATCCTGCTCGAAAAAATCGGGAACGATGGGAATTTTCGAAAATTCGTCGTAAAGAATGTTGAAATAAGTTCTTTTTTCTTTTCAGCGGACGTTTTTCGCTGCGATTTTTTGGAAATTCTCCGTCGAGAGTGCTGGCTCGTATTTTTCAAAAGTTTCCGGGATGATTTGCGATTTTTCGAGAAAATTTTCCGGTGGATCGACGATATTTCGTATTTCGATGATTTTACATTCAGTTGGGATGAAAATCGGTAGGGAGCGTCGTTTTTTTATGAAAACAAAAGTTGAAACCGTTGTAGGTCGATGAGAGCTGTACGTGCTCGTAAAATGATCGTCATTGGAGGGTTTGGGGGCTCGACCGATTGGCTCGAAAACACGCGCGAGACCGTGACATCAAAATGACGTATGACGTTACGTACACGCGTAAATTTACTCTGTACGTGTATAATACCATTTTACAATTGAGATGAAACGCAGGAGAGTGCAACGAGAAGGACGGAATCGTTTCAAAGACGAACGTGACTCTCTCTCGATCGCTCTTCCGTCATTCGTGCGTAAGAACGAGACGAGAGTGAATTAAAAAGTTGAGAAAAACGAAAAGTGTCAAAGTTGATTTGGGAAGCAAAAAAAATGGCAAAAATTTCATCAATACCGACAAATTTCCGGTTTCGAATCGGCGGATCGATCGAAAAATCGATCGAGATTTTTGTGAATCGCCGGTAAATGCATATGGCGCCCACGTTCGTACAGATTTATCTCATTGTTTATCTATTTTTTCCTCCACCTCGTCACGTGTGCGACAGGGCGATGAATGGAGGACCAACGAGATTTCTCTCGAGTATTCGCACCTGCGGTGAAAACCTCGCGGGTTAACATGGACCGAGCGACGATGCGCATCGAAGCGTATTTTTGTGGACGCGAAAGGGAAAAAATTTTCAAAGAAACGTTCATCGCGAGTTCGAGCTTTGTTTTTCCTTCAATTTTCATGAAATCGAAGAAAAATCGTTCGCGGAAAGAAGACGGCTGGCTGCGGACGAATTTGATCAATTTTTCAAAACGACAAGATGCCTTTTCGAAAAATTCTTTTCCCTGTCGTATCCGTCGCATGCGACGTTTTGAAAATCTTCAGATTCGAGGTTCGAAAAACTGCGGTATCTCGCAGCATCCCATCTCGCAATGACTCGATCAAATGAACTACCGTGAAAGAAGATGCTGGAGTATGTCGCTTGAGTGCGATTGAAACACGCGTGGGAATACGAATTTTTGATAATTTTCGAAAATTTAAAACAATTCCGTTTATTCAATCGTTCCTCAGCGGGATGCTGGAGATTTTCGAGAGATTTCTTTCGGAACGATGAGTGGTAAAAAAAAGTGTACGCCGAGGGAAAAAAGAACGCAAATTCGAAAAATCAAAGTCGACGGTTTAGTGGCTTTTTTTTTGTGAAACTCACCTTTGCGGCGTTTGTCGAAAATGTTCACGATTGGATACGAAAAAACGATCGATCTTTCCTTTCGTCTTTCGATGGGGTGCGTTGGTTTTTGGGTTTTCGATTCCTCGGGAATCCACCTTGTTACTTTGACAAAGTCGAAACAAGAACTGATATTAAACGGGTGTCTATCGGCACCTTTATATACGATTGAAATGCAACAATCATTGTCCCAATTCGCGATTGGCCAGTCAGAACGAAGAGTGGGGATGTCGATGTTAAACGCTGTCCAATTGAGAGTTTTGCTCACGTGGTCAAGAGGGCGGACGGCGGGGGCGCGCGCGCGCCACATCTGCATGCTCCACGATGACTTTTTCCTCTCGTTCCTCATCTTCTTTTCCCTCTCATCTTCCACCATGCACGATGGGGCAAAAATTGCCACTACCTGTGTGAAACCTCTTTGAAAGAAAACACCATTATTTTTCTTCGTCTCGCGGTAATTGGTTTATTAAAATGAAAGAGGGGCGCGTACACCTCATCTCCCGGTTCAAACTGCCACGTGCACACCTCTGGCATTTCCGGCCGTGGCTGGACCAGAATCTGTCATGACATTCCAGCATCCCAGGGCAAAACGATGGAGCGCCTCTTTTTTTCATTTTCTTCGATAAAATTCTGCTTAAAATAAACAAAAAGACGATGGAACTTTTGGAAATATTGAAAAAAAGATTAATGAATATTTTTATTTTTATTTTTTCAAAATATCAATGACGCCGTAAGATTTTGAGACATTTAAACAATAACGACGCTAATGGCGCGTATTCCGTGGGCGATCGCACTGAAAAACAATACGAAAAAATTGCCAATGTGGAGACAAAGGAGGTCTGGGTTTACAATCGTGATAATACGAAAAAAATACCCCCCCCCCCTTCCGGCGTTATAGACGCGTGAGCGAATTTTCAAAAGTATTAATAACGATACGTGCTATTCATTCCAAATTGTCTCATTGGCATGAGATATCTGTGTGCACGACGATGTGTGACATGAATGTCCGTTCGCGTGACAAATGAGACATTTAATCGAAAAATATCGACGAATATCGATAAATTGCTAAAATGAAGCATTGAATTCATATTCCGGACCATATTAGTACGCGGTTCGTTGAAGTTGTAAATATTGAACTTAAAAAGACGGGACGGCGCCTCGGTGGCGAAAAAAAAGAAACGGTTAAAAAATGATGTCCCTTTTGTACTAATATTTAGTAAACGGAAGTCGCCGAAAAGAAAAAATCAATATTAATAATCCGTTTTGCGTCATTTTTCTGCATAATTTGATTCGAAATGAACGCGTTTGTAATTCCCCCTCGATTCCGCGTTTAATTTTATCTGCTTGCCATTCAAAAAGTTTCGTTGAAATTCTCGACGCAATAGCCCCGAAAACACACCTGCGTTATTTCTCGTCAATAGCACGATTAGTTCTTCGTCGATGAATTCTCAAAAAATACATTTATCTCCGCACTTTATTCGATAATAGAGAATCTTCTCGATGATTGTTGTCGTTTTATTCGTCTCCGGATTGGTCGGTGAAAAATGAAAGTTTTTTTGCGTTTTCTTACTGAAATTTCGAGTTTTCGCGGAAAACTCGATGAGTTTTGTAATCGGCGGAGAATTTGCGATGGGATAGGATGTTGAAATATCGAAAATTCGAAAAAGAACATTTTCGTCATTTTTGACCACTTTTCCAGAATCGTCGAAAAGTCGAAATTTCAAACGGCCATAACTACGCTTTGAATCATGCTACATACATTTTTTGGGGGTGTTTTGAAAAGCCCTCGAGTAGACTTAAAAAATGGTGAAAGTTTTATGGTGATAGCTAAATTCCTTCACCCTCAAAATCGATGTTGAAAATCGGCGAAAAAAACGCAAAGGGGTATGTATGGGAAAATTGGCGAAAATCGGTGGTCCTACTTTAAAAATCTGCCAAAAATCGAAAAATTCAGATATCTGGACAAACCAAGCGGCATTTTGAAGCCTCATCAATTACCAAGAGAATAAGCACAAGTCGGGGTGCCCATCTCGAACGAAAAAAAAATGGCGAGCCTTTTAGTGAACCGACGCAATCCGGCAAAAATGGCGAAAAATTTTGGATTCCAAAAAAGATTTTTAATGGTCTATATCGATGTATTTTTTCCCGCTGATTGCGAAAGACACCGGTATTTCATCGAAAACCCAATATTTCGGTCCGAAAATGCAATAATACGGATTTTATCAATTAATCACTATTTTTTCATAAAGATATCGAGTTTCCAAAAAAAACTCGGTGGATTTCGTAACCAGCAGGAAATTTTCGATCGCATAAGCTCCGGAAGGATTGAAAATTTGACAAAAAAAATTTCGACTCATTTTTCGCCTCTTTTCCAGAATCGTCGAAAAGTCGAAATTTCGAATGATCATAACTTCCTTCCTAATGAAGCTACATAGATTTACGTAGAATCTACATAGAAACGACGGCTACAACAATTTCTTTCTTACCGACACGGGTTTCCAGCAGTTTCCCCGTGCCCCTTCTACGAAAATCCAAGAGATGCAGAAACGACACCGTTGAGTCTTCTGGCACAGGAAATACAGGTGAATTATTAGGAGTGCGAAAAAAAGGACTCAAATTTATGCGCAAATATTTCATCAATCGTGAGTATCCGTTTCACACAGAAGCTTCATATTTTGGCAGAACCTTTCACGCGTGAATGCGATTATATTACCTCATTACACCTTCGTCCACAAAATTCGTTAACTTTGATTTCGTAGATATTCAACTTTTACCCCTTTCCAAAATAAATTTCGAGTGTTCAAACAGCAGGTTCCATTTTTAAACCTTACAGTACGAAAAAAAACTTTTATGCGATCTCACAGAATACCTCGAGATAAGCTTTTAAACAACAACAGCGTTTCTAAAAATCCCCGTATACTAATTGTCCTGAGAGAATGATTATTCATCCCCTCTTTCAACCCTTGCAAGCCCAGACACCCTCAAATACGAGAAACCTCGATCGACGATCAATTTTTGTTCTCAGACGATCGCCGAGTATCGCGCGGAAAATTGCGCAACATTGCGCAATTATTCATTTTCGAATTCTCGGTATTTTGGCAGCACTCGAGCTGTCTCGAGCTGTTTCGTCTGTCGCGAAGCTCGAAAACAGTCCCTGCACTCGAAAGTTGTGTGATGACTTTCAGTACCAATTTACACAAGAATTAATAAATCGGTTTCTACCTCTCTCCCTCTCTCTCGCTCTCTCCTCGATCTCTCGTTTTCCCTCGCGACCCAAACGGAGCATTCCTCGATTTTTAGGGACTCGGTCAGGCCCTTGGCTCCGTGTGTGTCGAGCAGCAGAGTGAGAGAAAACGAGAGGGAGGAAGAGCTCAAGATCGAGCCTGTTTAAAATATATATGTATATATATATATTGCCATCTCAGCTTCAAGCTTCTCAAATCTTTCACCGAAGACTTCCTGGAGGTCGAGGTCCACTCGTGACTCATCCGTGCGCGCCATTGCCCATTGAGACTTTTACGAAATGATCCGTGTAGACGAGGACCATGACGTTTGAGAAAAAAAAAAGAAACAGCAGCCCCGATCTTTCCCCAAAAAACGCCTTCCACCCACCGATTTTTGTCAATGATTCGACGAACGAGACACGTATAATGGACCATCGCGAGACTCGCGACGATTTTCGTAAGATTCGAAATAAAGAATCGATCGATTTTCCTCGCTCTCTGAGAGACCTTTTCTCTCTCGTGTTTTTTTTTCTCTTTTCGTGGAACTTTGAAAAAGAAATTATCGTCATCGAGGAATCATCGGTGTTCCTCATGATTCTCGGAAACTTTCTGTATACCCGAAGACTCGACGTCGCTCGACGCGGATGCTGGAAAAAAAAAGAGATGAGAACAAAATTCGTCACTTTTGACCCTTTTGACGTACAAATTCTCCAGTATCGTATAAAATACTGTGTGTGTGTGTGTGTGTGTGTGTGTGTGCTGGTATTTTTTTTTCTCAGTGATGGGTATGGTTTTATTGCGTTATTGACCGAGCAGTCTCGTTGTCTTTTTTGTCTAGCTTTCTAAACGAATTTAAAGACGAAGAGACGAGAGGAGAGAATTTTTTTTTTAGAGCTACGCTTTCGGCAATTGCATATTGCACGTTCGCAGCCACTTTTCAACCCAGAGTCCTCGATATATTCTCCTTTTACTTTTACCCCGTGATTCGAGTCTCCGCGACGTCCTGCATTAGGGTGGATGAAAGGAAGAGCATCTTTTTCATCTTGATGTACCGAAAAATCGATCGCTCGTCGTCTCAAGAAACACCAGTCGACGTTGAGAGGTCCCTCATTGCGATTTTATTTATCGCTAACCCCGGGGTTTAGAAAAAGTTGCGCAACATCATTTTGTAGGAAATTTGACGCTCTACAAAAAAGGTCCTTTGCGTTTAATCGATGCGACTCACCGTTCGAGAGTTATTCGAGCAGGTAGCGAGCAATGCATTTTTTGGAGTATCAGGAAGGAAAAATAATCGAACTTTTTTTGCCCACCCTTATGTACGCACTTTGCGGGAGTGGCGAAAGTCTGCAGGTGGATTTGAAGCAAGAAATAGTACGAAAAAAGAAAGTAAAAAGGAGGTACGAAAAAAAAAATTGTTCCGTGTACAAAAAAATGAAAAAGTCACGCTAAAAGGATTCCTTCTACGTTTTATCTCGGTCCAGGGCCAAGGATGTTCCTGAGGTGCGTCGCAGACAAAAATACGCTCGTGAAAAGAAAAGAAAATCGATTTTCACCTTGGTCAGAGTACCGCCAAGATTCTTAATTGTTCATGAGGATGATAAAGGAGAAGAATGATGGGAAATTAATTCGCGCGATATGGGAAAAGCGGTGGGATAATGAGACGAAATTATGTCGTCAATTGCGTCAATAACGAGGACTTGTCTCTGACAGGTTTGCTGGTATATGAGTGGATCCCACTGTGATGTAATCTGGAGCCAGCATCAATTTACCATCAGTGAACTTTTGATAATCAAACGGGCTATTCAGTAACGAGAATGGAGGCGAATTGAGGAAAAATCTAACGACGTATAAAATTGAGTGATTACCGAAAAAAAAAAAAAAATCGACGATCAACAAACAGCTCGTAACACGAATTAGAAATTCAATATATTTTGAATAACTCCCGAGCTCTACCCTCGGTATTTCGCGAATCGAAAAATCAAATTCAAAGAATTTCGATGCGACTTTTATGCGATTTGAAAAATCAACAAAATGGTCCTTTTCCAAAGGATCTTTTCGAGGGAAAAATTCAATATATTCCGGGTTGGAAAAATTTTAGCCACGTTTTCGACCATCCCGGTGTAATCCCCTCAAACTCGCGCACCCTTTAAACGTGCCAGGGTGCGAGGCTCAGACGGGCGAGTCGATTTATGTTTTTTCAACGATTAAAAAATCTGCCTCCATCTTTTTCGAACTCGCATTTCGTTCTCGAACCTTCGGTGAAGCTGGAGAGGTATGGAGCGATGAGAAAGGAGGAGAAAATAAAAAATCCTCGCTGTGCAAATAAAATATACCCTCGTGTGGCTCGCGCAGTGCCGCACTTGGTCCCAAAGTGTTTTATACTTTGACGTCGCCGGCGAGTATGCGGAGGACCATCGACTGACGAGATGACGGAAATTCCACGAACATCTTCCAGTGTACAGGGTTCGTTTGAGGTCATACGTCGTGGTTCGTGTTAAAATTGAAAAAAAAATGACAGAAAAAAAACGACGAAGAAGGAAAAAGGAAATGAGAAAAAAATGGTTGGAAGCGTGGCGAGATTAATCGTCTCCGAGGCGGGCATTTAAACGATCAAACTTTTTTCGAACTTTTGAAGTTTACGCAACCGGAGATTATGTCGCCGGTGAATTATCGGGAGAAAGACGCGATCTCAGTATCTTACGCGCGAGTGAGTGTGAAATATACAGCTCTCTCAGACACGCACACCGTAAAACACGTATGCACAGCGAGTCTGGTCTCGTTCGAACGCGATTTTCCAAAATTTTCAGATTTTTCGAACTTTCGAAATTTTTACGAAATTTCCGCACCCTCGTTCTTTGGAAAAAATCCCAAAACCGGTTGAATGAATTCGCGTAATTCGGAATTTCGTGTCATCCGCGGGTACCTTTAGGATTTTAGCGTTCCAGAGTCGAGAGAAGCGATTATATTCGGAAGATGCTGCGAAGACGAAGAGGAATATAATCGATGAGAATAATCGTTATTTAACGACCACCGTGCGGTCCTCCTTTTTCTCATTTTGTCGAGCGATACGCTATATTGGTGTCCCACTGACGTGTTTCCTGTTGTATCGTCAGAGGAGGAACGTTAATTTATCAGACGAAAAAGACTCCCCGATGGTTTTAATAATATTATCCTCGATTAAACGTTTTAGGCCGGACGAAATTGATTATTATCAATGAAACTACGAGTGCCAGTGTCATTCAAAGATATCGTGTGTTAAATGTAGTATCAAGCGGAATTGAGGTGGATTTCATATTTATATATATCAATATATATATATATGATGATGATGATGATGATGGCTAAAATAAACGGGGATGAAACAAGTCTGATCTTGCTTTTTCGCAGCTTCCTCTCCCATCTCTACGGTTTCCTCTCTATCAATCTCTTCATTTATAATCCACGTTTCCTTCCTCGTTTTTTCTAGCCGCTTCTAGAACGATGTTCAATTTTGCCACTTATTTTACGTACGTGTACGTGCGTCTGGACCAACCGAGCAGCTTCATTTTTTCACACACCCACAATCGCTCGAACACACGTGGCTGTCCCTCGTTATTTCTCTTTGCTTTTACGTCACTTTTCTCGAGAATCGAATGGAAAAAAATGGCTACAAAAAATGCACCGAAACGAAGATTCTGTGGGAATTTCAAAAGATATTTTGCAGGCTTCGATGTTACAAAAATAAATCGTGAAACGTCGTTTTATCGTTTTGGAGGTTCAATCCTGACGCGAGATGGAGATGCATTGAGGTTTTCGCTAGATTGGAAAAGAATCGTCGGCGATAACAGCGATAACAGCGATAACAGAAAAGCTCTCGACCGATCGTTGAGAAAAATTCGTCAACTTTTTTCGAATTTTCATCATCGTTTCGTCATTTTTCATCATTTTTTCGTTATTCTGAGATTTTGGGCTAGTTACGAACCAAAACGCGGAAAAAATGAATGTTTACTCCGAAAATCGAGTACAAAATGAGTTTCCTACGCGAGAATAATGAGTTATCTTGTGTAAAATAATAATTTAAAAAATTCTGAATGCACTCGCGCCTCTTTAGCGAAGTACTTGAAATTCTCGTTCGATTTCGGTTTTGTTGAGATTGCACCGGATTGCAGCCTCGCGCAAATTAAATACAAATTTATTAAACGGCTGTGAGTTATACGTATACAAATATAAATATATGTCGTTTGACAGAAGAAGCTCTCGTCAACGTTGCCTTAATTCCCTCTTCGTTCAATTCGTAGAAATAATTGATAACGTGACGTATCGAACGTTTCGGTTGCAGTTGAGCAGAAGTCAAGTTCGAGAAGTACTTTATTTTAGATACGAAAAACCCTCTCTTCTCCACTGTACACTATACGTCTTTTTTGCTCTATCGTCAGTGTCAGAATTTAGGCACGATATTTTATCATCGTATCTCGAGCGAGATATAGACAGAAAAAATGTGTGTGTGCGGGTGTGTGAAAAAGAGAGAGAAAGACCGAGAGATAAAGAGATGGGAAGGAGCTCGAAAAGAAAAGGGAGTGAAAATGATAAGATAATTACAAGCCTGCGTTGGGAATTGTGGAAAGATAAGGGCTGGAAAAGTGTAATCTTTTTTTCTATCCTTTTCCAAATGACTCGCTGTAACATAAAACACTCCATCGAATGACTTTTCATTACGAAATCTCGAGGACCGATGGTATGCACTGTGAAATCGTCTTTTTTTTTTTTCATAATTAGTACAAAGGCCTTGGATTCAAAGTTTGTGTCAAGCCGAGGAAGGACAAATTTTTATTTAATTTTAAACGATGATATTATTGTATATTTTGAAAACATAATTGTGTTGTTTTTGAGTTTGCGAAAAACAGTATAGTTTTTTCATCGAACTTTTATTTATAGTCGCTTCGAGCGATGCTTTTGAATCTCTCGTACTGCGCGCGATTAAATACATTTGAATCGTACGAGAAGCGCCATCCAGCGAACAAGTTCCTCATCTCCCCTCCAGAGAGAACAGATTTCTGCTGTATTGACAGCTGAACAGGAAGATTTTGCAATATATATCGATCGATCGTGGTTTTGCAGGAAAAGAAAATTCGCATTTGAAAAGGAAAGCAGAATTCTGCTTTATCGACAGCTGGACAACGAGATTTTGCGATATTTATCGATCGAAGGTAATCATTATAAAATAGCCAAGATCGTAAAATCATACAAATACATAAACTTTTATTTATAGTCGCTTCGAGCGATGCTTTTGAATCTCTCGTACTGCGCGCGATTAAATACATTTGAATCGTACGAGAAGCGCCATCCAGCGAACAAGTTCCTCATCTCCCCTCAAGAGAGAACAGATTTCTGCTGTATTGACAGCTGAACAGGGAGATTTTGCAATATATATCGATCGATCGTGGTTTTGCAGGAAAAGAAAATTCGCATTTGAAAAGGAAAGCAGAACTCTGCTATATCGACAGCTGGACAACGAGATTTTGCGATATTTATCGATCGAAGGTAATCATTATAAAATAGCCAAGATCGTAAAATCATACAAATAAATAAACTTTTATTTATAGTCGCTTCGAGCGATGCTTTTGAATCTCTCGTACTGCGCGCGATCAAATATATTTGAATCGTACTAGAAGCGCCATCCAGCGAACAAGTTCCTCATCTCCCCTCCAGAGAGAACAGATTTCTGCTGTATTGACAGCTGAACAGGGAGATTTTGCAATATATATCGATCGATCGTGGTTTTGCAGGAAAAGAAAATTCGCATTTGAAAAGGAAAGCAGAATTCTGCTTTATCGACAGCTGGACAAGGAGATTTTGCGATTTTTATCGATCGAAGGTAATCATTATAAAATAGCCAAGATCGTAAAATCATACAAATAAATTTGTCGAACTGCATAAATTTCGAATAATCTCATTCTCGCGAATGAACAACGAATATGCAATTAAACTGATTGATCAGGTGTTTATCTTTTGTTTGTCCAAGCCCTGACAAACTTGCTGTCTCAGTTGGTCGTTATTGATAAAGTCATCAATGGTATATTTAATCGAAATAATCCAGCATGATCACGAATAATAAATTTTTGAAAAATATTCATTCAAAACGTCCAAAAATTGGCGAGGATTTTTATCACGAGTGTCGATACGTGCCAGCTGCGTTCACCAATGAAAACGTAAACTTGTAGAATAAAAGTAAAATTTTTTCAAAGCCATTCTAAATGACATTAGCGTGTCTGACAAGAATCAGAAACGACCAAGTCGAAAGAATGCTCCAGAAACAAACAATGTGACACGTCTCGCATACAGATTGCTTGTGAAAACTTATCTGACCGAAGAATGACACTGATTTATCGCACATTTAATGAATCAGCATTATTCCCCTACCCTCAAACAATATCGACCTCCCCATCAAATTTCAATAACCATTGCAGATTTTTTGAAATTTTTCTTTCACAGAATCCATCGCGAAAAAAAAACCTCGTCGACATTATCCCTCGCAGTTTTTCAAAAACAAAAAAATCAATGGATATCCTGATATTCGGAATTAATTTTCACCTGCATAAATCGCTAACAGGAGTACAATTTTCAGTTGATTTTCAAACACGAATAATTATATTTTAATCACGTATTTAGATACGCGAAATAATCTCTAGTGCAAAGTACCATGCCGTAATAGGCACGACGCGGATTTTGAAAAAAAAAAAAAAAAAAAAAACGAAACGCCACGTCGGGTCATATCAGCATTAATACGATAGTTCACTCACGCGACGTTGAGAATTAATGTCCCCGGTTTAACGATCTTGTACACTCGTACAGATTGTTTATTTTATTTTTCACTATTTTTTTTTTTTTCATCTCCGTACACATCAAGCACGTTGCAGATTGATAAAACGTCAGTTGAACGAAAAATACTCACACCCACGTGCGGGACGATCGGCGAACCTGTGAAACAGGTTGGGTCACAACGTGGCCAATAAAATGTCGTAATCGAATCGAAATTCCGAATCTGGTGACTGCACGCTCGAATAAATCTACGCTCATTTAATATGTTTATCTACGAGAAATTCTATCGATTCTTCGGGCAGCATCCAAAAGGCTTACGATTCGAGTATAACTTGTTTATTATTATTATTATTTTTTTTTCGAATATTCAATCCGTCACGACACACACGTGGCATTTTTAATATTTACGGTTAATTAGTTACGGCCTCTCAATAAAGAATGATAAATAAAAAAAATAAAAATAAAATAAATGACAATAGAGAATTACCAATTTCATTGGAATACTGTGAAATTAGACACCGAATTTTTTGAAAATTGACTTAATATTCATCAAACCAGTAAAGATCATCGCGACGGTCGAAAAATAAAAAAAAAACAGAGTAACTTTTGTTCTCGCCCATTGTTCGTGCGGGGATTTTTCTTTTTTGGAGCAACAAATGACGATTTAAATTTGAATTGAAATAGGAAAATTGCGCGCGGGAAAGAGAGTGCGACGAGAGCGTGACGTTGCTTGGGGATTAATAAATAATAAATATACGAGAGCTCAGGTGTGCCAAACACTCGCTGGGAATATTTGATATTGCAGTCGAACGCAATCTGCGTTTGACACACTTATTATATTGCACATGCACGCGTATCTGATAAATCAGGAGGCGAGACCGAGTCTGTCTCGCGATACTCGATCTGCACGATCGTCGAATGTGCACGAAAGTGTTCTTCCTTCCTCTTTTCCACGTGGAAACGTATAAAGTCCCCTCGTCTCGCCTGGCGACTCAGTACCATCGTGTTCCTTAATCATTGGACCCAACGTTCACTCCGGAGACGACCAGTCGGGTTTTTACCGTCGCGAGGTGCGCTCGCTCCGATCGTTCGATCGACCGAACGTTTTACCGATAACCACGTGGTCCAAACAGCATCTCTCTCATCTCGATCGTCGCTGGCCAGTTTCCCTCGGTTTTTACTTCTCCGAGACCGACTCGGCATCGATAAAAAATCATCACGTGGTCCACGGTACGAAAAAATGACGATAAAACACCTTGGGAAGATCGTTTTATCGATCTTCGTGACGATTTCCTGGCTGAGCGGTGACCGCCTCGTCAATGCCGCGGAATCGTTGTTGACTCACGTGAAAAATGGCACTCTGGAAGGTACCGTCATGAAGAGCAGAAACGGCAGGGATTTCGCGGCCTTCAGGGGCATCCCTTACGCACAGCCACCCGTCGGCAAACTCAGATTCGAGGTGAGACTTTTGAGAATTTTTTCGCCGCCATTTCCAGCGTTTCGCGAGGCTGGAAAAGTCTGGAAATAATCAATCGTACCTGGATACCGGAAACGGTGAAAAAAAACTTGTTTTTCTTTTCTTTTATTTATGGGAAAAATTAAATATCGAAATTTTACCTTTGCAATTAACGTAAATCTTCCGTCGGTCCTTCTGCGATCGAGGAAATACGAAATTAATTTTTTTTTAACGTCAATCGGACGGAATTATTTTTTCCAGTCTCGACATTTTCGTTTTATCTTAATTTTGATTGTTTACAAAGTGTGAATAGACAACGTGATCATTTTCATTGCAAAAAAAAATACTCCAGAGGCAACCGCTCGCGATAATCGAGTCGCATTTTACATCGAACGCGACTTTGACATCGTACACTCGACTTTTATAAGTGCACGCCTCGAAGGCCATTTGGAAATCGTCGGAACCTGCCGGTGCAGTCTTTGCTGCGATAAGCGCGTTTTAGCACAATTTTCGAAGATGATTGTTTTTTATCTCGGAACGTTTAGTGCTCAGTTTCGGACGCATGATTCACTCTGACGTCCATACGGTTTCGGAGACGTTTTTTTACCGCGAAAAACGACGATAATGGAATTGTCCGCTCACCGGTAATAACTCGTACATTATTCATTTTATCCTCCCATCGACGTTGATTTACACATCGGGAATCCAGAGAAAAAAAAACATCGATACGAACGCGAGACTCGCAGTGTTTTCCATCATCGTTAATATCGTTAATGATGACAATTTTCCAAAGTTGCATCATGAAAATTGTCAGAGTCTTCATTAAAACAATGAAATTAATATCAATGGGAATAATTCATAAACTAGTGATTTTAAAATATATACTCTGGTGGAGAATTTGAAAAAAAATCGTTCAATCTTCTCTCAACTCGATAAATCGATGTCGCGTTTTTTAGTTTCTTTTTTATCCATGCAGACTCGATGGATTTCGAAATTAAGCTCGATATTTCGAGATTATATGGGGCGAATAATCCGGCCTTATTTTATCCTCGTTGTATGCACAGCTGCGTGGACGATGGAAATGATATTTTGCCACGATGCCGACGAGCAGCTTGTGGCTCGATTGGAAGAACGGAAATTTCGGATCTTTTCGACCGTCAAAAATTTCAAAAATTTCGTAACGCTGCTTTTTTTGTTTTACACAGCCTCCGAAGCCATTCGACTCCTGGACCGGGGTACGTTCGGCGAAGGAAGATGCTGACATCTGTACTCAACGTAATATCTACACGCACGACGATGAAATCGTTGGCGTTGAGGACTGCCTTTATCTCAATGTTTACAGTCCGATATCGTCGTCGTACGAAATCGATGCATCCCGAAGGAATCATCCGGTGATGATTTGGTTCCATGGCGGAGGCTGGGTCACCGGTGCTGGTCACTCGGCGTTTTATGGACCGACGTTTCTTCTCGATCACGATGTCGTTCTCGTAACCGTCAACTTCAGGCACGTCTTGAATGAGAAAAAAATGTTTTTTCGACAGGCTTAGGAGGCATTCGGCATTAATATCGATCGAGATGACTCCAACTTTTCTTGATAAATCTTCAAGCTGAATAGGAATTGCGTTGTGATGTTAATTTTAATTCTAATGCTTTTTTTTCCTGACTGTGACGATGTAATTTTGAGTAGAAATTCCGAGATGCACGAGCGTCTCGAAGCTGAGTGATAAATGCAAACTTTTTATGAACCGAGCCACGTATTTTTACTGGGCAGTAAAACGAAGGCGTTAAACGGCAATTCCTTTCCTTTTTCAAGCTTACCGTTGCGCTCAAAGTCTCGGGAAGTTTTTCTTCCGATTTTTAATTTGAAAAAATCGTACACTCTGCGAAAATGTTTACGAACTATACGAACGAATTCATTTTAGAAGAGGATCGTTATTCTTTCGTTTTTAACCGGAAAAGAAAAAGTGAAAAATGGTGAAAAAAAAACAGTAAAAAATGCATGAAGAAGTGGATTTTTTTGTTCACTGGAGAATAAAAGGAAAATTAATGCGACAGATTGGGACCACTGGGATTCCTGAGCACGGAGGATCTCGTGTCTCCTGGCAATCAAGGAATGAAGGATCAGGCCCAATCCATCAGATGGGTTCACGAAAATATCGCTTCGTTCGGTGGCGATCCTAACCGCGTTACGATCTTCGGGGAAAGCGCCGGTGGAGCCAGCGTTCACTATCACATGATCAGTCCTCTGTCGCAAGGTAAAGAGTGAAATCCATCCGTCTCTCTCAATGCCTCTCTCTCAATGCCAAGTATAATATTTCTTCTGGAACGAATTATACATTTGAAACAAAACGCCCGCAACTTTCACGATCCTCCAAAGCTTACAATACACCGAGAAATCGCCATCTAAGAATTCAAGTTTATTCCGAATTAAAAAGTTACGCGATTGGTTTGTCAAAGATTTTTGGAAAAAAAGTTTTTTAAATTGCATCTCAGAGACACTGGCCTTTTTTTTTATCGTTCATCAAATGCAAAATGGCGTATTAATCGGGCGGAATTCGAAAAAGCGAAATGTAACGTGCCATTTTTCATTGCATAATCGGGATGTTGACTCGTGAAAAAATTCCGGTATTGAAACAAGCATTTTCCCGCGTCGATCTTGAATTGAAGCTCTGGAATTTTATCAAAATTAAAAAAAAACAATCAACGTATTAATTCTACACGAAAATTGGATGAGTTTTTCGAATATCTGTGGAACATTTTTTTTACGTAATAATTTGATCATGAATGTTTAATTACTCGAAATTTATTCGAGATTCATTGCTAGTTTTTTTTTTCAATCTCCGCTTGAAAAATACACGCTGGTCGAGGAGACTCTCGGAGATGAATACACGGTTAAGCGACACAACGACACGCGAACGACGTCCGTGACTTTGCGATGAATTTATTTAGCTTTTTTTTTCATAATTATTCCTATTCCGAGATTCGTTGTTATTCGTCGCAATTATCGGAGCGCACGGAAAGGCGATTTGTTCGTTGACAACGCGCAACTTTTGCTTGCAAATTTTCCGACGGATGTGCGCGTGTCTCGCAGGTCTTTTTCATCGTGGAATTTCGCAAAGCGGGACCGTTTTGTGCCCCTGGGTGTTGACCAGGCCCGGAATCGCGAGGAAACAGGCCGACAAACTCGGCAAACTTCTCGATTGTCCCACCGGCGGATCCGCCGATCTCGTCGACTGTCTGAGGACCAAAGATGCTGCGGATATCATCGGCACGGATCGAGCCTTCCAGGTGTGTAATTACACTTTTGATACACACGACAAGTACACGTTGTTTTTTTTACGATTAATTCAACTTGGAGTACCTGCTCAATGGAGACAAATCGGATGCTGGAGTCACGTCAAAATTTCGATTTTTTTTTTCCAATTCCAATGAGAATTCCAACTCGAAACGGTGGACTACTTTTACTTTCGGAAAATTATTATTATTTTGAAAAAAAAGCGAAGGAAACAAATTTAAAAAAATGTGTATCGAGTTTAATGCTCGAAATCGATGTATTTTAATGACAAATTGAGAAATCGTCGAGTCAATTGGCTTCTGGAAAACTCGGACGACCCAAATAGTGGATAAAACTCCGGGGGGAATTTTATTGAGCGGAAAATTTCGTAACCGATGCGAATTACGCGCGAAAGTCGATCAGGGAGCCTGTGGGCTTTGCCGATCGCGCACCGATGCCTTCGCGAAATATTCTCGTGCAACATTGTAGCGCGAGGATTAAAAAAAAGTGGCTCGCGATTTCGTAAATAACGAGACGCACTGCGGAACAGTGTCACAATTTTCTTTACACGCGATGTACGAGGAAAAGCGAATTAGTCGTCGTTTCAACGTCGTTAAAGAGAATTACGATGTACAAACCACCGATCGTACGGGAAACGATGATTTGTAATTCCCTCATTCGCGAGGGAAAATCTCGCTCGATTATTCATCGATGCGATTCTGAGCTAAAAAATCACTGAAAATATTGCATAAACGCGCCCGTACGATGTACACAGAGGCAATCGGAGCAGCGGGAAAAATTGCAATTTACGTTTACCGCGAGTGTGTTTATTCCGTCGTACAACCTGTCAACGTAAGACGCGACGAAAGAAATCGCGGTAATGAGGCAAAATGGAGCAATAATTTTTTTCTTTCGATCCTTCGATCTGGCGGAAAGTCATCGTAAATAAGTGAAAGTTCGAACTGATATTGGATATATATTTATATCGTCGATTCGATACGGTGAATTATTCGGGAAATTAAGGACATATCTCGTAAAAAGAAAATCATTGATTTGTCGCTGCTGTTTATTTCGGATTTATCTGAGGAAGTATTGCATTTTAAAAACAGGTCTTCGATTACTGTCCGATGATTCCGTTCAGACCAGTGATCGAGCCCGATCATCCGGGGGCTTTTTTGAACGAGGAGCCGGCGCGGTCGTTGAAATCCGGCAAAATGGCGGATATTCCCTGGATGACTGGGATAACGTCGCACGAGGGTGCCATCAGAGTCGCTGGTGAGGAAGTCATTGTTGATTTTCGAAAAATTTTCGAAAAATAATCATTGGGAGCGATTTTTTAAGACGACTCTGGCGGCGGTTTCGCGCGTTAACGTCATCTCGGTTTTTCGCAGGTATCTACGGCCTTGAGGAGAAGAAACTCGTCGAGCTGCTGAACGAGAAGTTCGAGGAACTCGCACCGGTGACTCTGATGTACGAGGACACGTGCCCGGAGAAATTCAAGGCCGACGTGACCGAGAAAATTCGCGAATTTTATCTGAAAGATCGAAAAATCGACGAATCCACGAGATCGAATCTCGTTGACGTAAGTCGCCCGGAAATTTTCCCATCTTGATCCCATTCGGAGTTTATTAAAAATGATGTTTTCCATCGTATCGTTTTTAAAATGCTAGTTTAAAAGGAACCGAATTTTCACGAAAGCAGAAAATGATCTCGTGATTTTTATGGCAAAACAAAAATCGAAAAAAAAATTCCCATCTTGATTCCATTGGGAGTTGATTAAAAATCATGTTTTCCGTCGTAACGTTATTAAAATGCTAGTTTAAAAGGAAACGAATTTTCACGAAAGCAGAAAATTGTCTCGCGATCGTTATGGCAGAAAAAAAATCGAAAAAACGTGCTAAAAGCTCTCATTTTTGCTCGCAGCTGTATACAGACGCGTGGTTCTACATCGCAGCTGATAACGCCGTGAGGGACCATCTCGAGGCACTCTCGTCTCCGGTTTATTATTATTATTTCGCCCATAGAGGAGCTTCGTCCTTCAGCAAAATATTCGGTGGAGGAAACGACGATTACGGGGTTTCCCACGCTGACGAATTGCAGTATCTCTTTCCGGTTGGCGAACAACTCTTCAAGGACACGCCCTTGACGAAAGAGGACCACAAAATGGTGGATTTGCTCACCAGTCTTTGGGTGAACTTTGCCAAAACAGGGTACGTCCGTGATTCGTCGATTTTTCTCCATTTTGTTTTTTTTTCTTCTCGATTTTGACCAACTCTTTTTTTTTTTTGCTGGCTGTCGACTTTAGAAATCCAACTCCGCGGAAGACTGCGGATGTTCCGACAAAGTGGAAGCCAGTGAGAACCTCGAGCCTCGAATATCTTCACATTGGAGGATCAAAGGACCTCCGCATGTCGTCGAATTTGCTGACGGACAGAGTCAACTTCTGGCGCGACATACCGCATCGCGGTAAAGTACAAGTTGGCCACGATGATAATCGCTTGAAGGACGAGTTGTGAGGGAAAGCATTTTTTTTTTTTAAATAACCAAAATGTCGCTCGAACGCGAGAAAAATATGAACACTTTTATTGAGAATCAAATTGAGTTAATTTGGGGAGAAATTTTCCCAACGGCGCCAACCAAACTTTTTTTCGAGAGACTTTTGGCAAAAATGAAAAATCGCTTTTTTTTAAACACGAGATTATAGACGATCGACGTTTTCGTTATTTTTATCGAAAATTTCGACGGAAAAAAAAGAAAAGAAAAATTTGGGGCAAAATTTTCTAAACGGCAACAACGAAACTTTTCATCGGGAGGTTTTTTAAAAAAGTCACTTTTGGTTTTTTCAAATTTCAAAGTGCATTTGTTATTATCGTTGAAAATATTTGAAAAAATGGGAGAGAAGCGAGGAAAAATCTTCCGAATAATTCCAACGAAAGGTTTAATCGCGACGTAAAAAAGAAAAGATCGTTTTTCGATCGAAAATTCCGAAGCAAGTGTGTTTATTTGCTTCCACAAAAACTCGTCGAATATCGTACACGCGTATATGAAAAATATATTTTTTTATACACAATAAGCGATGAACCGATCAATTTTGTTGTCATTTTCATGAAAAAATCGTCACTTTTTCGCCTTTTCCGAGGGAGAAAGAACGAAGGGAGGTTCCTTCGTCGTCGAAGGAGTCCTCGAATTGAATTTCACGATCATGCAAGCCAACGAACGATTCTCATCTCCCACAGAGGCGAAGGGATTCTTCCGATTTTCCTCCGGAACGTACGTGGAGTAGGGTATTTCACTGATTTTCTCGAATCCCAATCGAGCAGCTTGGTCAAAAACAAAATTCGTTCAAAGTTGAAACAAAAACAACAAAAAAAAAGACCCGCGCAATTCGGAGCCGAGAATCGAATTATTTTATTCACTCTCTTCGAGAATTCGTATATCGAGCAAATTCAAAATTGCAAAATTTCATTTTTAAGCTTCAGAAAAAAAAGTATGGCGCAATATCCGGTTTTGTCAATCAGCCGTGCACACCCGGGACTTTGTCGTTTGTCGGCAATTCGACTTTCACTCTCGGCTGGAACCCGCAAAGCGGCCTTGTCGCTTCTCGACTCGATAATTGTGTGGGTAAAAAAAGAAATATTAAATCGTGGTGCGGGGATCGTCAATGAACGCATTTTGGGACGTTGCTTTTGTTTTTTGCAATTTCGTTGCAAAATTGCCACCCGGGATTGGCTTTTTTTTTTTGAAGCATCCTTGTTCAGTGACCTTGACCTTGGAGCCATGAAAAAGCACCCAACGAGTCGCGCGGGTCGTCGGAAAATGATGAAAAACGTCGACGGGTAAAACGGAAAAACTGACCGATTCTTTGAGTACCATCGGTGCTGAATAAGCCGATGCAGGCCGGGAGGTTCGAGGATTTTGCTTTTTCGACGCACGAGCGTAGCAAACCGGTACCGACGCCTCTCCCGCGATGTCGACGATCGACGAACAAAACGTTGACCTCGACGTACTCCTCGACGTCCTCGAGGTCATCGCTCCCTCGGATTTCGTTGAAAACGCGTCGTTTGAGACTCGCAACCTCGGCCAGAGCTCCGGATTTCCCCTCCGGGAAATCCGGATGATTTTCGTCGCTCGTTTTGCGACGAATGGACGCGACTGCCAACCCCACGAGGCTCCCTTCTCCTTCTCGAATCGCGCAGACGCTCGTCCCGCCCAGCAGAATCCCTTTTACCAACTTCCGGTATGATCTTAACGACTCGACGTCCCTGGACAATGATGTCGCCTGACACACTGGCTCCTCCAGGAAAAAATGACACTGGAATGATGAAAATGATGGAAAACGCACGGGGAAACGTCCCGGATTCCGGAAAAACTCTCGCATCCGTTGGTCCTCGACGAGAATCCGAATTTTGTCGATTTTTAATAATGAATTTTCATTTTATTTTAAACTTCAATGTCACAAGGTCATTTGATGATCGTACGGTTATCAGATCGAGAGCGAGGCTCGCGCGATCGTTGCGCAGGTCGATGATTCTGTAACCCGCGGTTGACCTCTCCCACGTCATCGGGACGTTCGTCAAGGTCAAACTCGTCGAGGAATCATCGTCGCTGGATGCTGGGGAACGTTGAATTTCGTCGTTGCTGTCAAAAGTCAAACTGACACGTTTGTTCATGGCGACAAAAAAGAATTTACGTTCCTTAAACGGCAATCGATATTTTCCGCATTTCTTTATTTACAATAACGACAATTACAAAAATACTTCAACGGTAACACGACGATGTTCAATCATCAACCTCATTTCCAAAAAAAAATCGATCCTAAAGAGAGAAAAAACATGATCGAACAAAACACCATCGCGAACTTCCGGTCGCAGTGGTTATAAAAATTCGTTCGCCGATTTCCCTCTCGAAGTAAAGTCAAAAAGAAATCAAGGCAAAACATGATGGACGACGACGAAAGGGACGACGCCATGATCGAGATGATGAACAGAATAAAGTTGCCCCTGACCTGGGACTCGCCGATATTCGCGAAAATCATCGACCTCAAGGAGCCTCATTACGACGAGGTCATTCGCCTCTTCAAGGTTTAACCTCTCGGTGTTTTTACGCGGGAAACATTTCGCATCTCTCGAGATTTATCTCCGATCGATCGCAGCATCATTACTTCGAGGAAGACGCAATGTGCAGGGCGACCTTCATTCGGGATCATCAGGAGTCATTGAACGAGTATTTGAATCTCGCGCGCGTCTGGATGAAGGACTCGACCAGCATCGTCGCACTGAGCGCCATCAGCGGTCGAGTCATCGGTACTGCGATCACGAGGATCAACAGCAATCTCGATCGATCCAATACCTACTCGAGAGTTCAGGTGATGCTGGCAAATTTTCGTGCAAAGATCTCAATTCGACAGTCTCTTCGCGTTACGATTCGCGGCAATTTAAAAAACAGCAAAAGTAGCGACTCATCGCGAAACTTTGTCGCTTTTCGCTCATTTCCGCTTTTCGCTTTGAGCCCGCAAATGATGAGAAAAACATTCGCAGATTTATCAGGGTAAAACCTTGGAAAATATCATGCATCTCAAGAGCCATTTGGTGAAGCAGGCTGATGCGTACGCGTTCTACCATACCGACGCGATATTCCGCGTCTACATGCTCTGCTGTCATCCGAGTTATCGGAACAGGGGACTAGAGGGCGCCCTTCTCGATACCTGCATCTACGTGGCGTCGAGTCTGGGCACGACCGCGGTGGTCGGCATTTTCACGTCCCTCTTTTCTCAGACGGTAGCGGCGAACGTTGGCTTTGAAATTTTGTCGGAGATGCATTACAGTCGTTGGATAGTCGACGAAAAAATAGTCTTTTGGAATCCCGGCTTGGGAAATTATTCCGTCGCGTTTATGGGCATCAAGGTGCCGGACGAGGAGGAGCTCGCGTCCAGACGGCAGGCGAGAAAATTGTCGTACGAAGAAATGGCCGCTGAGCCACCTTAACGCGATGTTTCGATGAAAATTAACACTTTCAATAAAACTTTTATTACATTTCCTCGTCAAAAGCGTCGTGATTGCTTCCAAATCTTCGGCAAATCGTAAAATACCGATGATAAAACAGAGATCCACGTTTCCCCCTGGATTCCACCGACGCAAACTTCAGAGTCTTAGGAATTTACCGATCGAGCGGAGATCCAAGACGACCTTGAGAAAAGGGCCGTACGAAGAAATGGCCGCTGAGCCACCTTAACGCGATGTTTCGATGAAAATTAACACTTTCAATAAAACTTTTATTACATTTTCTCGTCAGAAGCGTCGTGATTACTTCCAAATCTTCGGCAAATCGTAAAATACCGATGATAAAACAGAGATCCACGTTTCCCCCTGGATTCCACCGACGCAAACTTCAGAGTCTTAGGTATTTACCGATCGAGCGGAGATCCAAGACGACCTTGAGAAAAGGGCACTACCTTTCCCGCCGCGGGTAACCTCCTTAAGAGCGACGATTTTCCCCTGCCGTATCCTCGGTCGGTAATAAATGAGATTTCTTCCTTACCCTTAAATTCCCGACGACGGGCTTTGACGAGCGAATCACAGATGTCAGGACGATCCAAAGTCGGTGGCGAGAGCGCGAGGGATTCACCGATGGAGGGAGGAATCGGTGAAAGAGTCTGGGGCTTGCGGTTCTTCGCGAGAGAGATAAGAGGACCCGGCGGAGAGAGGGGCGAGCGGCGGAGGGACTGAGGGGCGAAGAGGAAGATTTACAGGGAGGGCGGCCGCGAGTTGCTCGATGAGGAGGCATGCGCGAGTCCCGAGATGGCCAGACACGACGAGCGAGTCAGTGCATGGCGGCCCGAGCCCCTTAAAACACATATCCGATATTGTACAACTCGATAGTCGATCGACGCGAAAACACGCGAGTCCCGTCGCGCCTCCGCGTGTGCCGATTGTCATCGAACGACAATCGACGTCTCCGAGGGTCCGGAAAACCTTCCCCGAAGAAAAAAAACGAGCAAAAGTGCCCAAACGCCGGCGCAGTTTTGTTTTTAAACAATTTTTCATCGTCCGATTTTCCGGGTCATTTTTTCGTTAAGCCGTGAGACAGTGAGAGGCTGAATAATCTTGGGAGATTCGCAGGAGGAATAAAATATCGCCGAATCTCGTGAGTTTGCACAGACGTTATTGTTTTTTTATTGAATTTTGTTTCGTTCTGTTTTCCAATCGATCATTCAGCGACTTTATCTCGCTATCTTATCTCGCGTAATCCCTCGCGTGCGGCTTTCCCACGCCTCGCTTTTACCAGCCTTTTTTCACCACGGATTCGGCGAACGTCCCGGCTGCGAAACGTCAACGCGACCGCAACGACGTTGAAATTCAATCGCCTTTTTTCCATGTTTCTTTTTTTTTATATTTTATTATCAATGAGAATTTGAGGAAATTCGTGGCTCGGGCTCGAGGAGGCTGCGAGAGACGCGAGAGCGAGATGAAATCGTATTTGCTCGACGTTTTTTTGGCGACGATGCGGATTCGATTGATTTTTTTTGGTCGTAATCGAACTTTGGTGTCCGCGAGTGGGTTTTCGTACGAATTTTTCACTGTCGATTTTGAGGAGGTCTGATCGACGTGGAATTTTGAAAAAAATGATTTTTTAATAATATCGAACGGTATTCGATATTTATTTCGAGGCAGTAACCTTTTGATAAAATTTTTACATTTGTATTTATACGTTTGAATAAATGTGTGCTCGAGTCAAGGTACATATTGACATTTAAATATGTATGCATACACACGGTGTATACTGGTTTTAATTCGACATTTAAAAGAAATATACTTGCGTCATAAACTTGGGTGTGTTTAAAGCTAATTGTTTATTTAGGAGAGATTATTTATTCTGCAAAACGTGATCCGGAATTTCGTTGGCTCGATACATTCCCGAATGTCCAGTTTCGAGCGTGAGAGAAACTTGAAATACCTCGTAAGTTATTCAAAATTATCTTTTTGCGTAAAAAGGCGAGGAAACAGAGAGAAAAAAAATATCAAGTCTCCGCTGCTGTTGTTAATAATCGTTTCTCGAATTTTATTGCACTCTCAAGGTGTAAAGCTAGAAAAATACTGAAAAAAAATTATTTATACTCGAAATACCGAGCACCGTAATGTTGAAAGCCAATTTCGGTGTTTTTAAAGTCGACTTAATTCTTAAGTTAATTAATAAGAATTGGATTAAAGAATAAAAAATGGAAAAGAAAGATTAAAAGTTACTCAGCTAATATTTCACACGCGATTAATTTTTTTTTCGGTTTTTCACATCAGTTTTCATTTTTAAATGATTTGTTTGGTATTTCTTTTTCTTTTTTTATTCCGCAGCGACCTAAACTCAAATTCTGCAACGGTAAAAGCTCGATCGTCGCGTGTTCGCAATAATCACGGCCCGCATAATGGCTCAGTCGTATCAGTCGAACAAATTCGTCGATCGTAATTACACTTTTTTTTTTCCTGTACATAATTCATCGGTCGCTATCGACAACAATAAATAATTAATCGAATTTATCGTCGAAATTTTTATCCTTTCTCCAAATGATCAACTTTAATTAAAAACCTCGTTGTTCCCGTACAAAAAAAAGAGCGATTTTTCAATCTCGAAATTCGCGGTCTCAACCTCGTTCTCGATAAACACCGACTTCCTGCGTTCTTTTTACTCTCAAATTTCCGCGTTAACACAGATTTATCCGACGACAAGGGCGCTCGTGCCGACGAAACGAATTCCGATATCCCGATAAGCAAAAAAAAAAACCAAAAAAAAACATTTCACGAATGATCGAATTTAGTCCCTGAAAAAGTGTTGACATTTAAAAAAAAAAAAAAAAACAAAATAACCAATAAAGAGATCGAGGAAAACGAACAACATTGACGGTGCGAGAATCAATTTAAATTCATGATGCAATATCGCTCGGAAAAATACGAGGGAAAAAATCAAGGCGAGCGCGTGCTGGACCGCGCGATAATAAAAGTCATCCCCGCTCTCGCGGATGACTCGCGAGCGATCCGCTCACCGCTCGATCCTCCGATGATTTTATCCCGCGAACGATCGATCCCAAACGTCTCGTGATCCCCCCCCCCCTCCCCTACAAAAATCATATGTTTATCATCTCACATACAGGCTCTCTCGTTTTTTCCACGTTACTTCCTGTTTTTACGAACGAACGTAACGCACCTCGCGCGCTCATCTTTGAACTTTATATACTTCTCCCTTCTCCTCCGGTCTTTTTTTACTTTTTTCTGAAATCTCTCGGACCTTCTCCGCCTCGGAAGCTGTGTAGGAGCAAAACGACGCCGGCGAACGCGCGCGCATATACAGGCTGATTCACGTCGAGTCTCCGGCAGGGAAGTTGCGGATGCTGATGAAACTTTTTGTTTTTTTTTTTCTCGATTTAACCTCGAATCGGCGACGCGAGCGACGAGAAATTTGTCATGCCTGTGAAACGTGAGATTTCACGTTGATAAAAATAATTAATTCCCAATTTGTTTTCGACGATCGAAAAAGCGATGTGTAAATTTTGAAATTCCGTGGGCTCTCGTTTGAAAATTGTTTCGAAGGATGTATATAATTGTTGGAGCTGCACGGTCGTTTTTCTCGAAATGTTAGCCGGCAGACGCGGTTTTTGGATGCTGTTTCACGTGAATCACCCTGTATACACTCTCACGTGCTCGCGAGTCTTCCCGAATAAGCCACGTTTGTTCTAAAAATAGGTACAACGTGGTGTGGATACGGCTAACAGTATTCTGTCGATGTATGTATATATGTAAGTATATATATACACAGCGATGGGACGCAGCTCCTCCTGAAAATGGAGCCGAACGAAACCACGAGAATCTTCGTAAATACTCGTGATTTTACACACGCGAGGCGTTTAAACGCGATTGAAATCATTTTGAAAATTTCGTCCTCAACGAGGATACGAATTCTCGCAATTTTTACTCAATTTTACATGAAAATTTTTTCACATGTTCTCCAGTTTCGTAATTTTGGGAATCGCAAACAATATTTTTACAAAAGAGCCATTTTTTTCCGCGTCAAATTTGAATATCACTTTTTTTTGGGGGAAAAGTTTCGAGGGCAACTTCCACATTGGCGGAAGCAGAATCGGTGAAGATTATTTTTTTTTTCAACCACCCTAATGCATAAATATATTTATTTATATACGCATATATTTATAGAATCGTCGCGCGTGGGTGGATTGCTCACTGCCAACGATCTCGCTTTCGTGAACACACCCCTTTGCCACGATCGTGGACGCGCACCAGACAGCAAAAAAAGTACAATAAAAATAAGACCTAAAGTGGTTTTCGCGTGAAGGATAGGAGCTGTTGCAGAGGGTCGTGTAACGTCGTGCGTCTCACAGCGCGGAGGGATTCGAGACTCGCACGAAAGACAAAAAGAATCGCGAGGCTCCTTATGAGTTTAAATCTCCTCGGCTCGATCGATCTTCATATAAAATTAATCGATCGATATCGAAATCATTACATCGTCGTTTAAAGGCTCGACCTATTAATCATTTTCACATCAAAGCAGAAAGAAGAAAAAAATTGCTCCAGAGACGCAAACTCATTTCGTCTCCGCTAAAGCGAATAAATAATTAGAATTTTAGCAATATTATTAAAATCTGAGCAAAATCAATCGTTTATTTTTTTTGGTACTTCGTAAAAGTCCGATTTGACGATTTACAAAAAAATAATCATCGTTCGTCGATCGAATTTAATGTAGTCTAATTAGAAATGTCATATTGTTTGGGAAGAATTTTGTTGGGTTTTTAAAGTCGATGAAAGTTCGATCAGAATTTTTGAAGAACAAAATTGTCTGCTTTATTTGAGGCCTACGGTATAGTGCTCGTGTGTACAGAATTGGGTACATATATAGAGTATATACATATAACATTCTTGAGGAACAATGTCGCACCGTCGTGGGCTAATCTCGTCGTTTTCGCATTTTCGCGACTTCGCACGCTGTCTGACTCTCAAAGGATTTTTCTACTCGCGTCAGACAGGCACGCGCCTTTTTTTCTTTCACTTTTCGTTTTCTTCTTGCTCTCACCCTTTGTACAGTGTACACAATATATCGAAAGCGAAGGAGAGCAAACGCGTCAAGCGTTTATCCCTTCAATGCGTGAAAAAGCCATCTTTTTTTCCATATACAGGGTGTCCTAAAATTCCATGTTAATAATTAAAAACTAGATGCAGGATGAAATTCCGAGTCGAGACGAATTTCAGTATTTTTTCGTACGACCAAACTCCATTTTCAAATGTGCGAAATTGTCATTCTATCTCGCTTTTGTCGAGATTGTACCACGTCACACGTCCTTAAACGCAATTTCCTCCCTTAATATATAATATCTCGTGTATCGCGACAGGCGGAACTGAAAGGTCGATGGAAACAACGATGGAAGTAAAAATACATCGTGAGATTCTCGATAGATTTAACAGCTGGGGGAAAAAACGTTTCGCGTTTGTACGTCGATTTATTATTTCGATATAATAACTTTGGAGAGTTTTTCATTGATTTTACGCGATAAAAGTGATACTTTGATACTTTGGGAAATTATGGTCGATTGTGCGGGGTTGCGATGTTTATTACGATGATGAATGAACGTCGTGAGAGGGTGCATATATCGGTACCACCTGTATGGTCCAAATTTACGACAAGCTCTTCCTCGTAGCTTTGGCAGACCGAGATTGCACGAGCGCAAGATGGAAAGTCACGAAGCTTTCTCGTGTCATATTTTCTTGGTCGTGGTCTGCGACATTTGGTCCGTCCGTTATCTCTCGTGGACCCCATCAGCAGGGAAACGATCGATGGACCATTGCAAACAACGCCCTTATTGTCTGGATATGTATATATATATATATATGTATATTTATTTATTTATTATATTAGAGTTATTAAAAAAGCCAATTTTTTTTCCTCCCCATGAAACATAAAAAATAAGCCCATTACATCAACGTTGAGAGACCGCTCATTGCAGATTTTTTCGTTCCCATTTAAATACCATGAGAACATTTTCGTCCCAACTTTGGAATTTCATAACTCGCTAGCCGTTGGATTTGGGAAAAATTCTGTACGATACGTTTTTATAGAAAATTTGATGCTCTACAAAAAAGATATCTTGTGTCTGATCGATTAAACCAACCGTTCAAGAGATAATCGCTGCTAAAGCTCGGATTTTGATGCTTGGTGGAATAATATGCAACGTAAAATTCATTATATCTTGAAATTTATGAATTTACGATAATCCTTTTTGTAGAGCATAAAATTTCCTATGGAAATGTCTTATCGAATATTTCTAACATTATCGAAATGAAGAATGAAGAATTGCTGTAATTCGAAGTTTCGGTATGTGGAGAAAAATTGTTTTTTTTTTACTCACCCTAATATATACAATGTATATGTGAGAAAACACGAGAAACGAGGCATATATCTCTTCTTTTGTACGAGCAACGAGGAAGAAAAATCATTACAATAAGATCGTTCGAGAATCTTCCCTTCCGAGCGTACCTGAAGATTTCATTTGTTCTCCGCACTCGAGAGACGGACATAATCTTTTTGTTTTATCGGCAAAAGGGAAAATGAAAATGCGCTCCGATTCTCGCAAATTCCTCTCGCGTTTCCAACCCGCGGTCGTTGCATAAAATTTTAATTACTGCAAGTTCCGCAATGCAGCGATCGAGAATTATACGAGAATATGACGATTTCCGCACCGGAGCACTATCCAGAAGCGAAAAAAACATGATTTTCAAAAGCCGCTATATTCCAAATGAAATTTTTGACATTTTACGAGTATTCTCTTATCCGGATGGAGAAAAAATATTTCATCGGATGAGCTACAATTTTTATGACGAGAAAGTACAATTGAATTATGCGAATATATTTATAACGAAATATATATAATATATAATCATAAATATTAATATAATAAATGCAAATATATTATACTTTCAGTGTCAGAATTTTCGAAAATCGTATAATTTATTTTACTGCAATAATCAATATTGAAAAATAGTATTTTCATAGTATAAGGCTTTTCAATTTGCTTTTTGGATTTTTTACGTGCAATAGACAGTCACGTACGACGTTGCGATTAATCGTAAAGACAAACTCGTGCTATAGGAGTACCGAGACTGATGGTTGAACGCAAAACCGTTCAATGATAATTGCGCATACGACGCCCTAGCACCTTGCAGATTATATGCGTTTGCGTAGCTGCTCGAACGTTCAGTCGATTATGCAGTCGTACGCTGGAGTGGTAACGCGAAATGTCGCAGCGCTGATAATTTATGCTCTACTGTGGCAGGATAAAAAGAGGGGTAAAGTAACTGGCACTTTGAGGATCAGTCATGTTGTTGTAAATCTAAACGTTGTCAGTAAAAATCCGAGCGAATAGTCAGGAGGAAATTATGCTACGTCGCGCATGAAGAATCGTTGCATTTTGCAGAGGAGTTGACGTCTCAATCTTCAACATCTCAAACAGCTGCAAGAACGATCGTTTATCGTATCGCAAGTTTGTGCGAGTTATACATATGTAAATGCTCGAATCAAATGCCAGTAAATACTTTAGGGATGATCCCTCCATTGTTCGTCCATTCCGTTTTATGCCAAGGAATTATCTCAGTCGAATAATTTGCGTGAATTCGCGCAGTTTAGGTATTTTATTTGCAAAGATTCAAGCAGGGACGAGGAATCTTTTTGAGAATAAATGTATGTATACAGGATCTCCCGAAACTTAATGCTGATTATTTAATGCCGCATCGGGGATGAAATTCCAAGACGAAAAGTCCTCGAGCACTTTTCGATCCGACGAATCCTCGTTGAGTTATCAATCAATACAGTTGGACCAGTAGGACGCGTGCGCTCGTGCGCCGGAGAAGGGAGAGCGCGCGTTCGATTGGCGCAAACTTTGACAATTGACAACTCGTCAGGTTTTGGTCGCACAAAAAAATACTAAAATACAATTTGTCTCGGAATTTCGTCCTCCATTCGGCATTATTATTGACACCGGGTTCCGGGACACCCGAATATTGGACTGAAATATTTATAGCGTTGAAAGGATCATTCCCGGTGACTTGATTTACATAAATCGGATTATACTATATTTTAGTTATTGGGGAAAAATTTGAAACAAAATTTATTTGAAAATCAGAGATCAGAATGAGGCTTCGGTGTCTTTACGTTATGAATTAATGAAACTAAAAAGTCGCCCCTGATTTGGTTGGGGACGGTCTCGAGTATTTAAGAGGAGAAAAATTTAACAGGCGTCGTGGTTTCTGCAGGATATGATAAAAACCGAGCGATATACAGGGAAGATAATGGACCAGCAGAGTCTGGGGAAAAGTGATGAAAATTAATTTATTTCTTTCGACAAAAGCCTCGGCGAAAAGCTCGACCGTCGAAAAACTCCCTCGGCAATATTTTTTCTGCCCCTGAGACCCACCGAGGAGCTTTATGGCGGAAGCCCTGAAACGCTGTTTTTTTAAAATCCTTTCAGCTCAGAGTGTCGTTCACACTCTTTTGTGCGATGCGACAAAGAATAACAATAATAATAATAATAATATTGTTCAAGAAATGTGGAATATTTATATATTTTTTAAGATGCAAATGAAATTTATTTAAAAAAGTAATATCGTTAACATCGTCACGATTCGTTTGATTTTCAGAATTCTTATCGCAATTTCTTTTATTCGAAATTTAATTTTCATTTTTATTCAACACCCTTTGCTGCCGTGATTTGCACAATTTTACCGCAATGGAACGTACACGTAAGAATGATTGCACAACGCGAGGCAAACACGAGGATTTATGCTCTTTATCATTAAACAATTATAGAGGTAACAATTTTTAGAGTTATTTGCAGTGTTTGATTGTGTTTACATACGCTCTTCCTCTCTCCCCCCTCCCTCTTTCTTTAATGACTTCAAAGTTTGCACCGTTGGACTGCAACAAACGTACGATAAATATTCCGCTATATAAGTGAAACAAAAAATAATCTGAAAATTGTGGAAAATTCGATAAAAAGAGTCGGAGAAAATTTTTTTTTTTAATTCCAACGATGCAAACTTCAGCATCGTTATTTCTGTCGTAATCGACTCTGCGCCGATTGTCATTCGGTGGTTTTAATTAGCTTGGTAAATCTGGAAAGTACGTGACTTTTTTCGTCGTGGAAATTGGATTTTCCAAAATTTTTGCAGAGGCATAATTCGATCGATAAATTTCTCTCGATCCGTCTTATTTCTTTTCCCTCTTGGTCGTGCCAGTTTTAACGACTCTATCACCAAAGCCTACTTTATCTTGCAAAATACACATGCTGCCAAAGTAAGTCGTATTTGCTCGTTGCACCGCTCTCGTATCTTATCATTTAGAAGCTCGCGAGTGTACGAGAACAGCGAGGTTTATTTCGCGATGCATGGGCGGAACTGGTGTACAAGAAACCCACGCTGAAATGCTCCCTCTTTGCTACCAGCGAGCGTAAAACGATCGCTGTCCAGGTAAACGTAAACATACATGTCGTTAATAATCAGTTAAATTAAAGGAACGTGAGACAAATCTGCAATTACGTTGCAGTACCTACGAGCTTTCTTTTTCTTCGAGTTTCGTTTCAACAATTAACCCAAATTCTGCAAACGCAATGGCGTGCAGTCGGGACAATTGCGTCGAATGGAAAAGTGCAAAATAAACGGACCGATAATTTCGAAAAATTTCAACAGCGGATTTTTCGCGTTTTCTCATTGAAATTTCGAGTTTTCGATAAAAATTCGGGGTGTTTCGTGATCAGCGGAAAATTTTCGATCGGCTAGGATGGTAGAAAATTGAAAAACCGAAGAAAAAATATTTCCTCACTTTTTGGCCACTTTTTCGGAATCCTCGAAAAGTCGAAATTTCAAATGGCCTTATCTCGCCTTCTGATCATCGCACACAAGTTTTTTGGGGGTGTTTTGGAGAGCTCTTGAGTAGACTTGAAAAATGGCGCAAGTTGCAACCCGATAGCTCAATTTTGTCTCTCTCAAAATCGATGTTAAAGATCAGCGAAAAAATCGCAAAGGGGTATGCATGGCAAAATTGGCGAAAATCGATGGTTCGACTTTAAAAATCTGCCAAAAATCGAAAAAGAATGATATCGCAGTGAACCAAACGGCATTTTGAAGCTTCGACAATTGCAAAGACAATGAGCACAAGCCGGATGGTCTATCTTGATTACAAAAAATTTGGCGGGCGTTTTAGTGGACCGACTCATTTTGGAGCAAAAAATGGCGAAATTAGTTTCGCCTCTGTTTCTTTAAGTTCATTTTCTCATTCCTCGCAGCGAGTCGAACTCGCTGAGATTTTTATTCTAAAATAGGGACATCCGTTTTTTTTCTCGCCGTTGATCGCGCGAAACTTTGAAATGTTTTTCACCGTGTCTTTATGGGGGACCAGCATTGAAATCGGTTTTAGTAGGGGGAGCCACACGGGAAAGCTTTTGCCGTCGTTTTTAACGAGAGAAGAAAAAGAAAAGAGAAGCGTGGCTTTGCCACCCACGAAATTAAACTCTGAAACTTTGTCGTTGTTTTTTTTCCACCTCTTCGAATTCTATATTCGAGTTCTGTTTAGCAATCGAGGCAAAGTTAGCGTTGCAATTAAGAGGAATTAACCGAGGCCAAAGTGGTACGTGCTTTATCGTTTGCATTCACAGTCGCAACTAAAATTCAACACCTTCAATGGCAGGAGCAACGCGGAGTTCAGCTCGAGCGTCATTTTACTTTCCGGCGAGTCGCTTTGCTCTTTTTTACAATATTCGTCTTTGCAATCTTCAATCCACATCTCTATTTTCTTATTATTCTTCATTTCACTCCAGCGTGTTGCGTAATTCGCAAAAAAAAATCAACAAATATTCCTCGGGAATATTTCGAACAAGATTTTTCAACAAAGTTCGCGGCTGCTTCCACGTGCAGATATTTCACCTCATCGTTGAATTTTTTTTAATTTCGATTCGTTATGTAGGCCTCAGGGGGACGAGAAAATGTTCGAGGTCTATTGAAAATATGAGAAACGCAAAAATTCCATTCGAGCGAAACGTCAAACGGGAAAAAAATAAATGCCGGAAAGCGTCGTGAGTCGATTTAAAATATATTATTTCACAAAAAGTTCCGTCTTTTATTTTCGTCAGCGAGCATTTTTTCTAAAGTTTTTCTCGGGGGACTCGAAAATAAATCATTCGCACTCGTCGTCGTCGCCGACGTCGACGTCGGGCAAAACTATTTTTCTCGGTCCTTTTCCAACGTCACGTGTGAAGAGGAGAAAAAAGGGCGAGGGCGAAAAGAGTGCAGGAGAGAAACATACGGAGGGCGTCGAGGGTTTCTCTCGTGGTCTCGTTGACTTATCGATCTTTCCTCGCTTTTGCAGCCACAATCAACGTACATATATGTTTATGTATTTACGTATATATGCGTATATATATCTCGAGTATACACGGATGCTGGAGAGAGTGCACGTACGCAGCGATGATGAGGACCAAAACCGGAAAGAGAGAAGGAGGTGTCGAGAGCCCCTCCGCAATGGAATGCAACGTGCAAGCATGACATAGTCATGCTGCTGGGCTTTCAAAATCCTTTGCATCCCCGCGCCCAATGGACCACCGAGTACATAAATACGATATATAACGTCATTTTAATTCATCTCGCGTTTTTGTCCATTTCTTTCGATCCTTTTGCCACCGTTTTTTTTTCGATTATTTCATTGAAATCTTTCAATCGTAAATTTTAACGACGAGGCTGAAAACGTTCGAATGGAAAATTCTGACTCGTCTTCTTTCCGGTTAACATTTTCCCGATCGTTGTAATTGAATTTTGTTCGCGCGAAATATCGCGCCATTTAATCCTCATCGTTCTTACAATCTGATCGAAGAATTAAAAAATCTTTTTGTACGCGAAAATTACGAAAAGCTTGCTGTCGAAAATTGCATTTTTTTATTTGTCAATATTTCTGGATAACTTTTTTTTCTTTCCGAATGAAATTATACGGTGAAGGAATTTGGGTGAGGGTGAAAAGTTTTGAGACCCCGTGTGTCGTTTTGATCGAAAAGTTTTTTTGTTTTTTTTTTAAATAACCAACTTCTCGAAACGTGAAAGTTAATTCCCGATCGTTTTCTTACGTTGCAAATCGTAAGGCGAGTCTCGCTCGCTATTATTTCCGCTCTCTTGCGCCACCCTGTTGGCCTTCTCGAGTCTTCCCACATTGCACGGGCGATTTCACGTTTGCCCACGTGCTTTTTCCCTCCTCGTTGCGAATTCACAAGTGTCTTAATACGTCGATACGTCGAGCGATTGACACAAATTTTAATGAGCGTTCAAGCCCCCGTGTATTCCAGTGAAGAAATTCCATATTTTTCAAAATCGTTCGACAGGCATTATACGTGTGATTGAAAAAGAGAAAGATTTTTATCCCATTGAATTTCGCGAGATGGCTACCTTAAAACGCCTTTGCACGGATTTTCAGCCGTCGTTTCTCATCGCGTGCCTCATTCATTCGATACTTGCGGTCGATCTTCGACTAATCCGTGAATACATACGTCCCCTTAAGTGTAAGTTTAAGCACGCGTGTGTATACAAATGGTGAAACGTCAAGGCTTCTCTCGTATCGCATTAGATCGATCTTTTCCACCGAAGAGTCGCAACTTTTTATTTTCGAAGGAGAAAAAAAAAAAACTCGTTGGAAAACTGCTTTTTTTCCTTTCATCTCCACCGCGGTTCTGCAGTTAACGAGGAGTATCGAAAAGTATTCCGCGATACTTTTCTCTTCGTCTCTTCGGTTGTTCGTCATCGAAAAAAATGGAGGTCGATTTTTTCCGAGCACACACAGATCGATCTTCGACTTTTCCCATCTCGTTTTGAAAAAAATGGTGAAATACCGGATTTACGCAAAAAATTGCAGGCTGTTGATGAAATTTGAGTGTAAAATCGATTTTTCATTAGTTTATTCAAAATTCTACGCAATTTTACTCCTTTTCTGTCTTTTATTCTCTGTCATGAGAAATCTGAAACATCCGGTGACTCTTCATAGAAATATTCAGCCTCGTGTGTTGGGTGATGAGAATGCAAGAGTGTCGGAGGGTTTAAAGCCCAAGGAGTGAAGTGGCCAGGATCGGTTCGATTTGTCGGTGTATGGGGAACGTCAAAGCCGAGGGAGGAGAAGCTGAGACGAGGAGGAGAGACGAAGATGAGGGAGAATTATCGAGTCGTTGCAAACAGGGCTGGGCGACAAGGGTGGAGGGCGGAGAAGGGTCCTTTTGCTAATTAATAGAGTTACTCGAGTTACAATCAAGGGACAATAGCTCTTTTCGTCGGTGATTTAATATTTACCGCGGCCCTTTCGTGCTACCCAGCGTTCTCTCGGAACTTTGATTGTCAAAGAAAAAAATAAAAACAAAAGAAAAATATATTTACAGGCCCCAAAAGTCGATAGATTTTTCCAAACTCCAAAGTATCTTCGTACATCTTCCGAGTGATTATTTATTTTATTTTTGCCAAACTTTGATACGAACGGTACGGATGCGAAGATAATGTGCCATTTTGAGGAATAAATTGAAAGAAATTTGTGGAAAGTGCTGATTTTTTGAATTGCAGCCAACGCTCTGGGAGGGACAGCGAGTTTGGTAAAAGTGCGTGCGGGTGAGATCGAAAAAAGGACGCGCGGACGATGTGTCATGACGAGAAATAAAATGAGCGAAAGATGGTCGTGAAAGGTGGCGAACATCCGTCTTCCCTTGATTTCCTTCGAGTCCCGCACACTGCGATTATTTATCGCACACGGATGTGCGCGAGCACCTTCGTGTTCCGTAAGCACGGTAGCTTGTGGCTAACCGACATGACCACGGTTAACGAACCCGTTTCATCCATCTCCGCTACTGTTAAGAGCGCGCATGTGGTAATTAAATATCGGAGCAGAGTTTGGTTTTCGATGTCACACGATGGATAAACTAATACCGCTCGATCTCTCGACGTTTTCTTTCAAGGAAATTGGCGTCAAATTTTCCGAAAAAAACAAATTTTGCGATTGGGCCTTGAGCGCCTTAATTTTTTACGCTATTTAATTTGTCAAAATTCGGTAACTGTCGAATTCAAGCAAATTCGTCGAAATTTCGACGATTCAGGAAAAGAGGCAAAGAATGAGGCGAAGTTTTTTTTTCAAATTTTCAATCTGTTAGCATCTTGTCCGATCGGAAATTGCCCGCTGATTACGAAACCCACCGACTTTTTCTCCAAAACTTGGTATTTGAATGAGAAAATAGATTTTAATTGATAAAATTCGTATTATTGCATTTTCGGACCGAAATATCGGGTTTTCGATGAAATACCGGTGTGTTTCGTAATCAGCGGGAAAAAATATATTGATATAGACCATTAAAAATAATTTTTGAGATCCAAAATTTTTCGCCATTTTTTGCCGGATTGAGTTGGTTCACTAAAATGATTGCCATTTTTTTTCTGTACGAGATAGACAGCCCGACTTGTGCTTATTCTCTTGGCAATTAATGAGGCTTCAAAATGCCGTTTGGTTTGTGAGGATATCTTGATTTTTCGATTTTTGGCAGAATTTTAGAGTTCGACCACCGATTTTCGCCAATTTTCCCATACATACCCCTTTGCGTTTTTTTCGCGAATTTTCAACATCGATTTTGAGGGTGAAGCAATTTAGCTATCGGCATTTAACTTCCACCATTTTTTAAGTCTACTCGAGGGCTTTTCAAATCACCCCCAAAAAATGTATATAGCATAAGCGCAACCCAAGTTATGACCATTTGAAATTTCGACTTTTCGACGATTCTGGAAAAGTGGCCGAAAATGGGTCGAAATTTTTTTTTTCGAATTTTCAAAACTTCAATAGCTTGTTTCATCGCAAATTTCCCGCCAATTTCGAAACTCATCGATTTTTTTGCGAAAACTCGAAACTTCAGTAACAAAATGCAAAAGATCAGTCAAATTCGAGCAAAAACCAAACATAGGCTGTTTGGAGTTTTGCATAATTCTGATTTTTGAAAAATTCGAGGTTTCAAAGGTGTTTGAGATTCTTGACTTTACGTTGATGGTACGCAAAATATCCGCGAGCGAAAAGGCCGTGGTGCCGACTCGCGTCTGAGCTAGTTTTTATCAAAAATTAGCAGCGTGTCGAGATGCACTGGACGATATCGTGCATCGCGCGTGAGAGGATGTTTGCAATTTTGTATATTATGCCGACAAATTTCAAGTAAAACACACAGAGGACGTAAAAGTGAGGATAAACAGCGGGAATGAATTTTCCGAGAAAAACCAAAGCGGCGTTTATTTTTTCTCCTCCCCAGCAGCCGCGGATGGTTATTTCGTTGTTGCCGCTAGTGAAAGTCATCTGGATAAATTCCTTCGAATATAGTTCAAGCAATTTTCTCTTTCCGTTTATTTTTAACGACAAAATAGACGCGGGTTTGTCGTATTCGGCGGTACGAGACGCCTTTTGAATTCCACCTTAATCGTACATGTGTGCAATTTTTTTAATTGCACGTATTATCATCCGCATGCAATTACGTGCTCTCCAATTTTCTCGTCAAATGATAAAACGCCCATGCCGAACGCTGTTTCAACGTCAGCCCGATGCTTTTTTCCAATTTGTCGCAAATTTCCACGCTCGCGTCCCACAGGGGTTTGTTGAGAGCCACTAGAAACGTGTATTAACGAGCGCTGTGCGATAAAAATCAGCGTGCCACCGCGTATTCACCGCACGAGAGACGAACCAACGTTTTTTGGTCCAGTTGGAACGAAAAGTGCATTCTTAATAATCGTCTCGCGAATGCACACTGGATTCTTCGAAAAAAAATCGACATCTTTTTTTTTCATGGCTGTTTGCGAATAAGGGTTCTCTAGGTGGAAAAGGTTGAACGAAAATGTCGACGAGAGGACGAATTTCGATCTCGATTTCGAAAGATGACAATCGCATCTTGAATTTCCACGCTGATGGCACGGGAAATTTGTGTTTGTTCATAGAAAGCTTCGTAACGTTGCTCAACGAGGAGATAAAATTTTGTGAATAAGCATTTTTGTAGGAAATTTGACGCTCTACAAAATCACTCTAATGGTCAAAGTCTCTCAGACCGATGGTTTAAGAGTAATACCGATTCAAAGTTGATTACAGATTCCAACTTTGACCAACTCGTTTCGACTCGTATAACTCTCAAACGGTTGGTCTTGGAGACTCGGAGCTTCTTAGCAATTTTGTAGAGCATCAAATTTCCTACAAAAATGCTTACTTGTAAATTTTTTTTCTTCTCGTCGAATAACGTAACGAAGCTTGGCACAAAAAAACGAGAAAAATATCTCATTCTATTGACACGAAAGTTTTTTTCTACGAGTCACAGATTTTTTAATTATTCAAAAAACCATTTTTAGAATTGTAGTCTCGTTGAAATGCGTAAACGACTGAAATAAAGAAGCCAAAAAAAATTGAATGCGCGATATCAACCGCGATGCAGTGACGCTAAAGATCTTTTAAAATTTTAAACGATAAAACGAAAAACCGTCGTCTCTCCCATTCATCTTTTCCATATTTGTACACTTTTTGTGACGGGAAATTATTGTGGGCACACTCGTGCCTGCAGCAGCACGCATTCTGTTTGAACAAATATACACACGAGTGAATTTTGCACCCAATCTATACGCCAGACGAATACCAAGTAACTCCTGACTTGGTAATTCTGCTTTTGAAAAAGATAAAAGAACAATGTACATTCAGCACAAGTGTCCACTTTTGCAATCGACAAACTGATTCGAACGGGCACGAGGACTTTTTGTACAGCCTCGAAAACATGATAATAACGATGAAAAAAAAAAACCAAAAACAATACGAACTTTCGTAGCAAATTTGCAAGAGCACAAAGTTTTGTAATATTCATGAGGTGTACACTCTGCGTTTTTTTGACTGCCTCTCGTTATTCAGTTCGCAGACGTGAATGTTTAAAGCGTGAAATTACTCGAAACATGGAAATACACGTGTGGGTATATTTGTCTGTTTTAATGCGTGTTTAAAGATGTTTTGCAGGTACAATCCCTCAAAACGTACATTTTGACCTTTTCGAGGTCTGCAACGGTCAAAAACACCAAGTTCCGGAGCCTCAAGATCGATGATTTTTTTTTATTTTGCACAGAAAAACGTCATAATTAATATATTTCAGCACAAACTTGACACTCTTGAGGGTTCGCGAGATAGAATTTTTTTAACCCCCAAAAACGTACTCGAAATTCGATGGGTTCATCTAACCCACATTTCCAGCATATTTTGAGGCTCCAAGACAAAGTTTATCCTCGTTTAGTGCACGAAAGCACGCACAATTACGCAAACTGTGACAAAAGTTTCACGAGCCAAGCGGCACCTGCACGATCTACGTGCGATGAATAAAAACAGATGGCTCTTCGATGTATTTTGGTCCAATCGAATTCGGCCCATTTCCAGTAATTCCAAGTTCATAGTTGGGCTCCTTGGTCTCGCAATGAAGCAATTATGATTGAACAAGACTCGGAGACTTTGTTGCAAACGAGAGCATTCATCGAACGACGATTACCGCGGAGAATGCTGCAACGTCGAATGAAACCTCGCGACCTACACAGCCACCAAAGTTTCTCACGAAACCCTCGAAATCTCACCGTTCGCGCAACGGGCACGTGATATGAAAATTTTTCGGCAATATCCTCAGTTTTGTAGGGTCAATAAAGGAACTTTTCGCTTTTTATCGCGGCGGTTATCATACATGTGGGATTTTGGCGGGGTACGAAACGAGAACGAATGTGCGAGATGAAAGTACCGAGGAAGGTCGATGAGCGAGTGGCGGACATGCAATCTCATCCCACGTGCACATACGAAACACACCGTAGAGGCTTATGCTCGAGCCAACACAATATTCTCTCTCTTTTTTAGGGCTCCTCTCGCTACGTGCTTGATGCAGTTCTCGTACGGAGTAGGTGTGTTTATCGCGTTGGCTTTGAAGCCCGGTAAACTTGGCTAGGATACGTGTACAGGGTGTCCCGAAGCTCGATGTTAATAATTCAGTTGGATTCCGGTTGAGATTCCAAGACGAAATGTATTGAAGTATTTTTTTGTACGACCAAAGCCTGATGAGTTATTGAACGTCAAAGTGTGACCCTGACGGACGCGCGCTCTCCCCACTCCGGCGGGCGTAGAGTGGGGTCAAACTGTATTATTTAATAACTCGGCGGGGATTCGTCGGATCGAAAAGTGCTTGAGGACTTTTCGTCTTGGAATTTCATCCCCCATGTAGGTATTAAATTATCAGCATCCGGTTCTTGGACACCCTGTACAGTGCACGATACCTACGCTAGTTCACAGCTGAGCCTTTTGCGAGAAACGACTCGCGGAGAGAAGCCTCTGCGAGTATACGGGCATGGGTACAGTGACCACAGCGACGAGGAGCTAAATCTTCCTTTGTCGCGCCGATATATCGCGTTCTTTCATTTATTATTATTCTTATTTATCGCTCTCTTCTTCTTCTCATGTTTTGTTTGTTTAATATATCATTGTTGTTATTATTTCTATTATTGTGCTGATTTAACGAGGCTTTGTATTCCGTTCGCGCTGTGAACCCGCGACCCTCGTCCGGCATGGACCTCCGCGAGGGCTTTTCATGACGTTTCTTTTCAAACGAGTTGAATATTCATACAGAGTGCTGATCTATTTGTTCAACGCATTTTTTCTCTCCTCGTTTTCATTATACCTGCTCGAAAGGTTTTTTCACAGCTCGGATGATTTTCCACAAGGATCATCTCATTATGAATCGCCCGACGTTTTTTAATTTTCCCAGCTTTATCGCAACACGATCAGTGACGATTCGTTATTTCGAAAAAAATCCAATTTTGAGTAATTTCCGTATTGCAGACTTTATAAATGTATTAAAAATAGATGGCAACGGTAGATGGAAATTTTTCTTGTCTCAGACGTTATTTTTCTCCTCGCAAAGATGAAAAAAAATTTAATCATCTCGAACACTCCTGCGAATTGATCCTGTCCGCAAAATCGGTTCTGTAACGACACGAACGAGATTTTGGAAATAAACGGGTGCAAACCGCAAATGGATAACACTGAAAACACTCGTCATTGCGCACGAAAATCTGTGTTATGTCAAGCCCAATTTTATAAGGGTCATACTTTGTTATGTGAAATGCCGAGAGAACAGGGACGTTATTATTTTAGGGACGTGTGCATAGGGTTGCGTTCCTGACTTGCACTCTGCATTTTGATGCCTCGTGCCACGAGCAAAGGGGAAAGAGCAACACCACTCATGGTTGCTCGACACGTCGTCAATCTACATGTATAGACAACACACACACTCACACACACACACAGAAACACACAAGCACAAATGGAGAGGATAGAAAGACCCTTTCAGAGCCACTTCTGTCCTTCTATATTAAACGGTCCTCCTCTCTTCCTGTAGTGCATAATAACGTATACATAACGTTACCACACTGTAAGGACTCTGGGCACCCATCATCAAACGCCCTTCTGCTCCAATCTTCTGGGCGATTAACTCACCTCCAAGATGTGTTTTCCATGAAAAAAAATGTGTGGGTGTGCGTGCTGCGTTCTCGAAAGCATTGAAAAAAAAAACCAAAAATTTCTGCTCCAATATTCGGATTTTTACTGACAGTCGATACTTGTTATTGTACTAGCAATAAATAATTAAATCAGTTGGAGTTTCAATTGGAAAGACTATGGCTAAAAGAATTATACTTTTTTTTAATGTTGCAGGCGATTTGAACGTTTTGGAGTAAAAAGCGTACAGTTTGTTTCAAAGCTTCTTTACCGATATTTTGTGGCATATTAATGAATTAAACTTCATATTCGTATTCACGACGAATAATTAAGTTACTCAGTGTATCATTCGAGATATATTGCATTTAATCGATCATTTAAAATCGAGTAAAAATCGAAAACTATGCAGGCATATTCCCGTACTTTTTTTTAATGCGATTTAAATTTTGGAGTAAAAGCATTACGGCTTGTCCGAAGGCTTGTTTATCGATACTTTATTGCGTGTATCGATGAATTAAAATTCGAAGGGTTGCTTTTTATCTATCGTAGAATTTTAAAAACACCACAGCGACATGGAGTCTCCCATGTATGGAATGCTTTATGGCGTTATGCCTATGGTGGAGTGTAACTCCGAGGCGTGGGTGAAGAAACAGTCTGTTATTTATGAGGGAGCGCGGGTACGGCTCCGAAAAACGGTCCGAAGATTTTCGGCACCGGGTGGTCCAGAGACTCTCGGGAGATACACTTAACCGCATAATAGAGACACTAGAAAAATCTACCAAGCGATTACTCTTCCTCTTTTATTTTGCCCGTCGTTTCCTCTTGTATATTGATTTTTTAAAATCCGCTGTTGCAAAAAATCGCGTTTTTTTTCCTCATAAAAACTAACGGGGAATATGTTTACACGCTGGACATCGAAAGTATCACACTAAATTCCCTCTTGATTTTTTTTCTAAGCACGATTCGAAATATGGATTTAAAATTCCAGGCCGGATTATTCAGATATTCTATTTCCGATGCCGTCATTTTAAAACGAAATTGAAAATCAAACTGTATATTCACATTCTTCTCAATTCGATATACTTGTAATCCTGAATGGGGGAAAAAAACCGGTTGGTTGCTCAGACCGAGAGGGAATAAATAAAAGTGAGTCACGACAAAGTTGCTCGAATTTCGAATGCACTTTTAGATGCGCGAGGAAATTTGATAGAGAAAAATTCTCGTTGGTCTCCTTTGTTTGAAAACAACAAATTTTAGAATGTCAATCGTTTTGTTGTTTTATAAAACAGATTGGAACGCAAACGAGTCGGTTTATTGTTGATTAAATATTTACAATCCGAATAGAGAATTTTCACATTGTGTGAAATATGAATTTTTCGAATAATAATTAATCTCACAATATAAATTAAAGTTAAAATTAAAAAATGATGAAACGTGCGTTTAATAAGTATGATTTGTGTTTTTTTAATGAAAAATATTTTTCCCAAGGTGTGTATTTTTTGAAATCGTACTTTTTCATTCACAAAATCTGAAATCATCGTGGGAATTCGGGTCGGATGACTCATCAAACGACGTCGAATTTTAATCGCCCACCCAATTCCTCCAAGATCGAATTTCATCGGCGTAATATCGATTTTTCCTTGTCCGATGGCTCAAAAGCTTGCGTGACACTGCATCGCGAGTATTCCGTAAATGTGAAACGTTGAAAAACAGGCTCGAGTTGACCAAACAACGAGGCCTCGTCGTACGTTTTATGCATACTCGGAACAGTTAGATGCCAAGACAATGCATAATATATATGGGTCGTTCCGTTCCAAATCAGTAATTTTTGATATTTTGATTTTTCACATGCCCGAAAATTTTTGTCGTGCATTCACTAAACAAAATTCGTCGATTTATCTGCAATCTTTTCATTTTCTCAAGACGCTTTCTCGCTCATATTTTCCATGTTGAAACAATAAATTTGCATAATATTCTCAAAATACGGGTAAATTTTCGAAAAATCGTGTATTTTCAATTTATTTATAGAGAATGCGACATTTTAGAAAAAAAAATCGTTGAAAATAATCAATTTTTCGTGCAGTTATCGCCATTCGAAGGAAAAAAATTGATATTTCGAAAAGGGTTTGAGAAAAATTTTTGAAAAAATTCACAAGCATGCCTGTTATCGTGTAGAATGCGTGAGAAAAATGTCGATCGAATGGAAAAATCAAAGTTCCAAAACTGCCTGATTCGACGCGGAATGCCCCATATGTATGCACGTACACATACATTTACATGGACACGGGTCTTTCTCGCGTTACTCATCAGACGAGTAACTATAGAGATTGCTCGCCAACGTGACTGTGTACCCCGCGGTCAGAATGAACGAGCTCTCGGTCCACTTCCTCCCTCGTCGAAGATGTTGGCAAACACATAAAGCGCATCGGAGTTACGATGCTCGTGCCTGGCATACGGGCGATTTCACCCCAAGAGGACACTGTGGGATTTAGCATCTTTTTTCAACACCCAAAACTCTTTGTCGACTCCAAAATGATCGACGAATCGTTCCGTTCAAAATCATTTTTTGTTTTTTGCAAAAATCTTTCGAGGTGCTAAAAAATTCCGCCAACTTTCTCCATATGTACAATACGATAAACATATTTTTCATGATTTTTTATAAAATAATTCGTGCAAATATTTTTAAATAATATCGCAGGGTAAAAAGAACGTTTCGTTTTGTAAAAAAAATTCAAAAGTGTGTTTTGGAATGCCCTGTACATGCAGACTTGTCTCTGCTACTTCTGGGTTTGCTCTTACGTACATTGTGATACGAGAAAGAGGCACATAAACCCTTTTTCTACCGCATGGTGAGCTCGGCAAACCGTGTGCGATGCTGATAAAAAAAAGATGCACTCTCCTGTGATACGGATACTCACGATGTTTATATATATATAACCACACGTGTGCCACAATATTCGATGGACTTGCACAGGACCTGCGAGACTTTTCTTATCACCTGGTTGTTTTTACACCCAGCTGATCCATTTTGGAAAGCCTTTTGTGGTACTCGGTTCTCCGCACGTGCCAGTATTAACAAACGACGAAAAAAAAAATTTTTACTCCTCGAGAGTATCAACGAAAAACGTGCATCCGCACGATAAATTTTCGAGGCTGACGATTTGCGTGAAAAAATTCCCCATAAATAGAAAATTGCTCGCCGATGATAATTCAGACCCGGGAAAACATTAATTCTACTCTAATCATTCATTTTGTCAAAAATTGGATAAAAAATAACGACGGAAAAAATAAATATTTCTAATCGATAATTTCGTTTGTTTATTTCCAGCGGGAAGTAGCTCATGTTGCACGTAAAATTGGCCACTGAAATTCGCACGTTTTGCTTTTCGGTGAAACGAATATTCCGTATCTTTAATGAGATAAGGCCGACGAGAGGAAAGTATCGTATCTCGACTTATATAACGATAAGTCTCGTACATTCGAGATCATCTTACGTGTATGATATGCATGTGCATGGAGATTACACTCGCGTGTTATTGTACTTTCTTCGACGAAGTTTCGCAAGGGATATCTGGCTGATAGTGCACGCGAAAGGTGCTGCGGTTTTTAAGAGCGCACTGCTGCGAGATAACAAGTTGGATAATTCATCGAGAAGTTCTTTCTTCGTTCAAACTCTCCATATGCATACATATATAAACAAATTACAGATGCATGCATTAGGGTGTTTGTTATTTCGCCAGAACGACATTTTCCACCCGGGTATGCATGAAATTATCAGCCCGCAGCCTTAAGGGGGCGATCTTAAGGGGTATGAAAATGTCCTCTTTTTTTTCGCTGTAAATCAATGATTAGGAATGAATAAATCGAGTGAAAAAGAATGAATTTGGGAAATCACGATCACCCCAATGTATTTATTTGCAGGCATGTGAATTTTTCTTTAATTCCTTACGTTTCTTATCTCACTCGGCTGTCTCAATAAAGTACGCGAACGGGCGTTAATTGTAGCCCCCGGAGGTCTTGAGAAAGCGATCCTCCAGTCTCGCAATACCGCAGAATCGCGCGGACGAAAATTTGCAGCGAAAAAAGACACCGCATCATGCACAATCATGTGGATAATTGCAAGCTTACAAGGCATATTATTTCGTAAGATTGTTCAAGTGCGCTTAGGGAGATAATAATAAAGAGCGTAAGGAAAACAGACGATACAAACTCGCGGAAAAAGCACTTTGGTTTGGAATTTTTTTTGTTTTTTTTTTCATTGTCAGCAAAATAACGCAAAATTTTTTATCATCCGTTGTAATCATCATTGTTTTAACGGTACATTGCAAGTCAAAGAAATGTTCGTTCGATTGCATTTGCTTTTAAAGCGCAGGTCATTTTTGAAAAATTAGTAATTTTGTAATTTATCGAGTTATTCTTGGTAATTGATTCGTGATAAATCAATGACAGGTCATTGATTTTTTTTGAATCACTCGTCAGACTTGTTAATTTTGAGAAATTAATATTTGGTAATTTGCTGATTAATTAACCTAATCGACTAATCAATTCATTAATTTTGGCAAATTGATCAGATTGAGAAATTGTTTGACGAACTGAGAGTTGATTTTTTTATTCAATTGTATTTTAGAAAGTCGACCGTAATGTTTTTAATAGAGCGAAACATCGATTTATCGGCGATGAGATCGATCTAAATATTATTCGAGCCCGATTCGCAGACGCACGTAATACAAACGCGATTTCGGCCGCGAGCCTTAACGGGCGTAACGCATGTGGCCATAAACCGAAAGGGATGACTCTTGTTTTTTCGTCCTAAGAAATAATCGCCTCTCGTGAATTGTTTTCTCATACAGGGTGTCTCGAAACTCGATGTCGATAATGGAAAGTTTCATTGGGAATGAAATTCCGAGTCGAAATGTATTTTACGATTTTTTCGTGCGACCAAAACCTGACGAGTTATCGATTGCCGAAGTTCGAGCCAATCGGACGCGCGTTCTCCCTTCTCCCGCGGGCGCCGCGCGCGTCCTATTGGCCCAACTTCTTCAATTGATATCTCAACGGGAATTCGTCGGATCGAAAAGTGCTCAAGGACTTTTCGACTCGAAATTTCATTCCCGAAGTAGCATTGAATTATCAGCATCCAATTTCGAGACACCCCGTACGTCGATCTTCGTGCGATCTTTTTAAGCGCTCCGAGAGTCGCAGAGGCATCTCTAAGGCTTCGAGTAGCGCTCAAATTCTCAAGTAAATGTGTACACGCTTGTCATTGCGTGCATGTAACGTGGGCCTGGGAGTATCGAATCCTTCTGCTCGAGCTCTTTCACCGTATATGGTCAGGAATCCACCGAATGTTGATTGAGGCAAAAAAAGAAACGCACGAGGCCCTTCTCGAAGTGACTGACGTACAGCGGCATTCGCGGGATGTAGTATCAAGAATCGCGCGAAATTTATGCAAGAAAAAAACACCTCGCGCGACGTGAGAGCGTTTCGGAAAATGTTTCCGCGAGGAAATAAAAATCGATCGATTTTTTTGCACCGTCAACAAAATGGTTTGACGAAAAATGAACAAAAAGCATTCCAAAATGGCTCCCGATTCCGCGATGTACGCGAATAAACAATTACGAGTCGTAAATTGTTGTTAATTGCGTTTGCTTTTAACGATCGTCTTTTGTTAATGTCCCAAATTGATTTTAACAAAGTATAAAAAAGTTATCGATCAAAAGACTGTGCGATTTGATGAAAAAAAAAAAGAATTCATTTGTGCAATCCTCTCGTCGAAATTTCTCAGCACGACTCGGCATTTTCCGTGCCGAATAAAATACATCATCGCTGATGCTTTTGCTCTCAGGACCCGTTGGCGAGTCTGCTGCGCGTTTTCATGGTGTATCGCGTGCTCCCCTTTGTGGTCCCGTCTCCGTCTTCACTTTCTTCGCTTCTTTGACTCTGGCTCTTTGAATTTTTTTTATTTTTTCGTTCCTGCCATGGTTAATTATCGTATATTCTTCTCGAGAGAGGTGTGCATATAAAAGGGCTCGCTCTCTCGTTAGGCCTCGAAGAAGCGAAAGAAAGCGCGGGTGCTCGCGTCTCTTATCGGCAAAGTCCATGAACACAACGAGAAAAGTCTGAATCTCGGTTGGGCACACATACGAAAGCCCACAGGCTTGATCCACGGGATATTTAATTCGCGGTGCGGCACTCGCGAGATCAGCCAACGAGATAAACGTGAAACTCTTCGCGCTCTCGTTCCTCCTTTTTTTTTCGTTTTTCTCTCGGTCTTGTTATTTTTGTTGCTTTTTTATCTCGCCACCAGGGGCCAAAAATCGAAAGATAAATCGAACAGATCTTTTCCCTCAAACTCACGTTAATTTTTTCGATTTTAATCGATTAAAGTACGTGTCGGGTCAAAAGTGCTTTTGGACGATTTATCAGGATTTCGACCTTCGTCAATTTTTCGAAATTCACTCTCTTGGCCTTCCGAAAAATCTTGTACTTCAAAACATTTCAAAATCGAGATCTCAAGATGTTTATCTCAGTGTCAAAGTGGTCCATACTGAGGAACCGTCAGAGGATTTTAAATATTTTCGAGATTTGCAGGGAGGACGGGTTTAGGGGATGAAATACGTTACACCTGGGTATCAAAGTGTAATGATCGGTCAGGGAAGGCGAATGGCTCCGAAACACGAGACGCAGCAGCCTAGAGTTCACACGTGTTGCATTTACAGGTTGAACATACTCCGATCACGTAGTACATCTCTCTGTTCTCACGTACGAAGCGAAATACACTTCGATGTACTGCTACGAGCGAACGATACACAATAATAATGAGCAGCAGCGTTCGCTTGTCCCGCTTTTCAAAGCAATATGCATGACGCTGCAAACGCACCGGGCGCTGCATTGTTGCACTTGATGAAACAGGAAACAACGATTATAGACTGTAACATTCAATACCGGATTTGATTCCTCTCGAATAATCATTATTATCGTAACATCGATTTTTTATTTTTTAAACAAGAAAAAAATGAACAAATTTACCAGCGATATTCACTTTTTTTTAACCCGATTGAAGAATTTTTGGAAAATACGCAGTTACCGTCGAATTCCCAATTTGATGGTCAATTTATTTTCTCCAAAAAGTGGTAACTGAAAATGGAGGATTTTTTGAATTTTTGTTACTCAAAATTGTTGAAATTGACGCCAGTTTCGGTATGTATTTATCGGTAGGCTGATAAAAGTTTTTTTTGCTTAAATTCTCGATTCCATGAGGAGCATTGTGGTTTATAGAAAAATCGGGAAAAAGATCGTGTTTTTCGATGAAGAAGAGTCGAATCGAAAGCGTGAGGGGTCCCGATAATGATTATTCGACGTTGAATGCCCCATCTGCGTGATAATCCTGTGCTATGCATCATCGAGTCCATGTACATTTGTTATTACATAATGTACATGAATACCGTATGTATGTAAATGCATATGTAAATGACAGCTGAAACTTCAAACACAGCGAGCCGGAGCATGCAGACGCCGACGCGATGACGGTTTTCCGAGACAGAGAGTGCATATAACGCTGCATTACTGAAAGCTGAACTTCAAACGTCGCGAAAGAGCCCGTCGACCTGGAAAACCGTGAGGGAAAAAGAAACGTTGAGAATTCCGCGCCTCCGGTACTTTCATAAAGCCCAAAATGAGCGAAACTGGAAGCTGCGACATTTTGTAATTCGAGAAAAATTATTTTTCATCGGACGAAAAATGTTTGCGCAAAAAAAAATTCAATCGCCTCGTGATTATCGTCGGAATTTCGGAGGACAGGATTTTCTCGCAAAGTACATTTTTTTGGGTAATAATGCGAAAGAATAAAGTACCCGTGATTTTAGTAATAAAATTTCAACGCGTTTTTGACTCCCTTAAGATCGATGTGTTTTTTGATAACTCGGAGGACAAATTTGATTATCGTCTCTCGAATCGTACGGTTTTGTTTTTTTGGCAAAGTACCATTTTTTTTCGTTTTACGATTAAAAAGATTATCCCACAGTGCGGAGGGAAAAGTCGCGTGAGGAACGAACTTTTTTTTTTTCCATTCCCGAATTGCCCCTGAGGATGGAAAATCGTGCCCTTCTGGAAGCCGTTCGAGACGGTCGCGGATGAAGATCGCCCGTGTGTATATATGCGATCCAAAAATAGACCTTAAGACCGGATTCCAGCGGGGATAATAAAGCTGAAGGGAAAAGGAAAAGAGAGAAAAAAGGAGAAAGAGGAAACGAATGGTGAACGTCGGAGGAGAAGACGAACGAATGCAAAAATAAGAAATAAGTGCAAGAGAGAGAGAGCGTTCTGTAATGTTTAATGACGCGAGCCTTCGGAATTATTCCCAACCGGATGTTGCGTCCGATATGTACACGGTGGCGATCAAAATTTTCTATATTTATTGTTAGTAGCGAGCCAACGAGCACCGAAACTTGTGGCATTTTGTAAGCGAGCCACGTGCGTCGATATTTTACTCGCGACGTTCTTCCGGAGTCGAGCAACGACGATTTTATAAATATTCCTCCATTTGTTCGACATTTAGGCCAAGACTCGCGATTTTCTCACACGTCAGCATTTTTCAAAATAATACTTAATAATAATTCATCACCTCCAGAAATTATCGATCCAATTAGAATTGAGAAAAATTCGATCTGACTCGAAATATCATATTAAATAAAAATAAATAACAGCTGAATTTATATTTAATTGGATATGCTCGTCGATCCTTCAGCTACGATAATATTAACGAGAATATTTTGCGCAATTAGCGGTGCCATGGTAATCCGAAAAAAAAATCAATAACCCGCAAGTCTCTGAGCCTGGTTGTTTCGAATCTGCTCGCTTAATTGCATAATCCGGTGGTTTAATTGAAAAGTTTAATCGTTTCATCGAATTCGCGTTCGTTCCAACTGAGGAGCAATTTTTCTTTCATTTTTTGATAAATTTACGTAAATTATTTTAATCGCAGCGTGATAAAATAGCTCCTGGTATGATGGATCATTTTACACTCTACCGATCGAGCATGTTTTTTGCTCACCTTCGCGTTGGTGAATTTTCAAATTCGATACGAAATTTATCGCATTTTCGATAAACGCCGATTTCTCTTCTGCATTATTTTCTTTTCATCTTCCTCTTTATTCCGATGAATGCAACGTGGAAATACTCATTTGTCCCATGCCTTCCAGCGACGATAGAGCAATATCGATATTCCATGTGCACTTTGAACTCGCATTTGTTAACCGCTCCCTCGTTAATCTTGCAAAAGACACTGATTCACGTGTCGGAATATAAATTCGGATTCCCTCCGACAATACCACGATTGTACAAACGTGCGTTCAGCCACAGTCCCTTTTATCTCTCTACAACATGCCAGCTGATAAAATACACCATTAAACTACCATTAAAAAGTGCAACAAGCTCATTGAATCGATTTTCGAAGAAAATACTTCACTCGAGACGTCATTATTTCCCCTATCGATTTTACGATAGAACGATGATCATACAAGTGATTTTGAGAGTGACGATCGAGTTACTTTTTGAGCAAAATTTCACTCGATTCGAAATTATTCCTTCCAGATATTTTATCGCCATTCCTATCATCATTATTCCCTATAATTTGCAACCATTTTTTTCTTTCCTATTTTCTCTTGTCTTTCGATAGAAACGAATTTAAAAACGAGAAATTATGCTATGACGATAAAAAAAAATGCGCGATATCTACGAAACGCTCGTTATAATTAAAAGGATAAAATGAACAAAATTCGTGGATATTTTTTCTTTTGATCGAATAAACGAAGAGAAAAACATACGCTGTTACAAATACGTACGTAGGCATGAAAAACAGCTTCGAAATGGTGTTTTGCGGTGTTCCAGCGTGATAAAACGTAGGACACCTCATTGTTGCAAAACACTGAATAAAGGTACTCGAAAGATCATTGCTCAGCATCTTCCAAACGTTTCAAACTCGTCCTTTCTTTCTCTCTCTTTTCTCACTGCCAGTCGTCTCTTCGCGAGTTCGTACCTTCGTCAAACGGATCTACTCTCGTTTCGCAGTCGCTGCTCGCACGTTGCACTGTCATGTAAATCAAATGTTCCTCATTAATTTCGCGAATAGCGTACAAGCTACAGAGTCAACGTGAGAGACTTTCGAAACTCAATTGACGAGCGAAAGTGGAGAGAATAATCGTTTGTTCAAAAGATCCGAAAACTGGACCGAGCGTATACGAGATATACAACGTTTGTTCGTTAAAAAAGATCACGTGACACATTCGTCAAATGATGCAAGCAAAAGATGAAAAAAGAGAAGAACGACTCGGATCTCTTTTCTCTTCTCCTTTTTACGCGGTATTCCCCGCGACAATTTCGCTTCTTCCGCGCGTTTTATCCTCTCTTTTTTCATCGTCTTATCTCGTTCATCATCTCTCGTTGTATTATACTCGTTGACGTTTCTCGTGTGAAAAAAATTAATCCGCCAGCAGCTTAACGACGGAGTAATGATTCCGTGAACGCGATTCGTAATACTCGCTCATCAACGGATTAAATCTTTTTATAAATTGTAACGTCTGTACGCAGAAGGTATTCCCGATTTAATCGAGAAACAATGTCGTCGTAATTTTCGCGAAATTCATCGAGAATCTTTTGCATTTTTCTTCGATCCTGAAAATTTCTGCTGGGAAAAAATAAAAAAAAAAGTTTTCACCGGATTACAAACTGAACGCAGGAAAAGTTTAATCTCTCTTGCAGTTAATTCTTGCGAGATTAACGAAATTATCCCTCGATATGTTTCGAGAATGATTATTTCAATTACGTCCGATTAAAGATTGTTAATTCAGCGGGAGATTAAAAGTATCGTCGCGGAAAATTGGATTAATTTTAAGTTCGTCATTAAGAGAGCTATTATTATAATTGTTTCAATGTTGTAAAAAGACCTTGGCAAGTTTGCCTCGCTTAATCTTTTGATAAATGTGTAATAGAAACGATCAGTTGGGAAAAAAATTCCGCTCCATTGTCCATCGGAGATGCATCTTTCTCAGGAATGACAGCAGCACTGCTGAGTCACGAGATTAGAGATTCTACAATACATATATTCCACGTTTGTTGTTGAAAGTATCGATAATCATGAATATTCGAGATACCAACGATGGCGCATGAACTGCGCACAATATTCGTATTTTTTTGGTTTTTTTTTTTGGTTTTATAAACATGGAAACATCGTAAAAGTGTAATCGACTCGCAAAACGAGTTGATGAATCTTACAGGTTTTTTCGTGCGCACAACGAATGTCATTCATGACCCTACAGAGTGTGTAAAATTGTATCAAGACGAGACATTGGATGCTGCACTCGTTGCTGATGAAAATACGATATACGGGGTGTCCCAAAACTCGATGCTGATTGAGGTTCGGATTCAGGATGAAATTCCGAGTCGAAGTGTACTTTAGCGTTTTTTCATACGACGAAAACCTGGCGAGTTATTTATCGTCAAAGCTCGAGCCAATCAGCCGCGCGCTCTCCCTTCTCCAGTGGGCGGGCGCTCGGAGCCCATTGGTCCGGACTGTTTCTGTTGATAACTCAACGGGGATTCGTCGGATCGGAAAGGGCTCAAAGACTTTTAGCCTTGAAATTTCGTCCCCGATAGCATTGAATCGTTAGCATCCGGTTTTTCGCTCTAATTTCGTCGATAATTGGTGATAAAAATCGACGATATCATTTTCCACAAAATCTACGATTGACAAGAGTCGGAGTGGAAAAAGCTCGATATCCGCGGTGTATTCAGTAAAAAAAACTGCCCGAGAGTAACAGTAACAGGGGAAATTTGAGACGGAAACAAACGTCGCGTGTAGGCGACAAAAAATATATGTAAAACGTCTGGGTGGGCGTAAAACCGAGCGCACGATTCCAATCGCGTTTATATGCGAATATAATCGCAAAACTGTTTGGATATTGGCCGTATTTTACGCATGATTCATGAAGAATCGATTCGAGCTTCTATCAACTGTGACTGGTCTTCCATCTGCTCTTCCGCAGACGGCGAAATTTTTGTTTGCGAAATACAAACAGAGTGCGAAGCCCGAGTTACTTTTATTTTGATTTATTTCGAACAGTCTGTATAAAAACTTTTTAAGGTGTATCGGGCGATTTTTTTCAAGTAAAAGTAATCACGAATAAAATTATCAATTATTAATCGATTAATCTTGAAACCGGAAGGCGTTGGCTACATTTTTTGTTTTGTATGGTATGGATAATGTTTTTGTCAAAAAATTATCCTACTTTCCGCCTCAAATCGACTCGCGATTGTGCTACATTAAAGATGCAGCGTGTGATCTCGCGATGAGAAAAATACTGACGTGCGTACGTGAATGGGACGACGAGGACATTCGTAAGAATTATATCGCACTTTGCACATGTCTCCTCCACTTCCACTTCGTTTTTAGCTACGCCATTTTAGGTGGAAGAAATTGTTGAAGAAAAAGAGAGAGAGAGAGAGAGGAGAGTAGAAGATCTCATCCGGATGGCGCCTGCTCTCGTCATATCTAACATTTATATTATACCGAGTGAAAAAAAAAAACAGAAAAATGTTCCACTACGTGCGTCCGAGAGGATTCTAGCCTCCTCCGAGCGACTCTGATGTGTCTGTGCGCATTTTGCTCCGCCTCGAGAGGATTGCAAAGATCTAATTTCGCGGCTCGCAATCTTCGGAGGCAAAAAAACCCAAAGAACAGACCGGGGCACGCAGCTCCCCCCTTAAAAAAAGGGTTTGGCGAACCAAAATGTTCTTTTTTCGTTTGCAACATCTCGTGGGATTGCAGGACTTTTTTTCAAATATGTTCTCAAAGCGATATAAAGTTATTTTTTCAAAAAAAATATTTTTTTGAAAAAATACGATTTTTTTATCAGGATATTTTAAGGAGGCTGTCGGATTCCGAATTCGTTTGTTTTTCAATCGCAATTTTCGATAAATGATCATAAGTATATTCGAAATTTTGGAAAATAATTGAATATTGCTTTTAGGCTGCGAAAATTAATTGTTCTCTTGGTCTTTTGAGTCTACCCCTTAATTGTGCGCTGTATTCGCAGAGTACAAACGTCAAATGTTTCTCATCAAACTTACCGACCGTGCATTCACTTCCTTGCGATTAGTCACTCGGAGGAAAAGAGAAAAAAAACCGGAATTTGTTTGTAATAATAAAGCGGCGTGCGTAATCATATGGCCGATGAAGAAATCGCGGATAAATTTGCAGTCGGTCTACCGAATATCGAGAGCATCGCGTTACGCCGCATTAAACTTGACGCGAATGCGCGTGGATATTTTACTCCGCGGATAAAAATTGTAATGAAATTTTTTGCAGTCGGAAAAGTTGGCGCCTCTCGCGAGAGAGCGTCAGAATTTATCTGCAATGATTTCTTATCGCGTCCGGGAGAGAAAAAGACAGAGGATAGAGAATTGTCTCTTGTTCAAGAGAAAATAATGGAGTCTGATGAGCGACGCAGTGCGCCTGTCATGAATCATACATTTTACGCACTTAAGGGGCGACACGAGCAAGAAAAAAAAAAGTAATTTTTCAAAATACACCTTAAGATGTCGAAAATCAAATATCATCAACGAAATACTCGAAAAAAACCTCTGAAAATGTTGAAAAAATGATTTTTCAGTCTTTTTTTGAATTTTGTAATGAAATTTTTGTTTTCAATTAGGGCGTTTTCGAAAATATTTGTTTCGCTCTGGATATCGGTGTTGAAAAAGTCTGTGAGAAATTTATCCATTTTGCATTGTTTTTTTTTTTTAACAAAATGTTTACAGCGTGTAGTAAAAAAAAGAAAAAAATATTTTTGCTTCCGCTTGATATGCACTGTTCGTAGCTTTCTTCGTGAATTTTTTGCACCACCTCGTTTTCGATGCCTCGGCGTGTACTGCGAGTGACTCGACTAGTCGGTTTAATATCGCGCAGCGAGAGATTACTCGGGTTTTATTTCTTTTTCTTCAATCGACATACCCGACAGGCCTTTCGACGCCGAATAATTAATAGAGTACGCGCAGTCGTGTCAAAGTCTTTATTGTTCCCATTTTTCCCATCGCATGACGAAACATAACAAATTACGACCGATAAATTTGTTGGAAGCTGCAGAACGCGGAGAGAGCTGCGTGCTCTTCGCTTTGAACCGACCGCGTTTTTAATATTTCTCGGAGATTTAATTTATTTATAAACCAGTGGCGCCATCGGCTTCCTCGATATTCCATCGACTTTTCGACCCCTTAAATTTCGATAACACGTCCATGTTATTTTTCAATGATTTTATTATTTTTAATCATCTCATTTGCGAAGGCCAATTTTATCCTCGGTGACGTAACGATTTGCACGTTTTATCACTTCCGGTTTGATTGAAGGGAACGAGAACTAAATAGTCCTCTTTGTGCGTCTCTTCGAGCTTTTTTTATCCTCTCTCTTTTTTTATCTGTCGGAGCGATTGTTCGCGTTCGAATCTTCGTGATATTTGAAATTATATTTAAACATCCGAGTCAATAATGGGAAGAGAGGAAAAGATACGTGCAGGGAAATTCCTCGTTGATTTTCGCTTCATCTTTTTTTTTTGGTACCGCAATTTTTTCAAAATTTCATATTCCTCGAAATTTTGTACCTCGGAATATAAACGAATCACGTTCAGCTATCGTTATTCATTTTGAAAAATAACCAAAGTTTTCCGAAAGCATCGTTAAAAATGAAAAATATTTTTTTCTGAATTAATTCGTTTCGTTCCACATTGCTTGTTAATATTAATGCGAAAAAATATTTTTATTTCAATCGGAGTGATCGTCGAAATGGCAGTGTATGTACCCATTCGATATTTCGTATCAAAGCGTAAAAATAATGTTTATTGCAATTCTGAACTTTGATCAAAGTAGCTTCAATGTAAAAGTTGGAATTTTTTCATTTTACTCGCATTTTTCATTTGCATACATAGAAGGAATGGAGAAATCATTGGAGCAAACCCTTAAACGTTTCGCCTGAAAATAATGGATGATGTTAATTAACGTACGTACGTAGAGAAGCATAAATGCTGTAATACACTGCGTAGAACGGTGGCTTGTCAAAGGTACTTAAGAGAGGCCCTTATTACTCTCTATTGCCAAGGGCAACGTCGGTTTATCGAGCGGCTCCTTTGCCAAGTATTCAACTCGACAAACCATCTTTTTCTTACTCGCTTTTCCCCCACTCCATGGCTTACGTTTTTTTCTGCAAGAGCAAATGGTCGAAAAAAAATAAACCGGTGAAAGCTTATATTTTTTTGATTCTTGCAAAATTTCGTATTCCACGAGAGAAGATTTCCTGAATTTTGTCAAATTTATTCTTCAAACCGGAAATGGAGCTACGATTTTTTTCCAAAACGTCCAAAACCAAAGCAAGTTGCAATTTTTATTCATTTATTTTTTTTTCAAATGAGGTTTTTTCAGAAAAAAATGGAGCTAATATTCACAGCTGCTTGTTCTTTTGAGAACGAGATTTTGACTCTTTTTCTTCCTATTATTTTGCATTTTGTTTTGAAATATTCAACAGAATCTTTCGCCCTGAGTGGCACAATTGATGAAAATTTCGAAAGAATCAGAGTGATCGTTTGGCATGGAACGCCCCGTGGATATTCGCGAAACAGTCGAGCGGATGAAATTTTCGCGAAGGTTGTGCCTCGAACCTCCCGTCGTTGATGTATATCTTTGCTCAGCGGCCAGTCACGTTTTTATCATTTTTAAATGTGTCTGTAATTAGTGAGAATATAATGAGAACGATTATATTGGTGTAATTAATTTTCGCATATTTCGTATTATCACGCTCCTGATCGACTACGAAGATCTTGAGGGATAATTTTTCACGTGATACAGCTTTTATTTACAAAAGTTTTTATAATCACGTCCATCATTTTTTCACCCGATAATCCATCATTTATTTCGTCGAGGAAAAATGGGCGTTCGATCTTTCGATACTCGATGGTTAATTTCTCCAATTTGTTTCTTCGTCACAGACGATCGTTTTTTTCTCTCTCGGCGGATCGAAAAATCGAATTTCCAAATCGATCTGATTCGGCGCGGCCTCATGCGCCGAGATGCGCTCTGCAGCATCCTCGTTTTTCTCAAGCATCAAGGTGCTGGCGTTGGGAGAGAAAGAGGACGAGGGAGATACAGAGGGAAGATTCCGGAGGCTGTTAGACAGTCGATACTGGTTTGTAAAGGCATCCCCAAGTTGCGAAAAGTCGGTGAGAGCGAGTAGTCGAATTGCGAGTGATGCTGCGGAGATGAGAGGAAAACAGGAGGGGGAAGAAGCACGGAAAGTTCCGCAGGACGATTAATTTTTGCTGTTCGCGTCAGATGACTGTGTGCGAATGTTCCATCGCACCGTTGGGATCGCGGAGAGCCCATCAGGTAAAACATCGAGCCAAAGTTGAGCTCGAGATCACTTCAGCAGATGCAGATGTAAAACAGACGCTCTCACGCAGCTTCCGGACGGGAGTAACGAGAGGACACGTGAACTTTTATCGCTGGAGCAAATTTCACTTTATAAACTCGTATTGTTTCAACCATCCCCCCTTTCCGACGGTCTAAACATCCTTGCAAAATATTTCACGCAATTTGCAGAAATATTTCCAAACGAAAAATCAAAAAAAATTAGCGAATTTCGTCATAAAAACCGTTTGTACAAAATGAAATCGTGTAGCTATGTTGTTTATCATCGATTTTTCGGTTTGCTTCGTGTTTTATGGTATTGAAGGACTCAACCGGAAGTTCGAAACGATGAGTTTGTTTAAAGGTGAAAAAGATGCTGTTTTTTTGTTTTTGTTGAAACGAATTTGTTGCGTAATGTTATTATCTGGTTTATGGCTGCGTGGAGAAGAGGAAAAAAAAGGTCTAAACATCCTTGCAAAATATTTCACGCAATTTGCAGAAATATTTCCAAACGAAAAATCAAAAAAAAATTAGCGAATTTCGTCATAAAAACCGTTTGTACAAAATTAAATCGTGTAGCTATGTTGTTTATCATCGATTTTTCGGTTTGCTTCGTGTTTTATGGTATTGAAGGACTCAACCGGAAGTCCGAAACGATGAGTTTGTTTAAAGGTGAAAAAGATGCTGTTTTTTGTTTTTGTTGAAACGAATTTGTTGCGTAATGTTATTATCTGGTTTATGGCTGCGTGGAGAAGAGGAAAAAAAAGGTCTAAACATCCTTGCAAAATATTTCACGCAACTTGCAGAAATATTTCCAAACGAAAAATCAAAAAAAAATTAGCGAATTTCGTCATAAAAACCGTTTGTACAAAATTAAATCGTGTAGCTATGTTGTTTATCATCGATTTTTCGGTTTGCTTCGTGTTTTATGGTATTGAAGGACTCAACCGGAAGTCCGAAACGATGAGTTTGTTTAAAGGTGAAAAAGATGCTGTTTTTTGTTTTTGTTGAAACGAATTTGTTGCGTAATGTTATTATCTGGTTTATGGCTGCGTGGAGAAGAGGAAAAAAAAGGTCTAAACATCCTTGCAAAATATTTCACGCAACTTGCAGAAATATTTCCAAACGAAAAATCAAAAAAAAATTAGCGAATTTCGTCATAAAAACCGTTTGTACAAAATTAAATCGTGTAGCTATGTTGTTTATCATCGATTTTTCGGTTTGCTTCGTGTTTTATGGTATTGAAGGACTCAACCGGAAGTCCGAAACGATGAGTTTGTTTAAAGGTGAAAAAGATGCTGTTTTTTGTTTTTGTGGAAACGAATTTGTTGCATAATGTTATTATCTGGTTTATGGCTGCGTGGAGAAGAGGAAAAAAAAGGTCTAAACATCCTTGCAAAATATTTCACGCAACTTGCAGAAATATTTCCAAACGAAAAATCAAAAAAAAATTAGCGAATTTCGTCATAAAAACCGTTTGTACAAAATTAAATCGTGTAGCTATATTGTTTATCATCGATTTTTCGGTTTGCTTCGTGTTTTATGGTATTGAAGGACTCTACCGGAAGTCCGAAACGATGAGTTTGTTTAAAGGTCAAAAAGATGCTGTTTTTTGTTTTTGTTGAAACGAATTTGTTGCATAATGTTATTATCTGGTTTATGGCTGCGTGGAGAAGAGGAAAAAAAAAGCATGGGAGGGAAGACGAGGATCGATCGAATCGGGGCGTTGCTGCGGTTGGAAGTATAGAGTGCAACGCGAATGAGGGTGCAAAAAGGGTGCAATCCTCTCTCCTCCCCCTCCCTCTCTGTGTCGGAAGCTCGTGCTTGCATGTAGATCTCTGGAAACGTGTCCCACTCGGCGTGCATCTTTGCTCTCGTGCGCTTTCATATCCTCGAGAATGAGGACGCGAAAGAAAAAAAAATAACCGATATCGTCCCTTGTCTCGACGCGTACGCCAAGACTGACAAAGATGTAATCTTCTCGCTTTTTTTTCTCCTGCCACCGCCCTTCCCTGTTATCGATATATCGACGATTCTCGTCGTTAATTCTTTCATGAAAATTGCAATTGTCATTCAAAGATTCGCGAGCGGATTTTTATTTTCAATATTTCTTTTCCTCAAGACGAAATTTTGCACAGATTCGCGATTGATCGACAAAATAAATCGCAAACGTCCATTCGAATATTTCGCAGATGCATATTTTTTTAATCATGCGTTTATTCGTCATGTGAAATTCGTCAATTTACAGTAACTTTTGTATTTTTTTGAAAAATGATTGCAACGAAAAAAAAATGATTCAAAATGTTGGTGGGTCGGGTAGATGGAACCCCTTAAGGAAAAATTCGTCGCTGGTGTCAATGTACGTTTTGATTTAATTGACAAAGACAAAACGACTGGAATTGCGATGAGTATCGGAGTGCGACCCTCGGATTCCATCGTACTTATTATACACACGTGTTCCATCGCAATTTTCCTTCGCCTTTCCTTTTCCGAGCTTTTGCATATGGCGCTCTCGCACGCGAACTTTTCCCATTCGCGGGGAGCCCGATGGACTCGGTCAAATTTGCATACGCGTATGCGTGAAACATTAAGGGGCTTCCTCGTGAATTTAATACGAGGGAGGCGCCAAAACAAACGCTGGACGAGGCAACGAGGCCTCTCCGAGGGTATTTCCGCTACGATTTTAACGAGAAAACGATAAAAAAATCGCGTTGCTTCGCCCGTTGGAATTAATCGCGATTTTCTCTCCGATCGCGGTCGACTCTCGGCGTTCCTTCGTCAGAGAAAAATCAAAAATGACTTTTCACTCTTTTTATTCGTTGATTAATTTATTTACTCACTTTCGCCCGTTTTTTGCGCTGCTATAATATGCTGCAAACGAGAAGAAACGGTAATTGTGATACGAAAATACGTGTTTTTTTTTTCTCCATTTAATTACTCGTTGTCAAGACGCTGTCGCGTCATTTGATACCGCATGTGCTGTATATTCACGGTAACAGGATACTCGCGAGTCTTTCGCGTTTTTGCGTGCATAAAACACACACGATGTGCATCTCACACGCGGTAGTCGTCTCTTATGTCCACGTTGCGTGTTTTCCATATTAACTCGTTCGCGATAAATCCGCGCCTGCAAGACGGAAACCCGTGTCCTGATTAGATTTCTCATCAATTTTGACCAGAAATTACGCACGTGCGAAGATTTTTTCTTGAATTTTAACCGAGCCATTAACTCGATTGAATTTCACAACGAGAAAAAGCGTGGAGAAAAGTTGATATCCCCAAACGTGAATTTTACTCATTTATATCGTTTGTTTTATTACTTTTTCAGTTTTTTCGACAAAAAGACAACATCAAAGTGATTTTTACATTCGTTTATTGGTCCACGAAATATGTTATTAATATCCTCCTCGAAGCTCAATTTTTTCGAGCTTTGTACCAGTTTGTATCCTTCCCTAAATCTTGAATTTGATTCCCTGATGATTGAATTTGTCAATGCAAGAAAATTTCACAGAGAAAAGGCGAATTTTTCGGCTGAAAAAACGTGAAATGTTTCCTGGAGCATTGATCACACAGCGGCGTACGAAGAGTGAATAAATAAATACGAACATATCCATAGAATTTAATAAAAAAAAAGATATCTCGTTCAGCAGCTGGAATAGATATCGCAATGGACCACACCCGACAATTTCGAATATTCCTCATTCGACGTATCTCGTCGGGAAGCATTTTCATTTGTCATATTCAGGAAGAAGACCCACCCACACGAAGGTTTATGCCGATACAAGCACGTACCACCTTGTGAATATTACGAGAAATTTTACATTCAGAGTCTCGTTCGAGGTTTTATCAGAGTTATGAAAATAATGATTCCCATTCGTTCTGAAATATGTAAAAATGGTCCCTGGAGGCTTCAGATTATTAAACGACAAGGGCTTTACATGGCTTGTATAAATGTCAGCCAGGTCGTATATACACATTTTACCGTACGCACCCCATGCCATGTACGTCGAGAGAGAAAACGGACGGGGGTCTTCTCTCCTTTCCGTAGCAACGTTATGCCCGTTGCATTATTAATTTAACGAATCGATATCAAACTCTATACATGCAGCTCCTCTTGGTCGTAGCGTGAAAACCCGCATCCTGCAACTTGTCCTCGTCTTCGCGGGCTGAAGGTTAGTGGGAGCTCTCGAATGTCACAGTCATGGAAAACCTACAGAATTTCCTCGACATTTTCCCCAGAGCACTGACTTTTAAAATTGTCCTTTTAAATCAGGCTTTTTTTTAAATTAATTTATTACACATTTTGGGGAAAAAAACAAACGTCATTTAGGTACGATGAACGTTCGATCAATAATCAATTTGATCTACCCATGATTATCGCTATTCAAAACGAAAAAAATTAATCACAGATTTATTTCGTTGCTCAAACACTTTAGTAAAATTGCGCAATAAGTATTATTAAATTTTAAAAAAAGTTTAATTCTTCGAGACAACCGTGTGTAGACTTTGATTCTTCGTGGACCATCCATGGCAATTGTTTTTTTTTAAATCAGGGTGTTTTTTGAACGAATCGAGGATACATTTTTGTGATGATAGTAAATAAATAACTGGTGAAAAAACGGATACGATCTCTGTACAATAAACGTCCATAAAAAAATCAAGCTTGGTGGTTTTTATCGTCTATTGAATGTTATTTAAAAAAAAAGACGTTCTTCGACTCTTCGTGACCTTTTGTCTATTTGAATTTGCAAAAAATCCACGATATCTTCGCGTTGAATCGCGAATAAACATACTCTCGTATTGTAATACACTCTCGATGGTATCTCAGACGATATCTTATTGAGTCCATCGCGTACCAAGTTCACATGGGAAGAGAATCCTTCTCGATGATTCTCTTCCGGTTGTCTTGAATCTTCCATCGCACGCGGTGCATCGCTCATCTCCGTGCCAGTTTGTACCGCTAAACCGATTCGTTTCATCGACGAGAGAGAGAGAAAAAGACGAGAATCCTCCGGACATTAAACGCCCGTTTGCTTTTGCGCCATTTCTCTGTGGCAAATCGCGCGATTGTTCGCGAAATTCTTCGCACGTGTCTCGCCCCTTCTTTTTTTCCTCGCGATCGAACCCCGCGGCGTCCAACGGTATAATTGCATCGTGAATTTACTCCCTTTCCGAGTGGACCTCGAGTGATCCGAGTGAGATGTGAAAAATCAATTTTTTGAAAAAAAATACAAAATTACTTTTGAATTTTGCACTTTTTTTTCTTCATTTCGTATTTTCATTCCTCTTTCACGCCTTTTTCGGGATTTTGCGATCTACATTTTTATTAATTTTTTTTCAAGTTTTTTGGAATCGAAATTCATTGAATTGAATTTATCGGTTTGTCGGTGGTGATGGAAAGAGCAAGAAATTCAGGTGTTTTGGTGGAGCAGAAGAAGCCCCCTTAAAATGGATGCGAGTTTGCGATGTTTGTACGCAGTCAGGAATGCGAATTCTACGATTGTATATGAGAAAAGTATATAAAGCGATAGTTTTATCGCAGAAATTGGTTCTACGCCCGACGCAGCGTCCATGGAATCTCAATGTCCCCCTCGTATGCCTTTTTTAGAGACCGATGCGTCGGTCGAACGGGTGTGAACCGCGAAGAATTACGTCAGAATAATTGCAAATCGATGAGCTTCGAGTTTCATCGACGAGACTCGACTATAAATAAACTTCTCGCACATCGTTCGCATTTTCATCGGAATCCATGGCGGATACACAATTTTCAAAGAAAAAAAGACGGGAAATTTACGAAAAGATGAAAAAATAAATTCACGATTGATGATTTTTCGAAAATTCGTTTTATTCGACGAATTTTGTCGGGCAATCATTCCGAAATAATTCTCGTCGAGAGACGTATAGAATAAGAGAATTGATTATCGCGCTTTTGTAAAAAATAATTATCGAAAATTAATTTATTAATTTGATGAAAAACACTTTTTAGCATTTTACTCGCGATACTTTTCAATTTTGATATTTTTAATAAAGTTAATTCTTCGTGATATAAATTAATACCTCCGACAGTTCTTGTTTATAATTAATACACCTGTATATTCGTGTCTAACCGGAAAAGCCACGCGGAAACTGGCGGAGTATACATTACGAGCAACGAATTACGCGAAAGCGTTGCAGTGTCAGTTACAAATGTCTTTATCGCGTGCCGGAGAACGTCAACGACGTTTTAAACTCGCCGGAATCGACGAAATAACGTTGCGAACATAGCGATAAAAAAAGGGTGGGAAAAAGTGTACGAGGTTTATTATAAAAGGGATTGTGGAGCGGTGGTGCACTCCGGTTTACGGGTAATGCGAAACGTGTAATAAAATAAACGAGATTAAGGCGCTTTTTTCATTGCGAGGATTTTCTTATACGACGGTTGGCGATGATGAGAGGAGAAGATTTCTTGCCTCCTCGTCACGCGAGTACTATAATTGCTGTGAAACGACTGAGCGACATGTTGAAAAACTCGTTCTGGCAATGCTTGGCAAAAATCTCGAGGTCTATAGACTCGCGAATGTCGTCGACAAAATCGTCGTCGTCGATAAGGAAATACGGCATTTTTGGTATAATTTTATTTTCCTCGGATTGCACAAATCATATACGTGAGATGCTTCAGAACCGAATGACACTTTACAGATGAATGGGGCACAAAATTTCGTGTCGAAAAGTCTATACGCACTTTTCAATCCGACGAACCGGTGACGAGTTATCGATCGATGCAGCTCAGCCAATAGGACGAGTGCGGGCGCGCGGGGAGTGGGGAGCGCGCGCGCCCGATTGGGTCAAACTTTGACGATCGCTAACTCGTCATGTTTTCTTCGTACGAAAAAATACTAAAATACTTTTCGACTTGGAATTTCGTCGGGAATTGAATTGTCTTGTTGGCGCAGAGTTCTGGGCTCTTTGAACATATTTTTATTGTACGTTTACCAGAAAATCTTATCGGTATTTATAAAATGAACGAGACATTTCGAAATCTCGTAAATTCTCAAACGCCTCGAAGTCGTTATTTACAAGATACTTTGTATACAATGTATATTTTTTATAGAACATGGAAATATTCGTATACTTTTTTCTTTTTCTCTCTGTATTCTAGAAAGTATTCGTAAATCGAAACCGTGTTTCATGGATTTTTTTTCGCAAATTTGTCACTCTTTGAATACCATTAGTAACCCGATTATAATAAGAAACTATTATATTCGTTTCTTTCGATCTTTTCAGCCTGTTAGACGTCTGATTTAGGCGATGACTAATAAGATAAACGACACGTTCGAGCAAAGTGCGTCAGAATATCTGTCCCAGCTCGTCCCCTCGCTCGCTCATTTTTCTATTTGTTTTATAATTCGCGTAACGAGAATCACATGTTCGTTTAATTTCGCTGCACTTGCTACATTTCGGGATAACCGAAAATTGCAAATCTTCGGCTCAAAATTGCACACTGTCACATTGACACATTTTTTTTCATATTACAATCAACTTTTCGTTTAAAATTCTCGATAATCATCAAATAGCCGAAACAAACATGATGCTCACAAATTTGACAATAAAAATATTAAATCCTCTAGCTGTTTTTCTCCTCCTTAAGCACGACATATTTCAGAACATCCGATGCTTTCCCTTCAAAGCGAAATCTCGAAATTTCCACGAGAGAAAGAAGAAAAAACCCGCGTTGGATGACATCATTATCGCGCTGTCTTTTTGCTTACAAACAAAACTTTCGTCAGCGCATAAATCGTCACGATGAAACTGACTAACGCTGCAAAATATGATCTTTTTAAAAAAAAACTTCGCTGAATTTGAAAAACAGAACGTTTCTAAAAATACCGCAAGGCACTTACGTAGAAACGTTTTCTGGACAAGCAAACGACGAAAAAAATGATATCATTGTCCCTCGGATTATTTATAAAGAATAATATAAATAACTCGCTCATCCGTCGGAGATGATTGTGACTTTTTTCGGAAATTTTATTTTCGTAATATTTCATCGATGAATCGTACAAAGTCGAATCCCACGGATGTATCCGTTTGAAATTTCGCCATATTTTACGATCCATTTGTCGCGAAATTCTTTGAAAAACACGAGAAAAATATCAAAAATATCATCACGGTATTTCGTAATACCCGATCTGTCAAAGTGTGAGATGAGGGTCGATCACCCACGCGATTCATTTACGGACGTTGGAAAGATTCAAAAATCTTTCGTACACACGGATTTGTACGAGAGGGAGAGGGAAAATCGACCACCGAACTTTCTCCCCGCCGAAAAATTTTCAGCGGACCTGCTCCATAAAGACGCTGGCTCGCAAAGAACCGTTGTACAAACGCGTTTTGAAAAAACCCGACGATTATACACCAATTTTATATAAATTATAATTGTTTTTTTATAATAAAAATTCGAACAAACTCAAGATCCTCTTCTATTTTTCGAATAATTAGAATTCGTCCTTCGAGCGTAATTAAACGCAAAGAGTACAAATAGAATAAAGTAAAAATTGGAATTTCATGATAATCGCGTAATAAATTCCATTTCGAAAGTTTTTCAAGCTGAGAGACAATTTTTCAATCGCGGTGTGCGCTCTCGCGTATGATCGTGAATATCTCTCGGTGCAAGTGCGAATTGAGGTGTCTTCGTACTCCGGCAAAAAGACGCGCGATTTCAAAGGTCGCGGGAAAAAGGTGAGAGCAAATTTTTTTTTCCAACTGATGACACCACCGGTCCTTGAGGGAGGAAGCAGCTCGTTAGAGCACTAGTGTCCTCGTGCCGAAGGAAGGCAATTTTGCCGGGGGACAAAACTGTGTCATTGCGTTAAATTAGCCAACAGAGTGTGCACGTGAGTGTCTAATAAACATAAATGTTCTTCAAGCTCGTCTCGCTGGCAATTTTTTATTTTTTTCATCATTATTTTCGTCATTATTAATGCCTCCAAGTCGCCGTCGGCAACGTTCCTGCCGAAAGAAGCTGGCGGAAAAATCACTGCGTAAATAAAATGCTTTTTTTTCAAAGGTTATACTAATTTTCCTCCGGAAGCCTAAAGTTCCCTGGGAAAAATACTTTTCCATGTTTTTTCATCGAATTTAAAGCCCGGTACAGTCGATGAGAAGGAAAAAAACGAAAGAAACGCAAGATTCGCGAAATTCCGAGTCAAGATATTGGAAAAGTTTAACGAACAGCTGGCGATCGGACTTTTCGCGTTGAAGAGCGAGGTATAAAGATGCTCCGACCAATTTCCTCTTCGCATTTAACCGTAATATCCGTTTCCCCTTCCCCCACCCTCTCTCCTCGCACCCCACAGGCATATCAAACAGACTTATCGCCGACACCCTTGTAACTCCAATTCCACGCTTTCTCTCGCGACTTCGACGCGATATTATCAGATCGTCGGTTTCATTAACATCGCGGATACGCGGGTTGACATTTCCCCGCTATTACACCGACGACACCGCGCGAATTACGCAAAATCTACCTCAACAACGATTTCAAATGAAATTTCAATATTTTTCTCGCAAAATTGACTCGAACCCACCCAAAAATCTCCACATCGAATACCAACAATGCATCCACAGAGATAAACATCGTAAAACCCTCGGAGATTCACGAAAAATCGATAAAAAGCGATTTTAATTTAACCTTCGGTTCTCCAACTCGCATTTTTCATTTTGATTATTCTCGCTCGTTGGGACGACGTTTCAAGTGTATCCGAGAATTTTTCCTCGTCCCGTTCGCTGATTAAAAATTGCCATCCGTTGAACGATGGAAAAATTCGTAGGGTCCAGTCGGCTAGGGGTGGGTTCTTGATCGTTAAAAAATAAATAGATGCGCCCCCGCAGGGTTGAACAAAGTTGTCGAAGAGGGAGTGAAGATGCCACAGGGCTCTTGGTTGTCAATGATTTTTTTGTGTACGTAAATATTCGTATTTACGTATAGATTTTTCTCTCGTGTTCGACGTGCCAGACTCACCTGATGGCGGTGTCTCATCCAAGGGCTGCCCTTATGTACTCCTCTTCTTCGAGCTGCCACTCGACACCAGACTCACCTGGGTCGACAGGTTTCGTGCTCATTCGTTCTTACAACCACGTACCAACACACTGTACATACAACAAGTACTTGGTCGCTTCATGCACCGCTCGTGGTGCACTTAAAGACCTCATCCGATGCACACCATGATCCCTGTTTATACTCTGTTATATGTGGATTATATGTATATATATATATAAATGTAGATGCGAGTCGTTGACGAAGCGTGCATCTATTTTCCTGCTCTCTCGTAAATGCAGTTCGCTCATCGTTGCATGACTTCAATTATTCGCTCGGTCGAACCTGCCGAACGCGGGCAGGTTCATTAACGCGAACTTGACTCTGCACACCCTGTGTATAATACGCTCATTTATTTCGACGCGTACGCACGGGGGTGTGTCGAAAAAAAAGGAAATTTTCAATATTTCTCTCTCGGGAAAATGGACTCAATTTTTCGATGTCAAAATAACGATTTTCAGAAGCGCTCTGTCGCACTTTTTCGTTTGGAGAAGGAAGAACGCAGGACGAACAATCGGAGAGTGTTTGTGGGGGTTTTCTTCAACAACGACGAGTCTGGGAGCAAAACGCGTTATATGTTTTTTGTAGGAAATTAACCGCTCTACAAAAAAGGTCCTTACTCGTAGTGCGGTAAAACTCGCCGTTTTCGAGTTTCGGCTGGTCAAAGTATCGGCTCGGAATCGTCTCTTTTTTTTTAGACACTGCGGACGATTTCAAAGTTTCGGTTTCGGATATTTTGTTTTTATTGACGGGTTAATCGTCTAAATTCATAGTGAATTTTTTTCTCGTTCTTCAACGCGACTTTTTTGCTGTCTGTTGCAGGCCGACGTTGAGAGACAACGGAAACGTCGACGTGCGAAGGAAAGTGGGAAAAAACTCTGCAGCATTTTTGATTTATTCGAGTGTATGTGATTTAGGGGTGGAATTAAGGGGGAATACGATTTGAAAAAAAAGTGTGAAAAGATGAAGAGGTTCGAGGATGACGGAGCTGACGACAGCGACAACGAGACGGATCCCGAGCAGCTTCTCAACGAGTGGCTCGGAGAGCTGGACAGTCTCACGGTGGTAAGTTTTATCACAATTATTTTCCTCGACGATCCTCGACGGAAACCAGTTTTTCATGAATTTTTCAAGATTCTCATTGCCGAAAAAAGAACCATAATTAAATAAAAATCGACCCACGGTACCAGGGTGATAAATCGAAAAACAAAAATTTCACAATTGATAACGGAACTTTGTACAAAATAAAAAATCGAAAAATGGAGATTTCTGGAATTACACTCTGCGAAAAAACATCTCACGGTCTTGAAAAGAATTTTCCATAACTTTCTCGTATTTTTTATTATTATTATTACTTTGAGAGGAAAATTTCGTTGGATTATAAATGTAGAAAACGTCAAAAGCCGAATCCTCTCGGGAAGCACAAGTCACGAATTTTCCGTCCAAGGGAATTTGACGCAAACTTTGTTTATTTTACTCGCTCGTCACGCGGATTATCGTGAATGAGATGGCGTTTTTATTCGTCGAAAATTTCAACGATTCTGGGACGGAATGCCGATGACGATACCTCTCGTTGTCGTCCATATCTGTTCGCTTATATTTACGAACACTTGTACACAACTTTTATAATCAATCCAGCGTTCCTTTCGTCCGACAATTGGTGTCAATTGACGCGCGTACGCTCGGCACAAATCAGTTGCATGCGATCGCATTCCGCGTTGACGTTTCTCGACGTTTTCTGCTCCACGCTGAGCAACCCTGCAAAGCAATATTTTTCTGCAAAATTTCCTACGAAATCACCAAAAAATGTGGATTTCAATTTGAAAAAATGCTCATTTTGAGTATTGCTCGAATCGTACCGTGTGATAATTAAAATACATGAATTTTCTCAAAAATTCTGGCAGGAAAAAATCGTAAAATTGCAGTGAAAGATTTTTCTCGATCCTGCACATGGTCGGACGAGGAAACTACCTTAACGATATTTTATATGCCACGAATACATTAATCGTGCAAATATATAGAACAAACGATAACGAGGGACTTAGGAAACAATCAAAAAAACGAAAAATACGAGCCAAGAGAGGAATTTTCATTTTCGACCGACGAAATTAATTTTCAATTTTTTCTCTTAATCATCCCGAGTCCGTACTTCATGATTTTACAAAACGACGATTGCTGAACCGTTCTGAAAACCCACACGTACCTATGTAACTACCTACATTCTCGGGTGAACCGGCGGACTCGATGATTTCCGGTGATTTCATTGACACCCGGATACCGCCCTCTCTCTCTCTCTTTCTCCCAGTGAAAATGCATCTTGCGCAATGGCGATTACGAGTGAGAATAATTTCTATACATCCCACCTGACGGATTTTCCATCCGCGAAGATTCCTGACCGATAAATCGCGAGAAAAGTAAAATCGAGTATCAGAATTTAATTTCGGAGTCAATTTTCAAATTTGCGACGAAAAAAAAAAAATCAAACGTTCGAGGAGCATCTGAAATGAGGCAGATTTTGTAAATATTGAGATATCGGATTTGGATGATTAATAATTGGGATTTCAACGTCGCTCTTCGTGTACAAGATGGTCGTGAATGATATTCGTTATATGCATGTGTATATATATGTGCTTTTGATCCTTTTGGACGAAGCTTCAAGATCCAGCTTGATATAAAAGCTTATACCCTCGTGAGTAAACTCCGAGAACTCGATGTATAAGCTCTTGACGAGGCGAGTCTCAGAACTGTCTTAAATAAATTATAATCCCTCTGATCATTACCGAAAGACTAACGTCATTCATCTCGTCTACTTTAGCTCGTTACTCTATTTTTTCGAGGCACTCTCCGGTCCATCATTTTGCACGATTGCACGCGAGTTGGCGCAATCAGATTGAATTTTGTATCACAAGCGCCGATGGACCGTAAAAGGACTAATTGACAATTAAAATCGTAAACTTGCAAAAATTTATCCATGTAATTCTAATATTAATATCAACTATCGTTTCGATTTTTAATCGATGCATTTCATTCTTGTTACACTCGAACTATCCGTTTTGCCAAAATTCCTGATTCAATTTGAGTAAAATATAAAAAAACGGGCATTACCAACGTTAAATACCCTTCCGTTTTTTCCACTCTGTTTTTGAGTACCACAGAACGTGCGAACGGTGTGTAAATGCGTAAAAATGACAAAGTTTATGATTCGTACGTGAAATTAAACGATCCACTTTTTTATTATTGAATTTAATCGTATTCGATAATTATTCCGTTTAAAATTCGATACACCGAGAAGCCGACTTTTTATGAATATCGTATTGCGAATTCGAGTACCTGCGTACGAGTACCGTACGAGCGGTGTGCATCAATCGATGGAAACGACGATGTTTGATTCGTACAATGAAGCGAGGAACGTCGTTTTATTCGCGGATCGATGAGAGGGAAGAGTCGCAATTTTGGCTCTCTTGCATTCGCGTCTCGGCTCGCGGATTTCCAGGTTTGGCACGGGGTTATAGCGAAAGAGCCCTTGCACTTGGACTTGGTACGCTCGCCCGCGGAGGTCGGTCAAGGCGGCTCTGCAGATCGATAACCTGGCAACGCGGAACGGATAACGTTCCCGTCCGCTGTTCCACGTTTCCATAGTATGTTTTATACACACATATATATATATATATATATATACACATATATGTATATATTCATGTATATACGTTGTAGAACGTTTATATGCATATACACATAGTTTATACATACATACTATGGATTTCTATGTACACGAGCGTATATACACGTACAGACATTATTCGTACTGTTGCTACTGGTCGCTGACCTCTCTCCCGCGAGTTACCGAGCCTCCATTCGCGCTTCGGTGCTATATGCTGCACTGTAACATTTGATTTTTCATTGTTCTCGAAATCCATCGACCCTCATACGGTCGTTGCGCGCGAGAACCGCGATTTCGCCTCATTTTTCGTCTCCCGAGTCACGGACGAATGAAATTTTGAAAAAAGCACAGTTTGACCCGGGTCTTCGGAATTTGCGAATTTGAGATTGCGGAATTATCGATTATTCCTTCGAATCGAAAGTTTGCAAATTTATCCTGTAGTGCCACTCGAATTTTATTGAGAGAAAATCGAATGAAACTCGTGACATTTTTTTTGCTACCATTTTTACGGTAATTTCCGTCCGACCGCAAAGTTTTGCAGGAGAGAATCGAGCCAATTACGAAATTCGTTAGTTATTCCTCTGGCGGACGTGTATATAATTCTCGTTGTCTCGCGGAAACTCCAAAACTCGAATGAGGTTTTTTCTTCGTGTTTACCGGCGTGTAATGTCACACGTGTGTGTAACGCGTGTTGGTAATTGCGTACATAGTTGAAACGTACGTTTTTATATACGTATACGTGGTGCACACCTTTGGGCACGACGATGAATCGCGTATACGCGTGCTCGAGCACCCGTGAGATTAACAAAGTCTGGTGCCGAGTTGCGTAACTCTCTCGTCGCCTCCTCGTTCCCCGAATGCAAACGCAAAATTTATTTGCACTTTGGTCTCTCGCGACACAGACCGCGAAAGACCCCAAGGGAATTTCACTGACGTCGCCGTTCAACGCACGCTTCTCCTCCGTCTTCATCTATCTTATTTTCTCGCTGATGACTCGACGGCGTGTGAGTCCTCTCGCTGCGAATCTCTTTCCCGACATCCGGAGTCAAAGCTTACGAGGTACACGAACGCTGTGTACGTCGCGGTAACGCTGATACGATGAGTTTGCCGTGTAACGCGAGATGAGCATCCGGGACTCGGAGGTTTATAGAGGGAGAGTCAAAACTCGAGGTTGATACCGCGAGGCTGGATTCGGGATGAGATTCCGAGCCGAAATGTATTTTAGTAGTTTTTTGTACGACCAAAACCTGACGAGTTATCGGCCGTCAAAGTTTGGGCCAATCGGGCGAGCGCGCGTCTTCTATTGGTCCGAACGTAGGCATTGATAACTCGGTGGGGCTTCGTCGGGGCGAAAAGTGCTCGAGGACTTTTCGACTTGGAATTTTGGCTCTGATGTTGCATTAAATTGTCGGCATCCAGTTTTTGGGACACCCTGTATATGGGTTGGTACTGCATTTTTCCTCTTTCGTGCGCACGATTCAACGTGTTGATTTTTTTTCACGCTCGACACGTTTTTAATGTTGATTCTGCCTGTTGGGACAACTTTGATGGATATAGACGCTGTGGGGAATGTTTGTTGCACGTGGGAACATTTTTCGGTCGACTTGGTACCTGAATGGAGAAACAAAGGGAAGACAAAACGATGGATTCTCGAAGGAACGAGTATTATTTAATTTTGATAATTGGTTGATACTTTTTTTTGACGAGATGTCGCAAATTTCCAACTGATGGTAAATGATGTTCGAACATCTCAAGAGTACCTGTTTCATCTTCAAGAGATAAAACAGCCTAGCAGCATCTCTATCCGTGCGATTGTCGCGCGCAATAAGGATTGCGAAGATTTCTACGTTGCTCCGGTCGGTAACTTCTTGAAAGGTAGGCGAAGGTGCGACTTGTCACGTTCGAGTTCGAAGGATTTTCGTACGAGGAGGGATGGCGCTGGTCGCAACGAGGCGGGAAACAATTCAAATTGATTATCCATTCTCTGCGACAAGAACAATGAAAGCGTAATGAATTTTCCGCTCGTAAAATTAATGAAAAATGAAATACCACTAAATAAAAATGTCAGATAGAGAAAACTAAATACCTGGATATAATTATATGGAAAATTTTAGTAAATATTGATGTTTATATTTTTTTAACGATACAAAAATAAACGCATTGCTAGAAAATTCATACAAACTTCTTCTTCGAGTCTATGTGAGTGTATTTCAGGTTTTTTTTCGTGAAAATACAATCAGAGATGTAAAAAATAAACACGAACGTGGATAACGCGCCTTCGTTGGGAGTTTCCGGTCGTGATATTATTATGCGGGCGTCGTTGTATCCGCATCCGCGCCAATGAGTCTCCCAACGTGACAGGGAAGAGACAGCTCCTCTAGAAGAGTGTGCTTTGTCCCGCGCGATTATTAGATTTCCGGTACCCTCCAAAAATGAATCAAATAATCGAAACTATAATCGAATTAGGTTTTTCAGTAACTCACACAAATTTCTGCTTTCGAATTAAAGAAGAGGAATAAAGAGGGAGAGTGATGATTAATTGTCCATGCTCCAAAAATTGCATCGAACTTCAATATTCTATCCAAACGAATGAGGGAATTTTGGAGTAAAAATATCAATCGTAGAATAAAAAAAACTTGAAACGTAAATACTTTGCAAACACGTCGCGGCACAATTTCTAAATTCATCCGTTCGGTAATTAAAACGAAAAAATAATATTCGCAAATCGTCGAGGGTCGAGGAAAAAGTTGCCGATACAATTTTATCATGTCTTGCTCGGATTACCGCGTTCTGTTCAACCGAAAATCAGGACTCTATGGAAGATGCCGCTGGTCCTCACTGGCATTGTATAATCGAGAAAGAGAGAAAAGAAAAACGTGACGGGACGTGCGCGTGCCGACACTCGGCTAGATTGAATCTGCATACTGATCACACAATGAAGCCCATTCACTCTCGGTCTTCATTGAAAGCTCTGATTTACGCTAATTATTAACTGCATTAATTTATAAATTTTCCCCCAACAATTAATGACTCTTCAAAATCCTACCAATTTTTTTTCTACTATTCCTTCCAAATAATAATCTCTCTCTTCAAAATTAACTTTGAATGAAAATAAGAAGAATCGATAATGAAAAACTCTAGCCAAATTCGATTTTTTTTCATGACCACCGTGACGTGTATTTATTTTTTTATCGTAGATTATTATGTACACAAATGTATGTACAGTCTATGTACATGTAAACGTGAAAATTTGACGCAGCACGTGCGATCTGCCGGATGCACATTGAAGCGTACGCAATTTCTATACGCACACACACACAAACACAGTCGAAAAACGCTCAAACCTCTTTTGGCGTGTCCTCTCAGCCGAAGAATAGACTCTTTCGGATGGAAAAGAGGAAGATGTGCCTGCCCATTTGCCGTCCTCAAGAGGAACTTTGGAAATTCGAGCGCAGTCTCGCCCGGAACAAAAAAGAAAACGAGATCTCTAAAGTTCGTGTAGAATGAAAAAAAAAATACAAAAAGAGAAGAAGGAGGAAGCTCGAGGGTTTCGCCTTTGGGCATACGCGTGCCCTCGTCTTCGCCAAGGGACAGCTGCACAATTTTTGCTCCGAAACCCGGCCAGTGTCTTATATACACTTTTTTTTTCTTCATTTCTTCGGTACACCCGTTATACATTTCGGCGACCAAAGCCCTGGCGCAAATCGATACCCATTGCGCTTCCGCATAAAAAGATATCGAGGACTCATCGATCCTGGCTGAATTATCCGATGTTTCGTCAAGTTTTTTTTCCCCCTCCAGAGAAAACAGCGGAAACTTTATCAGATTCAAAGAGCGAGAGAAAGTCGAGTCATTGTGGAATTTGAAAAAAAAAGTTGCGATGTTCGCTCGATGGACCAATTGATGATTGGTCTGAAAAAAATACGAATTAAATGTCGATATTCCCGTGACTCGAAATATTTTTATTTACATTTTGTTTATTTCGAAAGATCGTCCAATCGATCGAATCGATGTTAAATCGTTCGTATATACGATATCAGGAGAATCCTCGAGAGATTTATCTCACCGTCGTCCCGACAACAGAACTTTTAATCTCCAGACGCAAACAACGAATGTATCCTGTCGAAATAATCTTTCTCTTCTGCCCTCGGGAGATAAGTCTCGTTGACGAGGGGGATGCTGCAGCACGTATCTCGCAGAATCAGCCACGCGTCGTACCTACCATCTGTTGCTGATCTCATTCTGGATCCACCTCCAAAAACACACACACACACATACACAAACATACGAAACCTTGTTCATCTTCCACGTTCCTTAAGGGTGTCCTGGCGAAGCATAAAACGCAGCCGTCTCTCTTCTCCGTTTCCTCTCATTTTCAACCACCAGCAGCTCCGAAACCAACAAAAGGTTTTACTGCCTAGCACCTGTGTGGAATATTCCAAGGGAAATTCGGCTATTATGATTGTCACTTAAGGGGGGACAGGTATACGGTCCAAATGACGAATAAAATTCAGAAGCACTCGACATAAAAGATGCTCTAACAACATGATTATTTTGCCCCAATCATTCCCACATCTTCGTGGCTTTCGGCTCTGCATCCCAAACCGCGTGGGTACTTTCCACTTGAGGTTTCAAAAAAATCTAAACGTCACTTATTTCAATGAGAAATCTTTTATTTTCCGCTTTTTTCTTACTTTTCGACGATTCAGACACGCGCGGAGACGTCGAGATTGTTTTTCGAGTTTTGCAAAAAAAACAAGGGGGGATGAGAAAAAAAATCGTGTTCCCATTTCGCGTTTGTGGGTATTTGTGTTTCCATGGTCTGTGGTTGCGGAGATAGAGCGGAAAAAGGTCCGGACAACCCTGCGTGAGGGAGCAGCTGCCCTTCTGGTCCTCCGCTGCAACAGTGGCCAGGGCCAGCGAGTCCGGAACCCTGGTGCACGTGTTCTTCAGGACGCGAAGAGGCAGGTGGTTGCCGGATCGTTAAGCAATCGGCGAGACTCTTCTTCTTGTACAGAAAAAAAAAGCAGAGATTTATAAGCAGCGGCGAGAGAACTAATATCTCGAACGTCGATGAAGAAAAAAACGAGAAATTGCGGAACAAAGTTCCGTTGCTGGTTCCTGAGAAACAAATCTTTGAAAATTCCGGAAATGCAAGATGCGATACTCTTTACGCTCGGAGATGAAAATAAAAATTCTCGATTCATTCTCTGAATCGAAAATAATTATGAAAACAAATGGATGCTGCGAACAATTTTTCATGGAGCATCTTCGAAATTGAAGATACGAGTTATACCTTCGGGAAAAATACGTTATTTACACTCTACATTTGAAATAAAATATTAGAAAATTGGAAAACTGGATGAAAATACGAATTTGGAGTAAACTCAAAACTGGCTTGAAAATAATTATCGTCGAGTCATCAAATTATTCAGCGGAAGGTAGTGGAAATCGGTCCTGAGAGATGGAGGATGAAAATCACGAGGAAAAGGATACCGGAAGTGACCCTCTGTTTTTCGAAAAAAGAAAAACGGGTATCGCAGCGCCGACAATCGGAAAGGGCGAGTGGTATGATTTTTCATTTCTTTTGCAAAACCGATCATCGATGCAGGACAGAAATATGAGCTGGAGGAGCAGGTGATGGCTCCGGTCGAACATGCGCTGACCGGTTTTCGTGAGCGAACGCTCGTTCCGTGTATCCTCGAGTTTACTGCCGGTTAATAAGCCTTAATGAGAAGGCAGTCAACGAAATTCAGGTAGAATAGAATGAGATCGAGGGAGAGAGAGTGAGAGAAAAATGAAGAAAAAAAAAACAGAAATGGAGATTGCGTCTGTGTCCGGAATCGGACGATAAATCTCGCGCGCGAAATACTACACGAAATTGCGATACGCTTGTAACGCAAGATGGTACATCGAGGAGCAGGGAATGGGACAGTCGCAGCACCGGTCCCGAGCAGGTGCAGCACGAGCCCCGTTTGCTACAATATTTTCTACTTTTATTATTTATTTTTCTTTTTTTTCCTCTTTCTTTTTGTTTTTCATCCCAAGACACACATACACACACAAACACACAGAGAGGGAGATATATATATATATATATGTACATATAAAAAATGAAATTGAATTATTTTTACAATAACTTTGATTTGAAAAGTTGTATTCACTTTTTCCATTGTCGATATCGGTAGGATGGAAAAACTCGAGGCTGTCGTTTAATTAATTCGTTTAATTAATTAATAGCTCGTCATTCGATTATTTTTCTACAATTCTTTTTATTTCAATAAAACGTGACAGCCGTCGTACACTCTTTGCGGGGTGTGGATCGTAAATTTCTAGTGGAGAAATTCGGTAGATCAATGCTCACTAATTCGTCAGTGATAATAAATTTTCGATTTGTACGGATTAAGGTTTAAATGAAAAAATAATAATAATAGATCTCCCGAAAAGACGAAAATAATGCTCATACGCGGTTTCTGCGTGGGCCCGGCATCACCAGCAGATTTATGGCTGCATGCCCTACACACAATGGCATCGGGCTTGTGTATGGGCCGTTCTACGCCAAATCGGACGTTTTCGAAATTTTGATTTTTGACTCGTTGGAAATTCCTCTTACTGTACTTTCTACAAAGAAGGTCGAGCATTTTGAAAAAAAAAGCGAGAAATTTGGTCCGTTTTTCGCGAGGTTACACCGGTTTTTTGGGAAAAAATCGAAAAAAATCGATATCTCGAGAGCGTTTTGACGAAAAAATGTTGAAAAATTTCTACAAGTTGCTGACAGCAGGCAGAGAACGACAAAAAAGTGTCTGGCAAATAAAAAAATCACAGTTACGGATCCGTCCCGTTTGACGTGGAGTGGCCCATACATGTGCATGCGAGTTTTTTACAAATACATATCACGTCTTGAAAGGCTAAAAGGGACAGACGCCCGTACAGGTTCGAGGCTTAAGGATCCTTTTGACGCGCGCGACGTTCAACGGAGGGGCGAATGCACAAAGTGCAACATTGAAGAGTGCATATAGACATTCAGGACCGTCTCTCGTTTCTTTTCTTTATTTTATTTTTTTTTCACGGACAAATCAGATCCACGGTGGACTATCGGTATATACACTCGAGAGTGCGGAAGATATATATATGTATTTAAAACCGCGGTATTGAAGCCGGCAACAGTTGGCGCGGAGAAAAACATCTGCTCCTGCGTTAGCCCGAGCGCATGCGTTTACGAGATCTTTGCAGGTAAAATACGCCATGCAGGGATTCTCAAGTGTCGATAAATATGTAAGGATAAAAAATTAAAATGAAAAAGATACTGCAGAAATCGAACGATAATTGAGATGTTTGAAAAATATCACATTTATATTATATATTATACATTAAACATGATATATTATATATTATCTATTATATAATATATAATCATATAATATATATATAATATATATAATATAATATATCATATAAAATATATAATATATAATATATAATATATAATGTTATATATTATATATTATATATTATATATTATATATGTACTATAATAATGTATGACGTGGTGTCAATATTACAGAATCGTTTTGTACAGGCTGTGCAATAATTTTATAAAATTCCTGAAAAAAAACACGTTCGGCGTGACAACGCCCTTGATTTTTGCACTGTTTGGCCTTTCTTTTACGTCGAAGCATGATTAATCGATCCTATTAAATTGGCGCCACGTGTGGTGTCTCGGATTGCACGAAAGGGATACGAGAAATGCCTTCCTAACGATGCGGTTGTATCTCGTTATGCCTCTCATAGTCTTCGATATAGTTATTTTCGATCGTACATACATTATATACTCGTCACGAACGCCGATCGTTACAAGGCAATAAAGCTCGGATGATTAGCCTTCTTTATGCGTTTTGATACCACTTTTACGCGTCTTTTACTCCCCTGCTGCGGTGACTATGGAAACGCAACGACGAAACGTCGATAGGTCGTCCTCGGGTTAACGCCATATCGATGTAATTAATCTTAGGATTTTAATTACGAAATGAAGTCTAGACAAACGTACGCGAGTATTCTAATTAAAAAGTGACTTTCAGGGCCCTCGTTCACCAGCCTTACGTTCAAATTCTTCGCTGAAATTAGCACGTGAATTTCATTTAATAAAACAATTTTCTGATTTAAAGAAAATGTTTAATGTTTTATAAAATCATGAATGAATTATTAAAAAGTGTAAAATCGTTTAATTCGACTGTTGGATTTCATACGTAATGAACTGTACTTGTTTGAGCTGAAGAGTTACGGTCGAGCTTGAACGTTGCATGACTCAGTGTCTGCTGAAAATTATACAGGTCTTATTCGACGAAAGGGCTGCGACCCCTCGTCACATTATTCGCCAAACGATAAATTCATGCAGTTCGTGTACGAGCATTACACGCGAACACATATACACTGCGATATACATTACACTAGGGTGGTTGAGGAAAAATTGTCAATTTCCCCATTCCCGAAGATATTGTACGTCCCCTTAAAGAAGATCTCTCGATTTCTCCACTTTATTGATCTCCCTGGACATCCTCGTGTCAGTCGGTAACCAAATTTTCAATAAATCGATCGTTCCGAAGTTGACGAAAAAATGTATCGAAAAATTGGCGTAAAATCCGGCGTGAAAGAAACTTTAAATTCGACCTTTTTTTAACCACCCTAATATAAACCGTGCGGTTATAATTGTAAAGGAGACGAAATACATGGGCACAAAAGTACGTACGTGAAGTACGATAAGCCCGCAATAGCGTATCGAGAGTTCCCTTTTTTCATGCAAATTCGTTCGGTCACCTGAACTTTCTGTTAGTCACACTCACGACTTTCAACCGCGAGTACTTCGCTCTCGTTTCAGAACTCGTGAATGAAGAAAAAGAAGCAATTCTCATCGAGAAATTCGATGAATGTTCCATCGACTATTTTTCATGATTTTTTTTTGCATCTTGTATCTCGATGCGTGCGATTTTACGAGGTTATGCCCGTGCAGTGATATTCATACGCGTCCTTTTTTTCAACGCACAAATGTCGCGTCATTATCGTCGAGAACGGAATGAGACTCCGCGTGTATAAAAAAAACTCGTAATAACACACATAACGCACGAGAATCGCGTAATTGCGGCAAATAGTGGTAACGCGAAGGACGTCAGGATTAACGAGATCCTTGTAAAACACCCGTTCGCGGAGTTTAGAAAGGCCGCCTCGAGCGTTAATACCGTGATATCCGAACGAAAAATTGCACTGGGAATTGCGGCTGAAGAGATTTTCGAAAAACTCTTTTGCGGTAAAAATACGACTGGTGGATGATGAACAAGGATCAAAAGCGCAAGGATTACGGTGATAAATTAAAAAAAGGACGCGTCTGCTAATTTTGAAGGCAGCCTTGGAATTAATACTCGAACCTGACGCAAAAGTCGTATAAACGGTGAACATACAAGTCCATGTACTTTGGACCGTAATAAGACTTTTGGGTGTCTATAGTCTCCAGCAACTGTCAATCGTCATCAGGAAAATGGAACGTGTATTTCCTGTTGATGAGTAATTCTGCAGGATAAAAAACATGGCGGCAAAACTGCTGGCTCGGGGGTGAAACATTCTTCGTCGATAAGGCTGGCCAAGGTCGCAAAGGATCTTTTCCAGAGTGAGAAAAAGTAGGCTGCAATTTTAGGGACTTGTTTCACTCGTCAGCTTCGGTTGATCCGATCGTGATCAACGTTCCACGGCAGCTAACGAGCTTGTAAGCTTCGGTCTTCAACAGCTCGTTATTGCACAGTCGTGTATCGATTTCCAAGGCGTCAGGGCGCAGGTAAAAGATTAACCGTACAGTCTCTGCAGCATCACCGTCACGGAAGAGCCTGTGCCTTATTTACCCCCGGCTGAGGTAACCCCGCGGGATTTGCCGCTAGAGGGGCGATCGACCAAAGTTTCGGATGAACCTTTTTGAGAGACACTGCGGAGATATCTGTGCCGAGACGAGAGAGCGCCACGCGACCGGGTCGTCCGGTCGGCCGGCTCCACACGGCTGCTGCTGCTATTGCCGGGTGTACTGTTGAAATCAACGTGGTGGGGTTCCTTCGACCGCTATAACCGTAGAGGCTTATTGCCTTCAGTCGAGTCTCGGCATTCACTGCGTCGAGTCTGAGATTCCATTGATTATCCTCATCAAAGTGTTCAATCGACATTGACAATTTCGCGATAGACGGGACTTTCGCTGGAAATCGGAATCGCCATCGGAAGCTGCGGTCAAACGCGGCTAACGAAGCTTTTCCTCCTGGTGAACGCTGGACCAGAAGCGGAAAATGGCAAACGGATCTTCCTGACCGGATTGGCAGGCTCGTGGGTCCTGGAACGATCGTCTTTGTTCTTCCCGTGACCTTTCGCGGGTCCAAAGGTCATCCCGCGTAACGAGAGTCAAAGATCGGGAGGGTTTAGCGAGTCGTCGGGAAAATTTGATGGCCGGGCGAAAGAGGCAGGGAAAATCGAATCGTCCGGACCGCCGAGTACTCCCGTGGTCGTCGACCTTGCGTTGCAAAGCACGCGGGTCATCGGAGGTCAGGAGTCGGAGGTCAAGCGGAGGTCAGTGTCGCGATGCCGGTGATTGGACACTCGAGATCGACGTTGGGCTCGCTGATGCGTAAGAGGGGAGCTGGCGGGATTCGTTCGCTCATCGAACGTGATTTATTTTAGCGGGTTCGCGAGGGGGTGATGCCGATGTACGCACTGTGAGAAGAGAACAGACGGTGTTTTGACGATAAACGAAGGGTAGGAATAGCCTTGGGAGAAGCATCGACCTCAGGAGCGGTTGAATCATCGACGATCATCGCTCCTCGATGACGATTTCATCTCGACGTGCAGTGACGTACCCTAAACCTCTCCTAGAGTGATTGATCCAAAAGACACTTCAGCGATCTTGAAACCCCAGGAAACTCGCGTCAGGAACATCGCCGAGCGTGACTCGACGAAGAAAAGTGCAATGACCCGGAGAGAACGGATTTGGAAAGTCCCTGAAAGTTATACGAGATCGTGGTAGCGCGGGACAATCGTGAAAAAGGGTGTCCGGGAGTAGGAGGAACACGGCCAATCCGTGTATCGGAAAAGTACGCGACAACAAGGCGAATAAACATTTACATATGTATAGCATACGTCTCTATAGAAAAGTCGTTTGCGAATAAACGATTTGCCGGGTAGGAACGGGAGTAGGCTCGGTGCGGGGAAGGTCCGATCGGTGTCTCCGGGGCATACGACCGAGGAGCGGACTAAGCAGATGCAGGAATCTCGGACTGGCGCCAAGGCCCTCTGTGTGCGCGCACCGAAGGAACAAGTCGGTGAAACGAAAGAGCAGAGTATAGACGACGGAAAGGCTAAACCGGCAGAGGCTGGGATAAAGACGAAATAAATAAAGATTCGCGACGTTCTTTGCCGCGCTGGACCGCGAGACGACTCTTGTAAAACCGAGGGACCAAAGTGAGACGCCCCGCCACTCGTTGGGTGACTTCGCCACTTATTCTCGCGTGTTTTTCACCGTCCAAAGCCACGACGGACGTTTATAGACGCACACGCGGCAAATCCGTGCGAGTGTCCGCCGAAGATTCTAAATCGCGTCTCTAAAACCAGAGCGGCTATTTTTAGGACCCTGTCGCGCGTCTTTCGCGCTCGCGTTAGTCAATGTCGCTTTCGTTCGTCGATTCACCATCGTCACTCGGTAGAAAGTCACAGCTGTAACGATCCAACGTCGTAAATGTGGGCAAAAGTGCCACTGGATCGAGCAAAATAGAGGAACAACGGTGGAAACGATCGCATCTTCGCTCGACGACCGAGAGTCGGTTGAAAATCGGTTTTACCGGTCGGCGGACGAGGATTACGACCCAGGCTGTCTTGCGGAATACTGAATAAACTCTGGGGCAATTATCGACGAGTGATTTATCGAAAGCGAGATTGGAGACGTTTGCGACGCTTGCCAAAGGTCAGTTTGGTGCGGGAGAGAAATAACCGGACAATATGCTGTGCGGGTCGTTCAGGAAGAAGAGGCGGTTTCCGGGGGACGAATATCGCCTCGTTAGATCCAACGTGATACCAAGAGTGTTGACTTGCAAAGAGAACGGCCAAATTGCCATCAGGAGCAGACCAAAGTCTTCCTCCTCGGCGATAAGCAACGCTCGTTCGTCGCTCATCAAAGATCTTCTGCAAACGGTAAGTTCGGACGGGAAACCTTTGTCTGGTCTAGCTGATTATCTGTTCCAAATAATGTCAACAACCGGTCAAATTTATCAAGGAACAAACGGGCAACCTTCCGTCGCTCGTACCATCTGTGACAAGATGGTCCAGTGGTCCATGACCCAAGACCCGGGTCGCAGAGTGGCCTGAAAAATCCACCTGCCAATCTTCTAATCAACGAAGTTATTCCCAATAAACATTTCCGGTCCTAGCCCTGATACCAAACGAAGAATGTACGAAGATCGCTTTTCCAAGGATCAGGCGTAACGGAAAAAAGGTTCTGTTCGAAACTTTGACGGATCGTGAGCGGCGGTATGACTTTTTGTCGTCAAAATCCCTCGTTCGTTCGCCATCTTTTGGTTCTTTCTTCGGGAACGGGAGACCGAGTCCACGCGCGGGACTCTCCCGTATCTTCGTCTCGTTTTTCACCGAGACTCTCGGTCGTCATTTCGCTGTCGTTTTTTCGGTCTAAATCCGGCGTTGCAGAGGCGCCCACCGGTCGCGGTGCACGACGAGGCTTTGGCTGGCTCTCGCAAACGGCGGGTGAAAGACGGAGAAGGATTTTGAGGGCGACGAGGGAAAGAGCGAGTGGAGAGACGCGCATGATACGTGGGGAAGACGCGGATGAGGACGCACACTGCGGGCATGCCTGATGTGATGTTGCACGGCGTGTTTGCCGCGGCTGTACGACGAGGCGAACCGCACGAGGAACGCCAAAGTACATGGTATATGTGCTATTTGCTATATACGTGCTGAGAAACATACAGATATAATCAGGCGGCTTCTATCCTACCCGGAGATGCTGCGGCGAACCGCACGAGCTTTGCCCTTATAAGGTCTCGTCCTTTTCGGGCGAGGATGTGATCTCCGAGGTCCTCCTCATCCCCGCGACCATGCCGTGTCGTCCGACGCAGCCAGTGGAGCTCTCCTTTGTTTTAACTTGATTCTGATTTATTTTTGTCCCTTGTTTACCGAGGCTGGAATGAATCTTCCTACCTCGGGAGGGAAATTATGCCGCGCTCGTTTTGCATACGCGCGGCGAATTACTTCCTGGCTGATTCCAGCTTGTAAAATCGCCAATGCGAAGGCTTCCCAAGTACGAGGATGCTGCGGAGCGGGTCGTGCTGGCTCCTCGACGATCTTCGAAATTTTCCTTCGCAAAGTTCGTCCTTGACGATCGCGATGCCCCGCAATTCGACCATCATTCTTCTCTCGGGCGAGAGCTCGCGAGATCCGCGAAATTTTCACGCAAACGGGCATTTGTAGGTCACCGTTCCACGATCTTCAGGTCTGCCAAAGAAAAAGCCGCAAAGTTGCAAATTCCTCATTGGCTATTCCTCGAAACTCCGATGGCTGAGTGGTTGAAAAAAGGTCCAGGAGCTGATCGAAGAATGTCGATGAGGGGGGAGAAAACGGTTTGGCTAACGAGACCAATTTTTTATCCTCGAATGCTCGTTTTTAGAGGAGTATTTTGGCTTTCCTGCGGTCGGCTTTGTACGCTGTGTGTATAGGGGCGCGTATTTAATGGCGGGCGGCAAAATTTCTCCAAGAATCGAGGGTCCCGTCGCCCTGAGAATTAAAAAGACGAAAAAGGAAGTAACGAAGCGGTGGAAGGGCGATGGCAGTGGAGAACAGGAGGAATACAACAAAAAGACGAGAAAAAGCGAGAGGAGAGCCAGCTCGGCAAGAGAGAAAATAAAAATGAAGCTCCACGAGGGATATACGGCGCTGACGGAGTGAAAGGAAGGCAGGAATGAGATAAATAAAAAAAAAAGAATGAGAGATAAAAAAAATTGGAAAACGAACGAAGAGTACAAGCTACCCCCTCGCCCTTCACTCTCCTCTCATCCACCCACCTTTTTTTCCATGGCAATTTTCGTACCCTCGGCTTCGCTCCTTTCTCTCGTCTTTTTTTTCTTTCTCTCCTTCGTTTATTCCTCTTTTTCTGCACTTTCGTACGCGTCTCACCTCCGCGGTGCAATTCACTCGCGGCTCACCGGTATCCCGAATATCTTTGCGCATTCCGCGGTTGCACGTACGCGGTCCTTCCTACGGAAAACTCGCTCTAGTGGCTGCGAATTTTTCTTACTCAACCCTGTCGCTTTTATCAAACTCTGCTGGATCATGAAATTATTCGAAAAATTGTACCTGCCACAAGGTCGACTCGTGATCAGGAAAATACGAATTTTCGAAAACTTTAAGGGGTTACGGTCCCGAAAATGGCAAGGGTGCCATTTTCTGCAAAATCACACAGGCCAGGCGACACTGAAGGACATTATCTTTTGTTTCGTTCAAACTTTATCGTCATTGGTCGAATTTGTCATTATTTTTTTTCCCAATTCCCCTGTGTTCGACATTGAAAATTATTCTTCAACGATGCCATTTTTAAACAGCAGTTTATACGCCAGAGTGGAGAGGAAATCAGCCAGCGTTGAAAGTCTATCGCGTAACGCAAACGTTTCGAAACGATTGAATCGTCAATCTCAATTGTTCTCGTTAATTAACTCGAGTGAATTCCTCCGAAGACCTTTCTCATAGAAACTCGAGTCTAGCTCTAAAAATAATAACGCACCAGCAGCACACAGCGCTTCATTCGCCTCGGACGATCGTCGGGCTAATCGTTTTGAAATAGAAAATGTCGGAAAGCGAGAGTGAAAGAGAGAGAGAGAGAGGGAAGGAGGGAGGGAGGGAGGGAAAGAATTTTAAACATACTTGTTAATATCGACGAGCTCGCTTTTAATCGAGTTAGACGCTCGCTCGAGTGCTCGGAATTTTATAGCTTGTTCCAGAGGTTCAAAGAATCCGCTATGGTGGCGCTGTCTTAGCCCCAAACGCACACTCGCCAACACTCGTGAAAGACCAGCATCCACAGGGCGGGTATAATAATGGAGAAGATCAGTAGCTCGCCTCGGAGCGAGCGCGCGTGAGATAATTCATTGGACCACAGCGCCGAGATCGCTGTCTCGAACAGTGGCACGGAAAATATAAAAATATATACACACAGACGTGATCCTATCCGCGTATCGATGTATATACATGTGTACGTGTACGTACGAGAAGCAGGATCGAAAGTTGGAGCTCGGTAGCTTTTGCAATTTCGCTTCTCGCCAGTGAGCGAAGCAATTCGTTTCAATCACACGCAGCGTCGGTCAAGCGATGCAGAGAGCGTTGCACGAGAAGGATCTTTCGCATTACGTATAAATGTGTGTGTACACAATGTATCGTTGATGAGAGCGAGAGGAAACGTCAGTCGTAAGAGAAATATCAGCCTCTCGCACCGAGGATGGAGCGGAAAAGGCAGGAGATGAAAAAAATAAACAGAAGGAAAAGGAAGGATTCACTGATGATGCCAATTCTCGTATCTCATGGCGCCAACTTCGCACTACAGCAGCCTCACATGCCCCAATAATTATCTCTAATAAGCGGCAGACACAACAATCCACTGTAAAGGCAATTTAGAATTAACGGAATAATGTAAGATGTGTCTGCGAATAACGGTGAATTGGAGGCTACTTTTTTTCCTCTCAGAGAGTTTATGATTGCAGCATGAACGTACGTGGGAGTCGGATATTTGGACCACCGTTGGTGTGTCCATCCTTTTTTGTTTTTAAACGAGATTGGCCGTGAAATTTGCTCGATTTTAGAGCTCTCGTTTTTTCGCGATTTTTCGAATGTACTTATTTAATGATTGTATTAGGGAATAACGATTCAGCGGAAATTTCTGAAGAGAAAAGTATCGGGTCCCATTTTGATCGGACGAACCGGTGAAGAGTTATTGACCGCCAAAGTTGAGCCAATCGGGCGCGCCGGCCGTTCCCCCACCGCCGCGCCCACGTTTGGCGCATGCGCCTGACTGCTCCAACTTCAACGATCGATATCTCGGTAACGATTCGTCGGATCAAAATGGCGCCTTGTAGTTTTCGTCTCGAAATTTCCACGGGAATCTGACTGTACGTTATTGGCTGCTGCCATACTGGATTTCGTATCGTACATTGGAACAATCTGAACAAAAACGTCCGCGCATCATTAATGCACGAAGGGACTATTAATATCGCGTGGCAAAAGTTGTCTTCGATGTTTGTCCGCCCACGAGAGAGAAGAACATTGACCATGAGATGGGCAGTCACGGGATATCCGTGCTGTAGGTATATTTGCCATTACCTCCTTGAGACTGTGCGGAGACCTCGGACCTCTTTTGTGCATGAAGCCTGGAACGTGCTGCCGCTGGAGAACGGACTCGCAAGTCACTTCGCATGCCGTATCGTTCTCTGACAATCTTCACGCGTGTGTGTGTGTGTGTTGGTATCTTTTCTTCGCATCTGTATACGTGTAATGATAAATCTGTATATGAATATGGACGTGCATGTAAGCGTGCAAACGCGGCGTACCGGCGCGTTCTTTGCCATGTCCAAGATGCAAATCAACGCTCGATGGACTCTCGCTCGGCTCGGCTTGGCCACTGAGCAGCTCACACGATGCGAAAAGCTTTTGAGATGGAGAGTGTATGCAGGAAGATGTTAATCATTATTTTTGAATGACTACAACGCTGGGAGAGATAAGATTTTCTTCAGTTACCGTAGCGGGAATCGTGACAAGGTGTACGTGAAATAAATGTTCATGAGAGCAACGGGCGCTGGATAATTTTTGAAAATTTCACCAAACACGTATGAATTATCTGCAATGGGACATTGGGTCACATTAAGGGGTTGCATATATTTCAAATTTCCGAAAGGTTCGACTTTGAAAAATCGACTTTTATGTTATTTCATGTTGGAATAGTATCGACTTTGGAAGAAAATGTTCCGTTGGAAAGAAATGTTCTCCAGAGAGGGTAATTGGTCAGTTGCGTGTAATTTTTTTATTCCTTGTCCGGAGAACCCGTTACAACTTGTGACATTACGCGTAATAACGCAAAATTGTTACAACGCTGCATTAACTTCCACCCAAAATTATACAGTCTGTCGTGAACAAAGTAAAGTGGAACTTTCATCAAAAGACAGAGAGAGAGAGAGTAACTTTCTCGGGGCTGCTGATCGACTGGAAAGTGTTGCCAACTTTTTCGCATCTGACAAAGTCAAATAAAATTACATAAATTACTGAAAGTCCTCTGTAAGCGTCTTTTTCGTTACGTGCAGGGTAATTATATGAAATTTTCTATTCGACAAAGTTCAACAACGCAAAAACAAACATAAAAAAAATAAACCTCGTTCGATGCTGTAGAAAATTCCATAAAAAAGCTGGGTAGGAAACACGTCGAGTGTACAGATATTTTACGACGTCATGAGCTCAGTTGAAGTTGGTTATAAAATCATGTTTTACGGCTGATTTACAAGCATCAGACTTTCCTGCAAATATAAAGATAAAAGAGGATAACAAAAATCGTCCTTTATCGCGTTCGCAATCGAGTTTCCAAAAACATTTAGATGATTAAATTCTTTTCACAGTATTTCCATAACCTTTGCCCGATTATACTTGCACACGATTTTTGCAAATCGCTCCATTTCCTTCTCTCGTTTTTTTTTTTATTTTTCCCAACTGTCTTTTGTGGCATTTTTTGCCAACGTTCTATCTCGTTTTAAGGTATGTAAGGAAACGTTCAGTTCTGCCGCTAGAACGCCAAAGGCTTCGTAACGCGTTTCCTGCAAACCCATCGAGATACAGTCGAGTTGTACAACGTCCAAGCGAGTTAGGTTAAAGTACACTTGATATCTATTCGCATGTACATGTACTTACACTCGTAAACCGAAATCTCCATTGTATCAGAAACCACCTTTGCACGGAATAGGACACACCGGGTGATACGTAATCGGTATGTCCTGCGATACCCCGCGAATGCAAATTCCAAGCTCGAAACTCAACCGTTGTACCATTTTAAACGATATTTATTTCCAAATTTTCCTCTATAAACATTTTTGTAACAATAAAAGTTACTCCAATTTATCGGGAAATAATTTTCCATTTTTTTCAAGTATTCAAATTGGGAAAGAAAAAAATCTTCGAACCGTTTCGAATTCGAATTCGACACGAGGAGGATGTTTGTTTCGCGACTCGGTGTGGATTTTTTTTTGTGGGACATACGAAAGGATTTTACGATAAAAAAAAATTGTTTGCCGTACGAAGGATGTTATTAGATTACGGAGGATGAGTTTTTTCGCTCGGCTTTTTTTTTATCGATTTCTCGGGGATAAGCAACAGTCGTATAACCAAAGACGGTGTATGACATGTACAGCTTTTTCGACGATGTACTCGCTCGATTTTTTTACGATGCAACTCGCTGAAAAAGAGACGACGTTCGAGCTCGTCGTGACGTTTATTGCATCGTTGCCGTTATGTGAACGTCGCGCTCAAAGGGGCACGTATTATTGTAAACCTAAAAAAAAAAACGATTCTGAAGCATATACAACATCGCACAGTGGGCGAACGTAACATCCAAAGACGTATGGGTTGTTCCAACCCATCTCGGACCATGTCAGATTCACGAGTTCGACTTTTTTCGTCTCTCCAGACGGCGCACTTGTCCCACAATCGGAATTTATCCTGAAAATGTTTATTATCGACAGTAAAAGTTAATTTTCGAAGCCTCCCAGGTGACGATGATTTCCTCAAACGTCCACTACGGACTAGGAACTTTTATTCGTGGATAATTGTAAATTGAAAATAAAAGCGAATGAATTGCACCGTGAAAAGTACTCGGAAAGGAACGACGAACTACACAATTTTTTTTAACGCAAGCAACAAATTTGTCGACTTTTATTTGACGATAAATTCGAGGAAATCGATGAAATTATTTAATAATAACCCAAAGATTTCGCCATCGGGAGTGATATAATTATTTTATGGCTGACGATGTCAAAAAAAAAAGATAAATTTTTAAGATCGTTTGAGAGAAGACCCCGATAAGGGGATGCTGATTTAATGACGAAAAAATGACTTTTGCCCTCGGCTGTGTCGGAATGAAGAGTCGTGTGTGCATTTTTTTTGTGACTGAGGAAAAAAAAATGCAAGCGCTCGATGATAATCTACAGGGTGTACTGGAAGGTAATAAAAACAGGAGAACCTCCGTTCTGGAAAAGTCGCCCCATCGCGCTCGTGTTCCCCCGCGGGTAACTTTTATTTGCATATTGTTAAGTATCCCAGATTACGGTGTTGAACTCTCTTAATTGGCAGAGAACGCGATGAGGATGCAAAGAGACTGTGAACTGGCGCCTGGCCATATATACTCAATAAGATTGCCGATGCACTTCGCTCTAGACTCGGTGTGCTCCACGCTTGCTGCATGAAAAAAAAAGTATTTCGGGACACGTGCAGCGATGCATATCGGAACAATTATCGCCACCTTTCGATGAAAGATTTTCACAAAAATGGTAAATCATTCCAGGAAACGAAAAAAGAAACGTTATTAGATATAATTAAATAATTTTTTAGAAAATCAACTCAATCGGGTGAAAAAAACCGATCTGATGAAATAGTTAGTATTTTTTCTCAATTTCCTCATTGAAATTTCATCTTCTCGAAATGAAATACGGTTTTTTTGCGGACAAACTCATTTTTTGCATGCATCCAGAGGAGAGAATTTCGTGGCGAAATTTCGTTTGCTTTCTGAAACGCCCGCGTGTTTTGTTATTCCTTAAATTTGACAATAAGCGATTTCTGACAGATTGAGTTAAATAAAAAATACCATATCAGTGCTGCCAATGGTACCCACCCCTAGTTTGAATCTGAGCTGGTTAACAAATGCGTTCGACATTCAATGAAACTCGAAATTGTGCACAAGTCTGTGTACTTCACCTGTGCGAGCTATTTATTATGTAAGAGGATACACCTGGTTTGAATTTAATCACACATAGCCAATGACAGTTCTGGCGGGTTAATTAACGTGGAGAATAAATATCCGCCACGCGACACGAGAATTTATTTGAGAAAAAAAATTGACACCAAAAAATAACCGCATGAAATATAGCGGATATTTCTAATGTAAAAATAATAGCGGCTATTATATCGTGAAATGAAAGACAAATTATAGTACGCTCTTGTCGGAGGATAAAAGTGGGTTATGGACAAAAAAAAAGCAGTTTTTACCCCTTCGTGCACGTGTCACACTCGACCCTCCTTCACGAAATGTAAAATCGTGTTCCCCAGCGTATAAAACAAATACGTGCACGTATAATCACGTGGAAAAATATTTTTTTCAAATATCTTTCTCAAAAAATGCAATTCAGCCATTCAAAAACGATGTAAAAAATTCAGAAAAATTAATGAATTCATTTGACAGTGAAGGGAGATGAAGTTCCGAGTACTTGAATTTTTTCATAATTATTGAACGAATTAACTTAACTTTGCAAAGTGCAAAGTGCTCATCAGGAACATGATTCGTAAACGTTTGAGAGCTAATAACGTTTCGATGAACGCAATTTACACGTGATTGTGTATAATATTAAGTTGACATTTATAATCTGTCGTGATATCGCATGCCAATGTAATATAGAAGTCGCACGAACAGGGTACTCGCAATCTTTCGTAACCGAATGGCTTCTCCTCGCGTTTTTCTCTCCCTCTCTCTCATTCCTTATTTTATATCGCGCGGTTGCGGCCATTCACTTCCGGCCGATAAGCTCTCGTAGCGACTCTAAAGTCGATTGTGCGTTACCTCTCATACAAACGTAATGCACGTCCAATTCTCACACACACACGTTTAAATATGTACGTATATGTACAGGGTGAGCCAAAATTCGATGTTAACGATGTAAAGTTGGATTTAGGATGAAATTCTGAGTCGAAATGTATTTTAGTATTTTTTTGTACGACCGAAACCTAACGAGTTAGCGGTTGTCAAAGTTCGAGCCAATCGGACGCGCGCTCTCCCTTCCCCAGCGGCGAGCGCGCGCGTTCTATTGGTGGTACTATATTAATTAATAACTCAACGAGGGTTCGTTGGATCAAAAAGTGCTTGAGGACTTTTCGACTTGGAATTCAACCCCAAATATAGCGTTAAATTATCAGCATCGAGTTTTCGGACACCCTGTATGTATACGTGTATACATACGTGAAAAATAAATGTAAAAACATAAAACGTAGATAGGCCGCGCAATCGAAGCTCACGCTGGATGTGCAGCTGCTTTCCTGTCGTCGTCTCCTTCTGTTTTATTATATTGTCCATTTTTCTTTCATCCCTGTTTATACATTTTTATACCACGTCAATATTCACCCTGCTTCAAACGATAACGCCCGGTCCTCATGTATTTTGCGGTGATAACAACCGAGAGAGATGATTCTGAAGTTGGCATCGCTGGAACGCCGCGACAAAACGAATGCTTTTTTTTTATTTATCGAGCTCGTGCTGCGTTTCAAGCATATTCGGGATTCTAAAATATTTCAAAAGAGCTGCAAAAAAATGCCAACCTGCAAGTTTTGCGGATTAATCACTGTTTCTATTTTTTCTTCTATCGATTAATTTCCGATGCGAGTTTCAGACTCATTCTGTTCAGACAAATTATACGTACTCGCAATCAGATTCAAATACACATTGATACACATGCAGAATTCAATAGGAATCGAATGCGAGCGAGAACGTTCGTGGCCCGGGTGCCGGACAGCATCAAAAGAGAAATCAATTAAATCACTCGAGCCCCGTAAGCGTTCAGCGACGATCGGAGAGCCGATGAATTCCAGCATCAACCTCGTCCGAATGCTCGCAATTCCTCTTTGACGAATCATATTTTTTTTTAATTAAAAAAAAATAAAGAAAACACGTATTTCACGTAAATCTTCCCTCAACGTTCCAATATTAATCAACGACAAAATTATACGTGATAAAAGATAGATAAAATTATTTTACAACGATAAACTGCATTTCCAAAATTTGTCATTATTTTGTATTTTTTATCCGAAATGTTTCATCGTCAAAGACTCAAAAAACGTAAATGGAGGATAAGAATATAAAAAAAGAGCATTTTTCAAAATTATTTTAGAAAAATAAAAATGACAGAGATTTTACTATAAAAAAATGACTGTAACTCGATTAATTCTGTAATTTCTCGATTGAACGTACCATTATCGATCGTTCGATGATTGTCGCGAGAGGAGAGGGAGAATTAGTTATTATGGGCAAAACTTGTGAGGCGGAATTATTCTGGGCGTGACGTGTTGTCATACGAGTGTGTAGGAATTAATTCGGAGCTGTTGAATACAGTGGCAGTAAAATGAAGCTGAATCTGCTCTCTCATGGTTTACTGTATTTCGAGCCGAGAGAGACAGCGAGAGAGACAGAGAGAAGGAGAGAAAGAAAGGAGGCTGTGAACGAGAGAAAGAGGAAGAGATAAAGCGAGAAAGAGAGAGCTGCCCGCGGAATGGAGTACGTTCAAACCAAAAACCCTCTCATGAGAGTATAAGCCCTAGGTTCTCGCATGGGTTGCCATGGGCAACCATGACTAACACGGGGTACCCTCTGCCTCCTGGACATTTTTTTTTCTCTCTCAATCTTGCGTCACCTTCTGTACTATACTCCTCGCATTCGTCAGGCCAAACGACACATTCATTGGCCCAATAAAAAAACAAAAATATACACAGTTATTGGCACATTAGTGTGTCCTTTTATTAACGTTTTTAATTTAGATGGAAAATTTTTTTTCTTCGTTCATTCGGTCCTTCCTCCTCCTCATACACAGTTCTGACGTTTTACGACATTCGCACTCGTCCTTAACAGTATTTTCAGTGATATCAAAATATTACATTAATAAAAGTGACAACGAGGATACAGACTTCAAAATACAGACGCGTTATTCATATTTTTTTTGCCATTCGGAACGATTTGTCTTTAGAAAATTTGATAAAGTCGTTTCCGGATGTTCCTTAAGGACGTTCTGGAGGCACAGTCCTGATGCCATCAAATGCGAATTTCGCTTTATCAATGACGCTGCAAATTCTGAGAAAAACATCTGAAATTGTTTGTTTTTTAATTATAATTTGTTGATAACTTTTCGAGATTACTGCCGTATATATTCAACATGCTCGGTATTTTCTTCGCAAAGGAATACTCCAAAATTCACTCCAATAATACTCCAAAATGCACTCTAATAATACTCCAAAATGCACCCGTCAAATTTGTTACTCAAATATTGTTAAAAGTCGCTTAATTCGATCGTATGAAGTTTCCGTACCGTGCATATCGTTATAATTTTTTTTTCGCCCTTTTTTTTCACTTTCACTCGTTCATTAAGTTCTGCTCCGATGCGTCAGCATTGTCTCGTCGTTATTTCCGTGCGTATCTTCCTCTCTCCATCTGAATCTCCGCATCTTCGTCCCTCTCGTCCTCATTTGCGATCCCTTTGGCTCTCGGTCGCTCTCGTTCCATCCGTCTCGTATGCATACCAAAAATGGTATAAAGAGAACGAACAAGGCCGCGAACCATGAGTTCCATGTGGACCCCATCGATTCAGGGACGTACCGCCGGTATTCCATTAAGGGCAGCAGCCCGTGACCACTCAAACATCGCATCGCGTATTTCATCGAAAACCTTATTTTTATACAATTTTTCGTATAAAAAGATGTATTGAATTTTTTTGGTATTTAATCTAATTAAACTTGCGAACGTTTTTCGAAAAAAGCAAAAAAACGCGAGGAAATATGCTTAATCGTTTTTGAGGAACTTTGAACCAAATTCGGACAAAAAATAAGTCGTCTTTTTAAGCGTGTTTCGAGTACATGAAAAAAAAACAGCAGGGGATCGTGTCGTTCAATGACTCTGGAAGCGTCGTAAAGATTCACCCTTACGACCCTTCTTTTTTTCGTACGCGTTGACCCGTCAAATCCCGGTGGTCTCTTACGACGCGTACGGGACCGATATGGAGCGTTTATACCCGGGGAAGACTCTCGAGTATTCGGGGATTCCCTCTTCCACGGCACGAGAGCACGGCGTGTTTCCAGAATTCGTAAAAAATGAATGAAATTTGGTAGAAAAAAAATATGACGAGCGAGATTACGAATAAATCTTGAAAATGAGATTCATCACTTTACAGCGCGGATGGAAAATTCCAAGATCGTCCACGCGAGAAATAACGCGATGAAATAAACAAAACGATCAAATAAAAACAATTATAATGTATTTTTGGAAACAAATTTTCTCAAAATTAAATAATCTGATAATTTCCAATTGATACATATTTTGGCGACTCAAATGTGCTTATAAATAAAGAATATCGATGGCTTACCGATAAGATACCGTCGAGTGATTATTGAAAAAAAAAACTTTGATTATTTTTCAACTAAAATCATCCAATAAATAAAACGGAAGAAAAAAAATGTTTGTCCGAAGAATAAAACGCATAAAAAATTCGACAAAACCGTCTCGCAGACTCTCAAACGAGTCTCAAAGGAATCTCCGAGGGTAGGAACGAGATGGAGTAGCAATTAGGGAAGCTGCGACGTACAAAGAAATGCAGAAATAAAACGAACGAAGATAAGAGAAAAAGAAAAATCGATCGACGTAAAAAATAAACAAAAAAGCATCAAATAGAAACGAAGTGAAACGCTGATAGCGGAGAAATCGGTATCGAGAGAGGAAACTCGAGATCGAGTGCGGAAAAAGAAAGAGGAGGAGGAGGAATTAAAAGAAATCTTTGCGATACGGAAACAGAAATAGAGAGCGGATGACGAGGAGAGAGGAGCGAGATGACTCTCGTGGAAATCGAGAGACCCCCCTGCGTAAGAGAGATCGGAGGAGCATCGGAGAGGCGCGAAAGATGGAAAGAAGCCCGCGGAGAAGATCGAGAAGAGACGGTAAGAGGAGAGAGTTCTTACGCCCCCGCGTCGATTTCTTCGTGGCCCTTTCACCCCCACCATTTTTCATCCCCTCCCCCTCGACGCTCTTCCAACCCCTATCATCAAATTTCCATCTCGCTTCTTCTCCTTTTCTCCTTTCGTTCGACGATCCCCGATGGTCCATTCCGCTCTCGCAGCATCCGTCTCCCTCCTCCACCGTTTCTCCCTTCTCAGCAACGTTCGTTCTCGTTTTTTCTCTCTCCATCGCCATGGAATTCCGTCAAAGGGGAATAAGGCCTCTCTCGGTCGTCCAGCTGCGAGCCCGAACCTTCGCGTTACGCCCTTTTGCCTGTCAGCGATCGATTTTCTCTGTATTCACGCGTGTATCCCCTCCCTCTTTCTCTCCTTCCTTCTCTCAGGCACACGCGGTTATTTCCTCTCGCTCGCGCCAACGCCACGCGCCTATTCGCCTCGCTCAGGCTCGCCTCGCGCTTACTCCGACATCGTCCGCGCTCGAAACAGCCGTTTTCCGGCCAGCTTCTCGAACCAACAGCGGCAGAAGCGACGGTAACCCCGAGCCATCCTCCGAGCCGAGACTCTCGGCATTCCCCGGTCGCCCGCAGTTGCAGCTGCACCGGCTTGGCACGTTCGCACTCGCGCGTTTTAGAAGCGATTTTCCCTCGTTTTTTTTTTCATCCCTTGCTCGACATTTTCACGAGCCTCGCAGAGTGGTCCATGGAACGCGGAGATAAACGGAGGCAAAATCGTCGCGCGACGAAACTGTGAAGTTTGCAAAGTGAAACGGAGAGTGAGAATCAACTCGCGAGTGTCGCGGAGCGCGTGGGAAAATTTGTTACCGTGATCACAACCGAATTTTCAAAGCTCCAGCGACAGTTTCGGAGCGTTCGTTCTTGTGACCCGCGAAACGAATACAAATGTTCGAAATCTCCTCGCGAACTTTCATTCACGGCGAAACGATCGTTTCCGGTCGCCGGAAGTCGAGGAGCGGAAAATCTCCCGCGATCAAAAGGATGCTGCGTCTGTCTTGGTGGCTGATAAAAATACGAGCGAACTGAGCGCGTGAAAAAATCTCTCCCACGATTCTCCCTCGATCTTTGCCCGTGTCTGTGTGTGTATTTTTTTTTTTCAAACTGATAGAGTCGTTCTCGAGTGTCTCCGCTTTTTTCTCTCTCCTTTTTGCGGAACTAACGAACCGAGTGTGCACTGACATTTAGCAAATGTCACGAAGCCTCGATCGGAGGGAATAAAAACGATTTATATCGCATCTCGCGGTACACAGACGTACGCGTGTACGAATCCTACGTACATGCACGTGCGATCGTACAAACCTTCAGCGGAGACGGACACTTAACCGGTGAACGGCGTGACCGATTCGTGGGCGCAATCGTAATGACTCGTTTTATCGATCGAAAGGAGCGATAAGCGCTCCCACGACCTCCGACAGGGTGCTGCTACCGATTTTCTTTTTATTTCGTTCAATTATTTTCGTTCGTTACACTCGCATCTCTCGCTGTACGAGCCGCACGATTTTCCTCGTCACGTGGTGAGCTCGACGACTATGGGAAAAAAAACAGCGTCGCTGAAGTAAGAGCGTGAATTTACTCGACGAAAGGAGCAGGAGAGAAGACGAAAATCGTGGGACGATCGTCGTTCGTCGATAGCGATTATTTTCAAGGGCTCGCTTCAAAACGCGAATAATCATCATGGATTGGCTGAGACGACAGCAGCAACAGGACGTCAGGGAGCCACCGGAAGTCAACGTGGCGCTGACACCGGATGAAGCTGACGAGTGTTGTTACTTCGAGGAAGACGTTTCCATCGACGAAGGCATGGTACGTGACAGCGCTCTTCAATCGACAAAACAAATCTTTTTTTTTTACCGCCTTTTTTTGAGCGATACGGCGATCAAACGATTCAAAAAATCTCGACGATCTGATCGAACGAAACAAAAAGCTCTCGCGTCCTCGAAGATCGACCGTTTTGTCTATTTTTCATATCGTCGAATCGAGGCTATCGGTGATGGCATTTTTCGTCCATTTTTGTTTCTCGAACAAGGGTCAGGGTTTCGTTCATTAGTCACAGAGGAAGTTTGTCGTTTTGTCGTAATTTCGGAAAGTATCCCGAAAAAAAGTGTGAAAAAAGAACCGAAATTCTTACCGCGATGCGTTTTCGTCGGGATCGTCCGGTTTATGCATTCCTAATGTTCAAAAGACGATTGTTTTCTTTTTTTTTTCGGGACAATTAGCCTCCCGAGAATTCCGAAAGCGCATATAGATTTTTTCAGATTACCAACGAATTTTGAGAGCTCTTAACGATAACGCGTTCCTATTGTATTACTCACGGCCTCATTTAGGGACAATTGCCGTATCGTTGTTTTTCGAAGTGCTCGCGTATAGGGAGGTTGGAAATGAGGATTTTCGTGCGTTTTTTTTTCTGCTCTCTGCGTTAACGATTTTTTAATTTCTACTCGGCTTTCGGTCGAAATTTCTGGGTAGATCGAATATCGCGGGTTTCAGAATGGTGCCCTTTGAAAGGGCTCTCGCGAAGGGCTCACACCGGTTTTCGTTGGCAAAACGAGAGCCGGGTTCGAGACCCAGGTATCGCCTCTCTCGTCTCGTTGAGTCGTCAGCCATTGACACAAACGCACAGACGCACACACGCGCTCTCTTTTGAGTTTAAAATTACGGGAGATCTACTGTTACCAATAGGAGCGGCTCGGCATTGTCGCGTTTAACTTTTTCTTTTTTTTTCCCCTTTTTTATTCATCGTACAGACGAGAGGATATCTCGCCGGATGTTTTCAAAGTTACAGAGAAACACGAGAAGAACGCGAAACGTTGGACGGACTTGTTTTTGCAAGAAATTTACAAAAAATCAGAGTACATTGACGATTTTGCGAGAATAGCCTTGGGGGTTGTCGGTAATGGACGAATTTTTGAAAAAAAAAAAATTTCTTTATCAATTTTTATAAATATACGCTGATATTGTATGTATTGCCACGTCAAATTGCGAATGAAATCCGCGCTCGTTGCAGTTGGAGCTCAACCGCGACAGCGACATGTACGTCATGGGTCATTAATCGACGTAAATATTAAATTCATGCGAACAGGTAGTACGGTTAGTCGATGTCTCCCTAGGACTGTTATGTACATAAATATGATGGTTTTCCAAGTGCAAAAATACCACTTTTCGATAGGGGAGTTTCGAAAATGAAGAAAGTTCGATTTTTGGGTGTCCAGCCTTGTATACGTGTATATATATACTTTATGTATGTATATAATATATGTACCATTGAGAAAAACCGAAGGAGGGAGCTTTGCATTTTATTCCGGTGCATTGTACTCGATGCATGTAACTTTTGGGTACGTACATTGTCGTTTGTACGTTCTACAGCGTATCTGTCCGATGCCCTGAGAACATAATGCTTTTATTCCATCCAACGCGAACCATGTATGTACATAGTCCATCCCTGGACATACAGATACGCTCGTAGGGAAATAGAATGTTCCTCGAGTGATATTGGTCACGTATTACGCATACATGTATACGTAAACATGTACAAATATACAGGGTGTCAACAAAATTGCATGCCGACGATTTAATGTCACATCGGGGATGCAATTTCAAGACGAAAAGTCCTTTACCACTTTTCGATCCGACGAACCCTCGTCGAGTTATCAATTAATATGCTCGGACCACTGGGAAGCGAACTTTGACGATTGACAGCTCGTCAGGTTTTTGTCGTACAAAAAAATACTATGATACATTTCTACTCGAAATTTCATCCCGAATCTAGATTCAAATTTTCAGTATCGAGTTTTGGGACACCCTGTATATGAATGGTACTTTAAATCCCGCAGTAAACGCAAAGCTTTGCATGGCAGACCGCGAAGTGCATCGCTCATAAGTTTAACGACGTTCGTCGCTCGGCGTCCACGAATTACGAACCTGCTGGCTATCCAATTATTTTAAATAAAGTTTTCCCCACGAGACGCAATTTATTATTGTCGTGAATGTACCTTTTTTTTCTTCCTAAAAAAGACGAATTTTTCGTTCATGACGAGAGCTTTTCTCGAAGAGGAAAAAAGGAGGAAAGAGGATGAAACCAAAATTTCGGAAAAAAAAACTAGTAGTGGGTCCATTCTTCCTTCACGAGAATGGAAAATCATTCGGTGAAAAAATCCCGCAAAACGGGCGGAAAATTTTGGAAAAAAACGAAAACGACGCGATCGGAGTGTACGGAAAAGGAAAAGGAAAGAAATATGCGTGGGTGCGCTCGTAATATTCACGAGTGGTGCGATCGAAACTCGAAAAACGTGACAACGTCGCAGGCAACTCTTGTGAGAGAGATTCTGAAGAGAGAACTCACCGTTTATTCTCGCGGACCGTCGAAACGCGAACGAGACGTGGTCATGGCCGAGCACTGATGATTCAGAGCCGCAGCTGTATCTTCGTGAGGAGAAAAAGAGAGGAAAAAAATGAAATAATAGTAATAACAGTCGTGAAAACGACGACACGTTCTCCTCTTCGAGGAGATCCGAAATGTTTTCCTGAATAAACGGAAAATAAATTAAAACCTTTTTTTCGACGTCTCTTTCCCATTTTTCTCAGGCACGTTTTATTCTACGGAATAATACATGTGCACTTAAAGTGTATGATAATTTTTCGAAGGACACCCTCCGCGGGACACATCTCGAAATGTGCAGCCAAAGCGAAGAGGATTTTATTGCCGACGTGACGAAATTATTCACGCTTTTTTTTCGCTCGCAAACCGGACGTTCCTTCTCCGCTGGAAAATTCTACTTTTCCACGCACGCCCGATGCTCTTTTTCGCGTTTGTCCGAACGTGGCGAGACCCTCGATCGTTTCGAAAATTCCGATATCGAACGAGGTCCATTTTGAGAAACTTTGAGGTCCTCATTGAATCGTCAATTTTCACTTTTGTCAGCTGTGAGATTTTTACGATTTTCCCAATCTCGAAATTGTCGAGTTTCCCTCTTTTCTCTCGCAAAGACAAATGGCAAAAAAAATGGCAGCGGTCGAGAGCGGGTGAAAAGATATATAATTTCAATCAGCCGTACTGCGGAGCACTGAAAACGTGCTGAAACCAGCGCAGACGAGTCGGTATGTCGTTATACATACGTTTATGTATATTCGCAGGAGAGCACAAAGGAGAGAAAATGCAGAGATGGTAAAGGGGAATTGAGCAAAAAAATCCAGAGGGATGCAGCAATTCCTCTCCCTCGGTTCCCCTTCACCCGCACGCCCCAGGGGATGAAGTATGACTCACCGGCGCGGCACCCCACGTTACGCATGCCTCGTGCCGCGACTTTCACCCCAAAAACTCTCTCCTCCCTTTCTCTCTCCATCTCTTCTTCTCTCTTTCTCTTTATTCTCCATCCTCGTCATTGGAACATCCCCTGCGAAACCCCGCGATGAATGTTACATGGATTCGTCAGTGCGAAGCTCGGAGAATCCACTTTTTACGTACCACGCTTTTAGGGGTGGGTAGGGGAGGGATTAAGATCGAAAAAAATTATACCAGTTCAATACGACACCGGTAATACCTGGTACCGTATGAAGAGAAAAAAAAACAAGAATTTTTCAAGACGATTTCATCCTCCACGGAAGGGTGTCGATAATTTCTCTCGCAAGGCTCTCCCTTACCCCCGAAACTGACGTTTCGTCTTTTTGGGGGATGCGAAAATTTTTCGGGAGACGAAATTCAACCTCGGGAATTTTTTATAAAAAAAATGACTGTTTTTTCGGATGATTATAGATTCGAGGTGTTCGAGTCGGTATATGACGCATTGGCACGACTCTGGTCTTCGATTTATTGTTGACTAAATTGATTTAAATAAAAAATGGAATTTAATTAGTTTTTTTTTGTCAAATTCATCTCGTGAATGAATTTTGATGAATCATCGATGTTTTTTCTCTCGGCTAATAAGAAATTCGATGGATCGATACGATCGAATTATTTTCGATGCTCAATGCCAGCGCTGTGTCTCTAACGAAAACACGTCCTCGAGTTTACACGCTCCAAATGCACCGAAGGATAATTTTCGAAACCCTCCTATTCATCGCAGGCCCTAAAACCTATTGTGAAATACAACGATAATATCCCACCATTTTCGATGAGTCGAGCCCTCAATGGGAACACGATTAAGATTACAAATGGATTAGAGACGGCCGATTGATCGATGCCTGCGAGGGTACACACGCACATATCACATTGCATCTAATAGAAATATATTTTATCCGTCATGGCTCCCATAAATTACAAATATATCAGAACCCACGAAAAAACAATCGATATTTCCATTTTTTTTGGCTACAAAGTCGTCTAAAACGTTTTTACATATTGAATAAAAAATTCTGCCGAAAGGACGGATTTTAATCTGAATTTTAAAAAGTGCCCTCTTTGAAATTCTCACCGCAATGGCACAGGATTTTTTTTTCAATTTTGGGGAACTTTTCAGACGTCTGAAACAGTCGATGGAATACAACGTGGATGAGGAATGCTTTTTTTACAGAAATTAAATTTTCAGGAGTTGGTATTTTAACCCTCTTGAGACCCTGCGATTAACTTTTTTTTTCAAATCGACTCGGGTCTTGACTCGAGAGAGTGACATCTGGAAAAACGTGCGTTGATGTCTTTTATTTCGTGGTTATGCGTGACGCGTAAGCCTCCGTTCGAAGGGGCAGTGCGGGAAACTTGACGTACGAGCTTAGACGACGAAGAGAGATTAGAAAGTGGGACGCCCGATAAATCGGTCGTGTTTTACTATATTTTTTTTACGGGGAAACACCACCTAGTTGGATTTGTGTCTTTCGTACAGAGAGGGTTGCTTCGGGAGCCAAGTGCACGGTCGAAAAAAAAAAAAATTAAAATGTCGCACAGCTTATTAATGTTACACTCAAGGGTGCGTTTCTTAGCAACGGTGTCTCACGTTTGCGGTACAAAGAACACGATCGTACCTCAATTTTTTCATCGACTTTCCCCTTCCGCTCGTTCGAACAACGACGACAAATCCCTGGCCAAGAATTTTTCCAATTAATTCAGAAAACTATACAATTTCCAAAATCAACGTACCCCTCGATTTTTCTTCGAACATTTCGAGCGCAGAACTTGAAATTTCCCGAGGAATTTAAACTTCTCGTTTTTCTCATTTTCCCACAAGTATACATAAAAACAATTAAAAAATGTCGACACATTTTTGTCCGAAAATAATGGTTCTAGTCGCGAAACGGTTTTGGAGAATAGCAAGAACGAAAGAGACATGATCGATAATAATGATGGTCCATGGAGTCGCGGGAGGGGGCGCTTTTTTTCGTGGCTCTACGACTTTCCGTCTGAGAATCTGACCGATGCATCCGACGTTGTATCGAGAGGCTCTCGAACGGAGAAGGCATTAAAGAAACGGATCGCTCTTGATTCTCTTATTTACGATGAAAGAAAACGCTCGTATCTCGCTTTAGTGGATCATGGCACGAGAGTATAATAATAGAAGAAACGGCCATGGCTGAAACCGAAAATGGTGTATCCGTGATGCGATTCGTATCTCGAAAGTGGCCAAGGATTACGCCTTTCTGGTTCTCGAGGGTTCGATACCTCATTGATCCACACAGTGAATATATTCGATCTCGTGAGATGAGTCACGTTGTTCGAAGGGGAGAAGATTCAGAGGGACAAGGGACGGCCGGGGGGGGGGGGGTAGGGTGAATTCCGTATCATCCTATTTCTTCGTTGAAAGGATTTATGGTACATCGAGAGACGAAGGAGGGCCCCTCGGAATCGAGAAATTTCCGACTTGTATCTCTTCGCGTCGCGCAGCATCCAGCGGTCTCGCGAGAGAGAGAAGATCCTCCGAATCCTCTCTGCGGTTGTTCGTCGTCGCGTAGCCGCGTGTGGCGTGCGAAAAATACAAAAAGAAGAGACGAGGAGAGAAAAAAAACGATTCAATGGCTCCGCGTGGGTGAATGGTTATTATAGCTCCGGCGCCAACGGCGCGAGAGCGATGCTCGCTTGGAAACGAGAGGGACTCGAGATTCTCGTGTGTGGATAATTCCACGGACGAACGATGAACCGAAAATTTCCTCTCGGTCATTAACAGTACTCGTTGTACATTGCTTTTTCGCGCAGAGATGCTGGAACGAACGCTGGAGTCTCTTATTCCTCTCGCTGTAATTCGATGCTGATCGAAGATACAGAGGGCGTTCGAGACTCTTAATTTCTTTGGTTCTTTTAATTACTGAAATTTTTCGATAAAGATTCTTTTGTATGGCGAAGATCTCCATTTTTTTGACTTTTCACAGTGATTTTGTGGAGCTTTTGGCACATTTTTTCTTCTTTTCGAGAGTGTCGTAATTTTGAGAAATTGATGAAAAGTATTTCGGACGTCGTGGAATATCGACGCGAAGTTTGTCGTACGTTTCGTTGGATTTCAATGATGCAGGCTTTGAAATCATGTGCGACGAGCTGTTTTACTTCAGGGTACTGGAGAACCTCCCCTTTTCCGGGCTAGTTTTCGGTGCATCACTTTCTTTAATCTTTCTCTTCATGTTTTTCCTCACAAAGCTGCCTCTCTCGTCTTATCTTCAACTTTTATTTTCACGCTGACGCGACAAGAGCGTCCGGAGCTTTTTCTCACCGCTCCTCATCCCGCGACGCAGCTTCCCTCACAGTTTCCTCCGACCTTTTTCCTCCGCATTCTCGTTTTCGTTTCCCTTTTTTTTTTCTCTTAATTTCCGCGCCACTCGCACTTTTCCGTGTTCCTTTTGCGCGCTGACGCGGAAGTCTCTCTTTCTCCATTTTTATCTACCAGAACGAGCTTGCCAACCGTGTATCCAACGTCGAGTTCCCAAGTGCGCAAACGGCTTTCCCACCCCGATTTTTCTCTGGGAAGGAAAGGGTGGTTCACCCCACGGTGCTTCTCCGCGTGTGTCGGGGTTTTTGCGAGTGTGCGCGGCCTCATACGGTGTTTTGACACACTCGAGAGTCGCTGATGAATCCCGAGACCATCCGAGAGAGTGCGCAAAGAGTTTTTGTCACGAGAGAGAAAAAATCAACTGCGAAACGCCCCGGGAAGTCCTACTCCGGCAGCTTCTGAATGTGTGCTCCTACTTGCGTCAATTTCCACGTGCATTGCGATCGTCCAAAATCCTCAAGAATCCTTTTAGCACTTTTGGACCAAGAGTACTCTCTTCAAACGATCCATTGTTGGGGTTGCGAAATATGGGGCGTGAAAGAGTGCGGATTGGTAGATGGTGGCGTCGAAATTTTAATGGTCCATGATGTCCAACGACGATGAGAAAAATCTCTGCTTTTCCGCCTTCCAAATCGATCATCTCTCCTATTTTCATTCGATTTTTGGCCTATTTTCCATTCCCTCGTTTCCTTCAACACCCTCGACTGTGGTCCAGATAATAATTCGGAATATTTTGTCCATTTGTGCCGAAGAAATTATTAAAAAAAAAAAAACACGAGTCCAGGACGCAGCGATCACTTTGCATCTCGCTAGAGACTTTTATCATTTTTTTTTCGAATTATTTAACGTTAATTTGTACTCGATTAGTTTTTCAAACTATGTTTGCTTTGAGATAAGTCAAAATTCGTATTACGAAGAAGCATTACGAATTTTCTCGGGAATATCGTACTTAAAATTTGACAATTTAGGTCTGAGAGAGAGAGAGAGAAGGAGGCATGTGACGAAATTGTTTTGGACGATTAATTGCTGTATAGCATCGTGCTATATATATAACCACGTACACCCAATATATAAAACGCTCCAGCTGTAGATCTTTCACGCATTATCAAGCTCCGTTTCTCTCTCGATGAGCCTCGGCGAATGCTCCGTATTTCGTTCAAACTTCAATCGTCCTGTCACTTATATACGGGGTGTCGCAAAAAAATTTAATGCCGCACAACGAATAAATTTTCAAGTCGAAAAGCCGAGCTGTAAAAATTAATAACTCGGCGGAAAACCGTCGGATCGAAAAGTGTCCAAGGACTTTTCGACCCCGAATTTCATCCCCTAGCTAGATGCAAATTGGTGAAATTTTTTTTCGGGACACCCTGTATATGCACATATTTGTAAGTTAGATAATAACGATAATTACATATTTACGAATATGTATTTATGCGCTCATTGAATACGAGATCCATCGACGTGCGCGGGCGAAAAAAAAATTCGCGCAGAGCGAGAACGAAATCCGCAGATGTCGCGCAGCTGCCTGTTCTGGTCGAAATCGCCTCCTCGATTATATTATTCCCGCTTGTTCCGTAATGCAATCATTTTTTTCTTTTCGTACTGCACAACTATCGCGTGGTGACTATGCTAATTGGATTACATGAAAAAGGGCGTAACTCGAATTCGTGAATAGACGGAATAATGCATGAGTAATGTTTATTTGTTTAATCGATGGTTTATTTATAGCACATTTTATATTTTGTGTGCAAAGGCGTATCGATTCGTTCCGGCCGGTCTGTAATCACCGTGAACCCGATGTGAGACTCTGCGGAAGAAAGTCAGCCAACAGCTGGTGGTCATTTAATTTCGAAACATTAAAATGTCTCATTTTTACCCTCCTGTGAAAAATATGGTATCGTCGTTACGAACGCGAGCTTTACTAACGTTTATAGCCCGAAATATTCCGATTTAATAAATTATCACCAAGCTCGATCAGGTTGAAATTTGAACGATCGTTTCTGCACGATTTCTTCGATTTTTCGCACGAAAAAGTGCATGCATACTTCTGTGCGGTGTGTCAAAGTCACGTGGGTCGATAACACCGTTTTATTTGTCACCGTTCGATGTTACATATCATCAAGTTTATCGCCTTCCTCTTCTTCCAGCACGAGAGAGTGTAGAATTTCAGGACGGAGGATAATTAGACCGTGTTTTATGATACGACGTCTCGGGGTTGTCTCGAGTACATAAGAACATATGGCTGAGCAATAATTTTACAGTGAGAGGGTTTCGTATCGCGAGTATACATACACCGCCGTCCAAAAGTTTCCAAAATATATTTATTTTCAATTATTTTACATAATTCATTTTCGTTAAAAACGAATTATTTTCACTTTCAATTTAAGCCGTATTTTTAGTTTGAGCCATCGATTCTTCTGACTTGAAATATATTGATTAATAACTCTAGGGTGGTTCGTTGGATTGAAAAGTTCTAGGACACCCGGTATACCTTGGAATCTAACATGCGAACAGAGTTGTGGTCAATGGTCTATTGATACCGGAAGTTATTATCGCGCGTGTATATAAATGATCAACAACATTGTCGCAGAAAGTTTCGGTCGATGGAGAGCAGAAGATGTTCAAGTTTTGCGGTTTCTAGTGAGGCTTCAACGAGGCTCGGTATTCGAAAGACATATATTTACATCGCACAGTTCAAAGTTAACATTCCAAATTCGGATTAGACCGCAGAGAGTCTATCTAGTGAATGCAATACCACAGATCGTGCGTCATACACAAATTCACCAAAAATACACACTCATATACAGGGTGTCCAAAAAATTGGGTGCTGAGAATTCACCGTTACATCGGGAACGAAATTCCAAGACGAAAAGTCCTCTAGCACTTTTGTGCTCTCGTACACTGTGGAGAAGGGAGAGCGCGCTTTCGATTGGCTCAAACTTTGACAATCAATAACTCCTTGAGTTTTGGTCGCACAAAAAAATACCAAAATACTTTTCGACTCGGAACTTCATCCTGGATCTAGCTCTGACTTGACGGTACCGACTTTTGGGACACACGGTATGCAAACTCGTAGACGCATGCTCGAATATACAGCTGGTTCGGACTTCGTGAGTTTCCCATTTCTACACGCTGCTTTGGTGTATAAATTGTTAAAAAAGGGCGGGGTAACAGCGAGCAAGAAAATGAGATAGGGACTGAAATATAATTCTCGAGGCTTCTCTCAGCTTACACAAGCGTGCGCCACACGCGGTCTAAAAAGATCGAGAGGTATGATTATTTCAAAAGGTCTTCGTTTTTTCTTTTCATTATTGCACCCGTTAGGACGATTCGACAAGCCGTCTGTCAAAATCGAGACGATCGGTGATTCTCAAAAAACAAAGTGATTCACCCAAAAAAACAACCAGTCAAAAGATACAAACATTTCCGTCGCAATTTGTACTTCTGACTCAAAATTGTTTAATTAAACATTAAATCCAACAAATGCACACAAAGTTTCGTCAAACCTCCGAATAATTCGTAATAATTTTATTACGCGAGCAAAACATTCGTTTATTTTCGTAAACCGCGTTTTCACCCTGTTGAAAAATGTTGAAGCATCGTTTCCGGAAATTTGGTAAACCGTATGCGCTGCAGCGTATGGCACGTGCTCTCGCATAGTTAAACGCAACGTGTCCGCTTTTCCACGCTGACAAAACGTCATGTTGAGGACAACTGTCAGACGACCATCGACGTCCCTCTCTAAATAAGGGTAGTTTTATGCGATTTCCCGTTTGGTACTCACGAACCGTAAAAATATTATCTCGATCTTGAAAATTCACTTCCGTCAAAAATTTTCTTCAAAATATGTGTCCTGACTTTTTTTTTCGAAAGGAACGTCGCAGCCGGATCATTGTTTCTCGTATAGGCTCGTTGTGTATATTTTTCTTTGCCCTCGCGAGAAGACCGACCCCGATGGATTATCATCGCTGCGGTCGACGGATCCGTTCAGCCTTTCCCTCGGAAAGTTTCCGACCGAGCACTACCCCAGTGACAGGCGCGTGTGCGCTGTACCGTCGCGCGATAGCGAGTATCATGGGATGGGAAGGGTTGGCACAGCAGAGACGAAAACTGCAGCAGTCGATATTCGATAATACCAACCCTCGGTGCGTGCGACCTCTCGCGGATCGATGATGAACCGAGAAGTCGAGAAAAGTCGCGTAAAAAAAGTCAAAACCAAAAAATCATAGAAATAACTCATAGACAAAAAAAAATATACAAACTTACGAATAAAAAAGAAAAAGTTCGGAATTTTGGTGAACTTTCATTTTTATTCAATGAATTTAGCGAGGAATTTACAAAACCACGTTGGCTAGATTTTTTTCCGATTTTTAATCCAGCGATCTTTCGACTTTCATCGCTGAATTTTAAACTTCGTTGATGAAATTTTGATCTCCAATTACGTTTGGCTGAATTTTGAAAAACAATGTTGATTTCGTTTTTTTTTGCTTGACGATGGTTTTATTTCCTTCCGGCGGAAGACTCAATTTTAGTCAATTTATTTGACGGTAATTTCAATTTTCAAAAACGGGAATATAAAAATGTTGGAAAAGTTGCTTCTTCGTCGTGTTCTCGTTTCGTGGGGGAGGAATAATGAATAAATTTATTTTTCAAACTGTTACTCCGAGGGTCTTTTTATTTCGGAGAACACAAGTGTGTGTGTGTGTGTGCAAGTGTCTATGTGTGTCTGTCCGTGGCTTTATAAAGCGCATTCAAAAACTCATCGCGAGTTTTACAGAACTTTTCCTTCTTGCCTCGCTGTCTCTCCGTGCCTTTTTCGCTTCCTCCCTCGCTGGATTATTTTTTTTTTACTATATCCGAACGAGAAAAAAAGCCTTCGGGGTCTTCCCCCGGCGGAAGCTGCCGTGCGTTCGAAAAGCGACGCTTTGGAGCAAACAAAGCCGGGCATTTCGACAACGAAGGCGGAAAACGGAGCAATGTTTTTTCCTGCGAGTGTGCGCGGGTGTGTTTTTTTTTCATAAATTTTCTCGTGACTGTGACGACTCGATGGAACAACGAACAGGGCTCGATCGTCGGAAGTCGAAAATCTATGACGAGGCACACGCGGAGAAGCGATAAAAGACCATATTTTTTAATTCGAAAAATTACGAAGAAACCAGAAATGACGAATCGAATTCAAAAATCGTTCCGGCGATTTTAATTTCACTCGAGCGAGATATTAATTGCTTTTTAATTGAAAATTATTGTAAAAAATTATACAACGACGAAAGATCGCTGTGAAAAAAGGGTTGGAAAATGCATGAAAGGAAAAACCCGGAAAAACACGTGATGGATAAAAAATCATCGTACAAAAATGCTCTTTTCTGAAGAAAAAACAAAAGAGGCGAAATAGTATAAAATTTTAAGTTGGAAAACAAATGGAATAAAAGGAGTTTCATAAATACATACGTGTAACTTAATTAAAAAAAAAATACGATTGAAAAATGGTTCAAACATTTGATTATTGATTTTGGCCTCAAGGGCTCTGCTTTTCAACGATCCAATTTTTCATCGACTACGGAAGTCGACTGCAGAAATTGGACTCTCATTCTTCCTCTTATTGCAACGCTGGAGCTATATATATACGATCGAAAAAAATTTACCACACACTGAAAATGCCCACAGGGAGGCAACCGCGATTTTCCATTCCCACGACCAATAATTTCCTACAACGGAGAATGGGAAAACTATTCTCGAAGATCGAAAAGTTGGAAGAATCGAACCGCATCGACGGAGCGGATTTTTCGCCCTCGAACGACGAATAAAATGGAAAAATGCACGAAAGTACAAAAATGCTGAAAAACAAATGCAAAATATCGAATCACTTGGACGAAAAAGATAAAGCTCCATTTTCCCGCGAGAAGAATTATGATTTTCGTAAATTTGCAAATTTCTTCGAAGCTTCGGTATTTTACGAAATTCGCTCAGTTTTTTTTATCGCGATTTAATTTTATTTCTGAATAAGTGTAGCTTTCGGTGTTTTTTTTTTCATTTTTCCGATCACTCGAACGTCAAAAAAAGCTAATCCCATTTATTTTTCCTCCACTTAACGTTTCTCAAATTCATCAAATACAGACTTTCGAATGAATAAATCATTCTCAAATTAATTACACCGATTTTTTATTTCTTTTTTCGATTTACACGCGCCGTCCTACGTCTCGGTCCACAGCGATTTTTATTATCCTGAAAAAAAAAGAAAACAACAAGTGGACTTTCTCGTCAAAGCTGTACGAAAAGCACCATTAATTTTTCATGAGTTGGAGACTTTAAGGGGGGCGGTAAGACTAAAACGAATCGTCTTTTCACATCGAAGAATATACACGAATATGCCCACGCCTGTACAGAACCATATCTCGGTGTTTGTGTGCGTAGAAATGTCATTTTTACGAGGCAAGTACACGCCTTATTGGTGTGAAATGTTTTCTACGATCCCATGTCGTCCACGCCCTTCGTGGGTGGCTCGTGCTGCTTATGGGAGCCAATTTACACGAGCACACACACACACGGAACGCAAAATCACACTTTGCCAATGGACCCTACGGTGGGCTTGAAACTCTCGCTCTTTTCATGCACCGAAGATCCTCGAAGCTTGTAAACCTCGTCGGAGGGTCCACCGCCCCGATTTTATTTTCTCCCTTTCCCTCTCCATCGGGATAAAAAATGCACAGGGTATATTACACTCATTATAAATTTAAAAAATGCACAGAGGGGTTTATTAAATTTTCCGTAAAATCGAAAGAAACCTTGACGTTTAAGAAGGTACAGCATTTAATGAAATTTAATTAGAATTTCTGATCATTAAAAATTCTACGAAAGTCTGAAAAAAAATTAAGTCGGTTCATTCGGTCTGAGAAATCTTTATTCACGAGGAACGAGGAATGATTCTCAATTTTTTATCATTTTTTTGTAGTTGAAAATAAAGATTTCGATAAAACGAAATTTATTTCGTATAAAAATAAAAAAAACGTTGTTAAAGTTTTTCGGCAACGTTTTAATATCATTATTATAAAAAGTCATTGCCCTCGGTGTCTTGTGTACGAATGATTTTTATAATAACGCTTTTTTGAGTACTCGAGATTGTCATCTTTTTTTTCCTTTTGGGACCCCACGAGCTGAGAAAAGTTGAGTGACGGAAAACAAAGATGAAAAAAAAATCCTTTATTTTGGAAAAAATATTCCAATCTTCCGACAGTCCGTGCGGAATAACAGCGGACGCTGATTGACTCAAGTGGTCCAAAGTGAATAATGGAGATATTTTTTTTCGCGCAATTGTCGGAAAAAAATGAAAGAATTCAGAGTCGTTTTCCCTCGTGGAACAAAGAGTCGTCGAGGGACAGCATCCTCCTGAAAATCTCGAGGTCCGAGGGGGAGGGAAAATGGTACTCCGTTTTTGTCGTTTATTTTCTCGTTGTATATATAGTTCGGAGGCAATATATTTCGCTCTCGAGTCCCTCGAGAAGAAAGAGTCAAGCTGAGCCTCGGTCAAACAGCGGGATATCGAAGGCACACGAGGATCAAAAGAAAATATCATCTTTGAAGTATCCCTCGGATGCTTTTAGACGAGAAACGTTATATCTTTGTCCTCTCGTCTTTTAAATGGTCGACGGTCAAAAGGGCGTATCTCGCGGGTCATTAGAAAGGTAAATGACGTGGGACGGGTACACTCGGGGTACTGAAAAACTTTCGCGTTTGTGAAACAAAAAGGCAAGACGGCAGAGTCCGTTTCCGCATTTTTATCTCCTCCGGCATCTCTACGGTAGCGCGGAGTGCTTGTAAAAGCGACGAAAACCGGCCTGGTAAACGATTTTTCCGAAAAATCCATTGCGGTACATCGCCAGAGGCATTTTCGAAAGAACAAAAAAGTCAAGATTACTTTTCGAAAACCGCGGATTTTTCGTTTTCAATTTTTTCTACCGAAATGCGTTTTAAGTGGTTTGATTTTCTCTCGGAAGTTTTCTTTCAATTTCTTTACCCATTTTTCGAATGATTTATCGGCCATTTTGTTTTCAATGTGGAAAGCTCGTTTTACGGTCGTTACGTGAAGCTTGGATTTTTTTTTTTTCACGCAGGGTGTTATAAAATTTTCGTTCGAGACCATAGAAATATAATTTTACAAATATATGTATGAGGGCGTTGTGTAAAAACGTGTGTAATTTCCGTAGTGCCGACGAGGAGCATTTTCGTTTTTACGATCGTGAACCAACTAATTGGAAACGAGATTTTCGTTTCGTCGTAAATAGACGAATGAGAAATTCCACGCCAAATTGACCAACGCTTGACCCTTTGATCCTTCCTTTCTTTTTTTAATTCCTTTTTTTTTAATGCATTCTTCGAGAATGAATATATTCGTTTGCTTCTCAAGTATTTTTATCCGAAACAGTTTTGAATGCTAATACACGTGTATGGACCCGTCTCTTTTTTGTCGAGTTGAAAAAAAGGCTCCAAAGAATGAATGAAAATTTTGATCTCGAAAAATAACATTTCCTGCTTTTTCCGTGTGCAAAATTTCATTTTTCTATCAACTGCTATTTAAAATCCTCGAAAGATCCTTTTTTCCGAAGAAAATAACCACTTTTCCAGTTTGGAGCTTGAAAAATGAAAAGATTTACTTTTTTTTAACCACCCCGATACATGTTCATGTATATAATATCCATATACTTTTTTTTGAGTATATATACACGTTTATATGCAGGACGATGAGTCAATGTCACGAATGTAAAATATTTTTGGAAAAAGATTCACATTTTATACACGCCTGGCCTATTAATATCGGCGAGCGGGATTACATTCTGGGAGGCATTATTAAGTGCCACGTTTTCTACGCTCGAGTAAATCTTCGAAAAAAAAAAGGATAAACTTATCAAAAATGAATCCCGAAAGGCTTTTTATAACCGCCACCCACGCGTTCTCCGATAGATCCTTGTTTTTTGGGATAAATCCGTCGTGGATCGCAATCATTGATAGCCCCTGAGTCATTCCGGAAGTCGAGAAAGAATTCCATTCGTATTCAGAAGAGCCTCAATTTTTTTATCAACAAATATTATTCGGTCGAGTTTTGGATTCTCAACGACAAAAGCCTGTGTACCAAAAACTGAATTTTATTCAAGTCCCCACTCGGCGATTACTCATTTTAATAAAAAAAAAAGATTTATCCCTTTGAAGACGAGAAAAAAAACATCGAAAGAAAAACGGAATGTTAGTCAGGAAACAATCTTCTGTGTTCCCAGCATCTGATCTCATCTGGACCAAATCTTCGTCAACAAATATTACCCACTCTTGGATCCTTGGGTCTCTAACGGGACAACAAAAATTCCGTTCACGACTACTCGAATCTCTCACGCGTGAGGCGAACTGTGACGAATCTGTGCACCAAAAACTGAATTTTATTCAATTTTCCATTCGTCGATTAATCACTTTAATTGAACGGACTTTTATCTCTGGGAAGGTATAAAAAGTTATTGAAAAAAAAACAACCTTAACGAGGAAATTAATTTTCCAGATCCGCAGCATCTCATCTCTGGACCGAAACTTTGTTGATTTCTTTTCCTCCCTTTTCCAAGAGGGTGCGTGCTCGGATCGCGCGAGAATCGGAGGGTGGTGCTCCTCGACGATATCTGCACTTTTCGGACGACACGAGACTCTGTTTTTTTTTTAATTTTTCTCACACTTTTTCTCGTTTTAGTGCAGTGCTTTTATTCTTACGCCTCGGGGGCCCTGCGAACTATGCGCCTCGACGTGTATACGTTAAATATAGACTCTCGCGGTTCTCGCACTCTCTTCAGGCTAATCTTGGAAGCGCGTCAGCTGCGTGGCTCTATTCATCGAGAGATGAATCCTCATTGTCTCTCTCGAGCTCTCGTCGACTTATCGACACCACGAATCGAATATTATACACGTACGTCTGACGGTTTTATGCGCCAAAAGGGGCAGGACGGTGAGACCCTTGAGGCGAGAGGGTTTTGCGCCAATTAAAAAAATTTCATGCGAGAGGATTAATCGACCAACGAAAAACCGACCATTATAAATATTCGTTATAAATTCAAATTATTATCATCTGTTGCTTTCAATTTTTGCTACGTTGCGAAGAAAATTGTATGTTTATTATTGTATATTATTATTGGCTATCGTTAATTCAGGGGGTGGAGTTTGCTCGAATAATTCTACAGCTTTCTGAAGCCTGTTGCCTCGGAGTGTTTTCTTAGGAATTGTATGAAATACAGAGAGTAGGAAAAATTGAACAATTTTTGCGATAATTTTGTTTAAAAAATTTTGTTTTCAGCTAGCTCTGAATTATAAATCAATTTCTCTGGCAATTTGGCTGATTATGGATTCGAATCTGGAGGAACCCTTACGAACGATGAAACACCCTTTTCTTACCCTTAATTTAGTTGAGGTTTGATTTTTTTATCAAAGACTCCAGTTGCGATAGATCTCGTGCCCTCGACCCAGATAAGAACCGGAAGTATCGACGTTTTCCAGCAACGCTTTGTTTACTATACGTTCGTCACCCCTGAGCTCGTTAATTCAATGACTAACGACTCGTACTGAGGTGAAAAATGAAAGTTTCGTCCGAATTAATGACACGTGAAAATCGATTCTGTGAAATTGATGATTTACGTTGGAAATTCATTTATTCTCATACCCATGCACCAACGAATAATAATTATTGTTTATCTTTGAAGTTAACAAGGTTAATGGATTTAATTTATATTGACGGACAACGTGACTGGTATAAATATTTTTTTTCTATTTTTAACTTGTGATTAGGTACCAGGATTTATTTTTTTCAATAATTTGTTAATCACTTTTCGAAATGTACAAGTTCGAATAGCAAACATTCGTTGAATTAGAAGAAAAAATATCAATAAGGGAAGACGAGAAAATTGAGAATTGAAATTCGGAAATTGAGAATTTCTTCCGCATTGACTTTTAGGAGCAATCGTATTCGATTAAACGATTCGGCTTTGGTCGTTTTCCAATTTACGAAGAAACGAACAGAGAGGAATAAAAAATGTATGACCGTACAGAGACAAGGGTGGATGCTGGTCCGCTGCACCGATTTTCCCGATTCCATTTCACGAGATTACAGCAACAGGGGAATACATTCGGGAGGATTATTCATCCACTAAATTTCTCCAAAACACACACAAATCTCCGATTCGAGCACTGGACCATTTATCTAAACGTTATTCAATTATCATCACTTAATATATTTATAAACAAAAACACGATTAACGAGCACCTTCGATTGATAAATTACTAATTCCATTCGTCAATGATTAAATTGATTTCGCATAGAAAAGTATAAAAAATGTTTTTTTCGTTCCAGTTTTGTCGATTAAATATATATATTTTTCCAAACCTTTTGTGTTTTTAAATTTTCGTCGATTTCTCGAGTCTGATCCAATTTTTTTTTCACATTATAATGTGTTTTATGTCTAAAGTCAGTCGCGCGATTATAGGAGAATAAAAATGATCGTTATTAGAAAAGAAAAGGGCTCTTGCGTCGCGATGAAGGCACAGCATCCCGGGTCTTGTCTGCAGCGCAAGATCCCATAAAACAGACTCGCGTAATTCGATTTTTTTCCATCTTCTCTTTTATAACAAGCTCATCGTGTGAAACGACAAAGAAATTTTTTTCCTCGCTCGTCTATTAAACTTGCAGCAGCAGCAATCTGTGTGCCTTCGGGAGGTGGCTGCGAATTTATTATTCCGAGCGAAAAATGGGCAAAAAATAGAAGGAAAGAAAAAACTTCTATAATGAACTGCAATATGGGGCTCCAGCATGTTTTTTTACATCTTCAAACGTTCGCGCATTTTGCTAAAAAAAAATCGACAAATGTCAATCTGAATTTCACTCACAATCTCGATTTTTCACTTATCAAATTTCTTCACAAATAATCAGGAAAAAATTGAATAAGCTTGCGGAAAAAACATTTAAAAAATATGGGAATTCGAACGACGAGATGTCCAATGTGCGTACTTTGTATTTTATCTCTGCGTGTACTTTTTTATCTTGGTTTTTACTATTTTATCTCATTTGCTATTTGGAGCATCCATGCTCCGGTCAGTCGTAAAAGCTCCATCATTCGTTCGAGGACAGAATAAAAACGAGGAATATTAGAACTCACAAATGCGCACACACACGAGCTTTCAACTTTCGATCGATTGTTTATCGTTCGCATCTACCGTTTGGGGTTGATTTCACAGGATTTTCGTTCACCCATCGATTATTATTCGTCCCTATTTTCCCTCCGCGTCACGGTTTATCTCGTTCATCTTTCATTTACGACAGAATTCAATTAACTCTGACAGTATCGTAAAATTGTATACACCAAAATAATGTCCAGAGCGTAAAACATACAAGCAGATTTATCTCATTTTGAATAAACCACAATAAAACTGCAAAAGTCTATAAAACTTTACTGCAAAATAAATGAGCGAATCAAAAATCGTATTTTCTCATTTTCTCCAACTCTTGAAAAAAAAAACATTAAAAATTAATAACTCCGAGTCTGCGAATATTTCCAGAAAAACTGTCTCGATGAAAAAAAAAATCGAATTATATATTCGAAGATAATAAATCATTGATTTCAACACCTCGATTAACGCAAGTTTGACATTTCTCCCGTATTGTTACAAGCTCAAAGGAGGGGAGGGAAGATGCTTTTATCGAATTGCGAGGAGAAAACAGTGCCGATGTTATCTCGCGAATGAAGATTTATCATCCGCTCCGCAAAGGAGCCGGAGGTGAGCGAAATTCGGCAAACTTTTATCGTCCATCTTGTATCTGGGTTAACGCGATTCTTTGTTTCTGCCAATAAAATTTATCCACATCCATGCTCGCACATTCCTAGAGGAATATAAAAGAATCAGGATTTACCGCGTCAGCACACAGCATATCTGAGCAAAAAAATCTTTCATCTCATAAAGACGAGTGGGTGTTACGCAATATAGTCGTAATACCGAATTGGAGTATTATTATATCGAGACTCCGTAGCTCCCATGATGCATCCGGTCGATATTCTTTTCGTCGTGTTACGCAAACTTGCACAAAGGATGACCCAAAATGATAATAAAATCGTTTTTCCTCCGTCGATCTTCGTGGCACTTTGAAAATTATTTTTAACGCTGCGAATATATACGGGGTGTCCCGAAAGTCGACAATTTTGAGATGAGATTCAAGGTGAATTTCTTTCGTCGATGTTTTATTTTATTTCGTAATACTTTTCCGAGGAAATGTGCTTTTACTTTGACGAGAGGTGATGACGAATTGGGCAGTAAATTACAAGTAAGTTTGTCCTCCCCCCTCTCTGTGATTTTTTTTTCGTCTTATTTATTACCCGTACGGTGGAATTGAAAATGTTCATCACGTTCCTCGAGGTACGCTCCGAAAGGGTAAATGAAAATGGAGGAGCTTTTGCGCCTGCTGTACGACGATTAATCAGCTGATTTCGCTTTGGGGTCGAGATCCGTCTTATTGTTTCTCGATAAATCCTTTGCACGAGAGTTGCGTCGAAAAACTCTCAAGGGAGTACCAAAGTTTTCAGCGAGACAGCACGAACCTTTCCCTGTTTTTGAAAAGCGTCGCAGAAATTATAACGACCGAGACACTCGAAGACTTTTCGCAGGTGCAGTCCCGAAAAAGAAGGCAAAAGGCGTTTTAACTGCACTCAATGAAAAATCGAAAAGTTATCGAAAATAAAGTGTATTAAAAGAGTTTCGAAACTTGCGGTAAAGTCCATGAATAAATCGAGACGCTCGTGACAAAAGTTAGCCTTTTATTATTCATAGAAAAATAAATCTAGCGATAAATATTAATAAATTCGTCGCACGCTTTAGATCGTAAAAAGAAGCGCCTTTCTGAAAGAAATTTCAATTATCGAAAAGAAAAAGATTCGGCCCACCAGCCATTACGATATTATCGAAAAGCTTGTGTCTATACTTTTTTTTTCGATACAGAAAGATCCCTCTTTTGTGTCGGATCTGTCACGCTGATGTCGCATTTTTTATGCGTCCACGCTCGTACAGCCATCACTTTTCGAAGGGTTAAAAATAACATGGTATATATATTATACAAGCCAGGACGAAGATTGATCGAATCTAATTTTCGTGTGTCGGTGTTCTCGGCTATTGAGTTCGAGCATATATAGTCGTATAAACGAGCACTCAGATCCGGATGAAGCGATAAACAGAAATGCTTCTGCGCGGTAAAATATAAAGAAACACGTACAGTACGCGCTCTCTTCGTTAAAAACTCGGGGCCCTTTGTTCCCATCTCGTTCAGCTTATCCCTACCACGCGCGACGGCGCGTGAGCATGCGCGGGCGTGGAAAAAGAAACACGGCAAGGAGAGAGTGGGAGAACGTCGAGGAAAAAGAGGAAGGCGAATTTTCAAAAAATAAAAAATTCTTCTCGTTCCTTCGACATGTTTCCCATGTGACAGCTACGAGTTGCCGAGTTTTTTGAAAAATGAGATAGCTTTTTTTGAGAAAGTACACAGAATACAGCTTCTACTGTACTGTTGACTGTAAAAGAGAGAAAAAAGAAGAAAAAAAAGGTCGTAGCTCGCACGATTTAACATCGTAAAGTAATGCGGGTTATGCTACTTTGTTTGTCACCGTACAGTCGATGTTTACGGGGTCTCATCTCTTGTCATATCTGTATCCTACTGGATACAAATGTCCTGAACGTTCGAGGACATCGGGAACGACGTGTCTCGTCGCTCTACACGTGTATAATTTTTCGATCGATCTTTCAAATCTTTTCAAACATCGTGAATGATGATATTTAATGATTCCATGTCGTACACAAAAATTATCAATGAATTCTTTTTTTTCTTTCTGTCCACCATCGGCGATAAATATGTAAATAAATTTCGAGCAGAAGGGAATGTTTTTTATTTTGAAAATAGATTCGAAAAATGTACAAAAACCTCGGCAACGAAAATGGCGATCGAATATACTATTTGTCTGACTCTGAGATCACAAATACGAGTTTCCGCAGCTGCGCAAATAGCGCGTGGGCGTCTATAATCATCGTCTCCAAACTTCCTTCGGTAATTTTTCGATCACGACGTGAATATCAAGAGCCTTGCTCTTATCAAAGTGCGTATCGTCCCCAAAGTGTCGTACGCCTCGTTTTTCTTGTTTTTTTTTGTACAGTCATCGCGCAATCTCTGCCTGAAACCCCGGATATGATATAACCTTGCTCTTTCCTCTTGCGAAATTCGACGCATATCCCCTCTGATACTTCCTCGCTTGATCTTTCTCTTTCGCACGCTATTTGACTCTCTTATTTCCACAGATTCTCCTAGAAATAATCTCCTTGGCAAACATTTGTCCACGTTCCATACAACTTTTCCAGCATGAGCTCTCGCATCAGCGCTGGTCCAGCGATACACTTGCTCGCGCGGTTGGGACATAATATCAGATTCCATCTCATTTTTTTTTCCCCTCTTGCTCGCAAACAGCACCGAAAAGGGACGCAAAACGGGGGATGGGACGGAATATTTGCTCTAGCGGAAGTGGGGACTGTACGTGACATTTATTATGTAAATTGTGCGTCGAAGATTAAACAATATGTACAGCATCCGGAATATGAGGCTAAAACGGGAAAAATGAAATTGAAATAAGAGGAGTACCTTCCCTTGCCGCTGGAAGTTGGTGCGATTTTTTTTTGCTCTAATTCGTCCCTCGACGTTTACGAAATGGGAATTGTCAGAGGAGCGATATTTTCCTTGGCTTTAACTTGAATCTCGTGCGGATAAGGAGAAAAATTCAATCTCCAAAAAACCGAAATGGAATGAGAATTTCGGGTAGTCGAAGGTGACGGAAAAATCTTTAAAAAATAAGTCGTTTACGGAATATCTCATTTTTCTTTTCATTTTTACTCTCACTTTTTTTTTCATATAAAAAAAAATATCTAAAGTTTTTCGAAATCGCGTGGACCAAAGTTCGTCGAGAAGATTAAAAGCTTGCCCGTATCGTGCATTAAGTTTACTCTTTGATAATTCCCATCGCGAAATCAAAGCAATTTTCAAACATTTTCGGAAAGTCAGTGGATAGAAAGTATCGCCGAAAAGATCGTCGCGGATGCTGGATAACCCCCCTGGTGCGCGATGCTAAAAGCTCGACGAAATGGAGGGAGAGCGAGCGAGAGAGAAAGAGAGATCATTCGCTCGACGACACGACTATAAATATGTTCTCCACTGTGCCTCCTCTTAGTCTCTTTAATCTGCAAGTGGAAAAGCAGAAAAGAGATAAAAAGAAGGAAAGGATGCTGGGAGAGAGAGCGAGAAGAAACGAGAGATACTTTAGTCTATTCGCACTTGAAATTGCACGAGCGCTCGAGTCAAGGCTCTTTTCCTCTTGTAAACCGCTTTCGTTTTCATCTCGGGGTGTGCTTTGCCCCGCGTGTTTTGCGCCCGTACATTCGAGACTGGCTTCGGGAACCGCCGAGGAAAAATTTTGCGCACCAGACGAAAAACGAAGATAAAATCCGCTGCAAAAGAGTTTCGGTTTCACGACAGTTCACACACGCAGCATCCAACGGATGCTTTGAACCGTTCGTTTTCCCAATAGTCGGTCGTTTGGACCACCGGAGGATGCTGTGACGTTTTTCTCGTGATAGAAATAAAATTTAAAAAAGTGTGATAAAAAAAACAATGATTATAAACGAATTTTATGGTTTTTTTTTGCTAAATACTTCAACAATGTCAAAATTTTTCATCCGACGGAGAGATGACGATCTCTGGGGTGCGAGACGCGACGCAGACTTTACGGGATGAAAAAATGTGACGTAATCGAACGTTTTACGCGCGTTTCCGGAGTATGGAATCATAGTGAAAATGTTGAGAGACAGAGAAATGAGGAGACGAGTTAGTTGAATGTAAAACGCCGCTGGTGTTTGACGTTCTCGTTTCCCGTTTGATATCACTACGGAATGGAAGATAGACACGAGGACGAACGCGCGAGGGAGGCCAAGTGTAATCACGGTGTGAATTGGCCTTGCAATAAAAGCTCGCGGACAAAGGATAGGGTGAAGAGAGAATGCGAGAGAGTGCAGAGTGGCGAGCAAATATGTAATACGGTGAGAGAAAGAGAGACGAGTTTTGTCTGTACGCCAGGTACAATTAAACGTATGCGGGAACTCGATCGATCGAATTTCCAAACCGCGTAGTCCGAACTCGGGCTGGTCCAACCCCGTTCGTTACCTCCTGGCTTATTCGATTCTCCAGAGACGAAAAAAAAGAGTATCGGTACAGGAATAATCGACAAACAGAATTTTTTCCCTCGTTCGCAAGAATTCCGCACGTCGATCGTCAATTATTCTTCGAGGATACTCCGGAGGTACCACAAATTCGAAATAAAAAGGCGATCTCAAGTACCTAGCGAAGAAACGTTCATTAATTTAGTGGAAGAAAAAATTACAAGTTTTCCACGCATTTTACGAATTTTTTTTCAAAACAATTTGTTTATAACATTCGGACATTGTTGTCGATCGAAATTCGCATTCTCTTCCGCAATTATTGGAACTGCATCTCCAGAAGTGTCCTTGGAAGTGGACAAGCTCTTCCACGGAGCAAGATCGTTTGACAACTGACAGCTGTCAATGAGTCTGGAAAAATCAGTAGCGTTTGAAGCTTTTGATCCTCGCAGTGATGAAGAATTTCGGAAATGGACGTTCTTTTCGTGTGTTTCGGGGTGGAAACTAGAGACCCTAATGGAACTCGTCAACTGGCTGAAGGAAAACATGAGGCAATTTCTTTATTCCGTAGAATACGACGTTGCACGAACCCCCTTAATTGAACTCGTCCTCAAACTCGTCCGTTTCTATGACGACGATAATGAGCATGCGGTTATCCGACGTTACGACACACGAAACTCTCTTCGAGTATCAAACTTGATGGTTCGCGAGGCGAGCGAAGGCGACACTCGAGGATATCAGCACATCCAGTGTACATACATGTGACAGTGCAATGTATTACAACATACCGGTATTGCGATACGTCTCGTGATACTCTGCACCGTTGGTATCAACTTTGTCAGCGTTGCGATACCCCCAACTCTCGTCCCTTCAAACTGCTGTTTCATAATTGACGGAGCACCTCAACAACTGTATCAACTGTCGTACAAGTGTGGTGCACGTTGCGTTTAAGCTCCGTTCCGCCTCGTGCCTCCCGGTGATATCAACGGCATAAACCCGAGGGTTCGCTGCTTTGACTGTGATCGTAGACCAGAGATGAAAATCAAGGTCTCAATCACCAAGAGGGATAACGGAAATTGCATGGTCAAGTTTAGGTTCCTTGGCAGTTTCCGCGAGAATTCCTTGGTCCAAAACCAGAATTTTAATTGTAACCGAGTTTACCGAGTTTTTTGCCATCCTACAACACAGTACTCGATACTTTTCGTGTGGCTGGTCTCAAGTTTTTGACCTTGAAAAAGTCAGTCTTGTTTCCAACAGGAAGCTCGAGTTGTTAATTCGCATTAGCGTTTTGACCGATCCTTTCCACCGCTTTTGCCTAATACCGAAAGAATTGGAAGACGTCGTGAAGGGTCTCGTCAACACGGGCCTAGAGACGGCATTCCCGGGTGGTCTTTTGGCTTTTTCCCACCTCCAGCCTCCTTTGCTTCTGCGTTAATTCAAGTTCCGTACAAAAATACCGTCGCCACGTCGAAGCATTCCGATGAGTTTTCCATTTCCGACGAGCGATCGAGAAAGAACCATCCCCGAGGCGAAATTTTGTAGCTATGAAATCTCCAACAAACTCTGCGGCAACCCAGAGTACACCTGTTTCGACGCATCACCCTCAGGCACTCGGTGTTCTTTTATACCCGAGCCAAATGCTGGTCCTACGTGTGTTCGTGTGTGGGTATGTGTTTGCTTGTTGTGTACAACCCGGTGCGGCTTCCCGTATTACCCTGAACGCGTCCTGCGGGAACTCGTGCTGGAATCGATAACTGCACATGCGCAAAGAGGATCTTTCTCTCTCTCTCCCCTCCCAATGTGCTTCGCGATGAATCGCACGAGCGCCACGGAACGTTGGTGGGAGAGAGCGAGAAACATCATGCCGAGAAAGAACGCGAGAGTGGACTTGCCGCTGAGGGCTTCACGTTGAATCCCTCGCGGGAATGAATCCAGTACTTGGCCGAGCTACGATCGGCCGCGCAGGTTCCTAAACGGTCATCCTGTACAGCCAGTTTTTTCGCCACCAACCGCAAAACTATCCGAACTTTTTCGAACTTTATCCCCATTTTTGAAGTTTCTTACGGTTTTTCGATATGACGAATGGCAGTTTCTTCAAAATTGTGCATTTGCCGTGCGGACGTTGGCCCTAATGGACAAAACGTGACGGCTGCGAGGTTTTTCGCGCGTTGATGCACTTTTCTACGGCGCTTTGCGGTAAAAAATCATTTCCCAATCGCGTACGGAGAACCCCAAAGTCATTAGTCAAAAGTGATGTACAACAGGAATCATAATTAAGGCTGAAATGGACATGAAACGGGCTTAACCTTGCAGCACCGTGTTCGGACTCTTCAAGCGTAATCTCCAAGCGCGATCTAATTGTCTTGTTATTTTTTCCACTTTAACATGGAAGAAAAGTGAAATACGACATATGAGGCGACGGAAATAGCTCTGAAAAATGAAATACAAGCCAGTTCGAAGCTTCATTTCGGAAGAAAGCCCAGATACGAACTTTGGAGGTTTTCCCTGGCGGTCTGGAACCCCGCGGTATTTCGGTCGCCGCTTGAATCTCTTTGGAACTTTTTCACGCGAGATTCTCGTCGATCGCGCTTGACAAATTTAGTTCCCGATCCCCGTCCGATGCGCAACAAAGTGTCGATGTATTCCCCAACAAAGACAGTTTTTCGTTATTCCAAAATAATCGTGCAACGTCAGTGAATTTTGATCCGTCCGATGAAAAAATGTCATCAGGTGTTTTTCGATGAATTTTGACGAAACTTGGTCACCGGAAGTCTCACGATAAGAGGGTGATTTCCGACGAATAAAATGGATAGATTATTTCGTTGGAAGAGCCACAAGGTCCATGACGAAGTGAGTATTTTTATTGTTACCCCAAAAATTGTCCCATTACCGAACGGTCCTTCGCGGGATAAATCATTGAGGGTAACTGTTGGAATGCTTCAAGAACACCTTTTTTCAAAAACTTGAGGTTGACCTTGGATTCACTCGCTCGGTCACAAAATTATGGAAAACAAATTTGTTCTCTGGGACGTTGGGGGAGGATGTGAAATTCGAAAAGTCGCTTCAGTGACAGAACCGAGAAATTCGGGGTCTCAATTTCCGGAAATTTTGGGAGTAAGACGATTAGAGAGAGAAGCTTTCACCCGAGATCTGATGACCTTTTCGCGGTCAAAACAGCACGCCGATAGCAGCTACAAATTAAAAAAGGAAAAGTTTAAGACCACGACGGTCTGGTCTCAGCAAAAGGGTTAATCTCTGATGACTCGTTATCAATGGGTTTCAAAAATTTGAATCGCAGTGATTTTGGCCGTATGAACTCTTTACACCAAAGACGATAGATTGCTCTTTTTTCTTCTTTCTTTTAACTTTTCAAAACAAAAAAGCACAAATTTCGAAAAAAAAGCAATTACGTCAGGAAAAATGAGCGAATGTTTATTTCTTATCTCTTAAAAAATGTCTCCATTTCTGAACGCAGATTTTTTTTTTTTGGCATTGAAATAATGTTTACTTTAATTAAATCCAAATTAGACTCCTCCATTCGGTGAATTTGTGATTCAATGTGTGAAAATGGAAGAAAAACAAGCTGAAATATATTTCCGACAGGAGAGAATCTCCGCTGGCCTGACTTCCGGGCGTTATTCATAGCTTCTGTGCGTGTGCGTCCGTGCAATATAAGAAGAAAAGGGCGTGCGCTAGGAAAACTCATGTTGACTATAAAAGGGGGATGATTCTACGAGTTTCCCCGAGGGGCGACGTTACCGATCCACGAGCCATTATGATAAATCGACAGTGACAAGTGAAATGGGGGACCTACTTTTCTGTTTATGTCCTTTAATCCCTCGTTACGAGAATATTGGGTTAACGTGTTTTTCTTTTCGGAAGATGAATTTTCACGTGAATCATTGAAAGAATTTTACGAGATTTTCGAATTATTTCCCGATTTTTTTCACAGCGATGTAGCTCTGAAGGTTTTTTTTTGCACGAAGAAAGGGTAAAAAGGAAAGGGAGGTTCGTAGCAAACAAGTTTGCCGGCCAAGCAGAACTGTCATCCACCGAAACGACCCTCTACTTTGCTCTCCACATCGCGCATGGAACTAACCCCCAAGAGCGAGCAATGTGGATATAACGAGAGAGAAAGGAGACACAAAAGCACCGAAGAACCTCCCTCTGCTGCTGCAAAACGAAAGGGTCGCGAATAGAATGAAAAAAATTGAAAAGTTGTCCTCCCTCCCACTCGTCCTCCCGCGGTGAAATTGCATCAACGGTTCTCTCAGTGACATTTCATATTATCCACTCAAACTCGAGCCATCTGCAAATATTTGGCCTTCCAGCTCGAAAATTCGTGCACCTTGACGATAAAGACATCACGCGATAATTGACCGTGGCACTAATTATTGAAAATTCATTCGCGATTCATTACGATCCTCTCAAACTCGTTGATTTATTACGTTCTCGTAATCATAATCATAATCGTAATCATGATCAGTCTGTATAATTGATTTTGTGGATCAATTAATTAAATTAAGAATTAATTTTCATTAATCAATATCGACATTCAGCTGGAAGACTCTCGATAGCAAAATTAGCTATAAAAAAACATGAAAACATTCGGTTTAATGAATTAACGACAATTATAAATTATAATGCAGTGTATTGAAACAATGCGACGTTACGATTTTTTAAATTGATCAAAAATCGTTGTTATCGTGTATAAAGTCTCGTGAAAGTTCTTCGATGTAACGTGGACTTTGATAAATCACTCCTGGAAGTAGAGAAGGCTGTATAATTCAATATTCACCCCTTGTTAACCGTAATCTCTGCGAACCTTACGAGGGATATGAATATCCACTGAAGCGAATAAAGGAAACAATATCGCGAAGGTGTATTTTGCGAAGCCATTTTGCGTCAAAGGGAAGGTGAGGTGGATTTATCGGCAGCAGGAGTGAAAATCTCCGAGACGAAAACAACTTCCTGACGTTATCCCTTCTCCCCCAAGGCGCAATGCAAATTTCCACAACAGCGATGAATCAGTTTTCGAAAAAAAATAATGGCCATCGAAACACCCCATGGAATAATCAAAAATAAAACACGTCAGAGTGTATCGATCCAATAATTGTAAAAGACAATGTTTAAACATGAAGATTTCCAAGATGGTCCAGGAAAATTGTCCCTTGAGCTTAAAACGAAAAGCTGGCGGTCCTTAAGGTGGTGCCTTCGTCGCAAAACCCGGAATATCTCGACAACCGTGGGTCGTGTGAAAAAAGTTACAGATACCTTTCTTGTAGAAAACAGAATTCTCCGTCACTTTTGTTCGAAACATTTTTCCATAAAGTCCATAGCAGCCGAGTTACGGGCTGCGAAAAACTGACAATGAACTTGTCCGTCAAATGCTCGGCAAATAATGTGCAAGTCATTCCTGACGAGACGAATCTTCACTGAAATCGAGATAAATGATCTCCCTGTCAATTTAGAATTCCTCCAAGTGGGACGGAAGTTCTGCATGAATTTTTATGCAAAACGACGACGTTACCGGCATCCAACGACTTTCCGTTCGGATCATTAATTGCCTTTGTCTATTTCTCGTCGTACGTTCGCATAGGAACGATGGAGTAACGGTTCCACACGAGTTTCGCGTTACCAGGAAGGAGCGAAGAGTGAGTTTATCCGTTTCACGGATCCAATTGTCAAAGCCTGGCAAATCGCGATGTTATATTAGAGTTACGCCGTTGTTGGTAGGTCAATGATGCTTGTTGCACATGCACAGTGGGTCCAAAGCTTTTTCGCATTATTTCGTTCTGTACGGCAGTCGTACTCCTACGCAACCCGGAACATACGGTTTTCCAAAGTTCCACCAATCGTCTTCTGGAACCGGTAAATGGATGACTGCACATGCAGGCCATGCGTTGTTGCCTGTATGTACGGTGTCTCCTCAATTTCAAGTGAGACGACATACGTGAAAGTAATTTTAAGGTAGTTGCCTCTCGATAGCCGGGGAAAAAAATTACTTTACCCGCCAATTTGCGAAAACCTGTACAAATTTCAGGACATGTTC